>CM053785.1:438840338-439222838 GCA_028749045.1 Cupressus sempervirens
ATGGAGATATAAGCCTTGATGAAGAAATTATTATACCTAAATATGATTATGATACTATGACATTAGAACAAATAGGAATAATATAGTAGGCCTTAGAAAGGAAAAAAGCATCAAGAAATGCTCAGGAGAGAACATAGGAAGAAGTAGACACTTCATCCATTTAATCTACCAATTCCTAAAGAGACCAAGCCACTAATGAAACAACTAATAGATATAGTGAAGAAGGTTAGAAATGAAGACCTTGATACCAATTCCAAATTACTAGAATTGTTAGAAAAGAAGTTCCAAAATAAGGTGAATGAGAAATATTTGGTGAGATAACACTAACACAAGTTGCATTGGCAACTAAGGTTGAGGATGTGAAGAAGGTACTTGAGAACATGTTCTCATTGTACATAAAATTGTGTAATCCAAATATTTGTGTAAAAAAGTATTTACTATTTACACTTTACTTAAGTTTACGTAGGTCAATGCATTATTTTATTATTTATTAGTTTGACACCTAGGAGCTTGCATACTTTTTTGAGTTGTCATGTTGACAACACAAAAGTAAGCAACTCTAATTCAACACATGGTGTCTACAACCCTAGAATTTGCATAATTAATTGAGTTGTCATGTAGAAAAAATAGTTATTCACACTCTTATTTTAGCACATGGTGTCTACAACATAATTTTTCGTGTTACACCTTTGTAGGCTTATCCTCTCCAAATCGCACACACTTCTATGCTTAATGGAGGATAATCCACTTCTGGTGGACATTTGCTTAGTTGTAAAACTTATCAGTGTGTTGACTCCTAAACATTCTAGAAGCATTCCAGAGGCCTTTATATTCAAGCACTCCTAGTGTAACTATACATTATAGAACATTGAATGACAATAAATCAATTTTGAATATTGTTATTTTGATCATACCTTGTTGGTCTACAGATGTGCTTGTGCTTGAGTTCCTTGATCTTGGGCAATTTTTCCCTAAGGAAAATTCTTATTTGGCATCATAGCTATACCAAATTCTTACAAGCTTGGGAAATTTCTCTTCACATAGTTGTTTGAGACCTTTCTTGCTTCAAAACCTTGACCCAAATCCAGAGTATCATAGTCATTGCGAGTGTCTAGAGCCAAAGTGGACCTCGTCATTGCATTTGGAATGTTGATTTGGTGAAATTTGGCTATAAATTTGCCTACCCTAGGCCATAGTCAAATTTGAGGCAATTTTTTTTTGCAAACTGGTACCCAAAGGCCCGATTTGCAAACCTAGTATGATTGTTATTTAGATCTACAAATTTTATTTCAGATTGGAATTTATTTTTCTCTGCATTTCCATCAGAATATTTTTGCAAATTTTTGGATTTTTTTCCTTGCCAATTGGGCTTATAGAGAAATATTTTTTACAGGTACCAGGTAGTGACACCCCGACCCCTATAAGCCAAATATTCAATCAACATCTTCAATATTTGATGGCACTACTCATTTCTCGGCCACATTACATCTAGCAGACATATCAATAGTGTTACCAAAAATTTCCTGATGAGTGGATTATACATATCCGCGAGCATATAACACTGAAGCCACCACTCTTTATTTAAAGAACCATGTCTTTGGGCTTTTAAAGAGCTACAAAGTCTATCCCACAATGAATGTGGGATAAACCCACATTGTAAAAAGACTCTGACAACTGCTTTGAAAATCTCATGTACTATTACAACAATTCTCGATGCTGATTTAACTTTTTGGCCTTGCATTTTAATATTTTGGTGGCAGCACACTACACCTTGGTCACACATCATTTTTTGTATCACTACTCCCTTGTCTATGTGGCAGGAATGAAACACCCACTACCACCTTCATAGGCCATTTTGGCTTTGACATCCAGTCACTCAGTGACACATGGTGATAGCCCAGCTGATGTCTTAGTTGCACCTAGTCAACAACAACCCTCCACATTACAGGCCTCATTAGACTCCAGCCTTGCCACCTCAAAGACACGCAGACCTGTCCACTCAACAAGTGACATCAAATCCATATGATGTATGCCTAACATGTTTCATTTTCTATATGCTAATTTAGTTAGACATGTCACTTTTGTCTGTATTGTTTGTACATAGTGACATCATCAAGCCGTATTCTAGTGTCATCTACCACATCACTAGGAGCACTTTTTTGCTAATGTCATCATTTCATGACACTAAATTTGATGATCTTCTAATTATCATTCCCAAGAAATTTTGAATTGTTGTAAATTTAACCTCACAGTTTGCTTCCTAGACCCCTCTCCAAATGTAGTTTTGTTTTGATGGTCTAACTTTACAAGGTCATAACTCACTCATCTAGACTCCAAATTAGGTGCAAATTTTTTGATTTTGGGTAAAATTTCTCAAATTGTTCAGTGGTGTTGTTTGTTTCAAGTGATGGTGCATGGATTTGTTAGAAATTGCATATTTTGGTGACTATACTTATCTAATATTGCATTTTGCAACTTGAAACACTCTGCACGGGCTCATTTGGACTAAAAAACAAGTTCTATTTTTTTTGAAAGTGCTTTATTTTTTGTCTACATTCTAGATCTATAATCAAATTATAGGGTTTTGTGGACAAAAATATCACTTTTAGCATTGGGGCCTTTTGCTGCATTGTATTTCTTTGATTAATTTTCAAAATTGTTGTACATTTGAGCTACAATGCTTAGTGACATATTTGAGTCTCAAAAGGTAGTTGTAACTAGCAAAATTAGAAGTCCACTTTGTAAATTTTGACAAGTGGCCTACTATACATGCACTACCTATAAAGCACCAAATCATACATTAGGAGGGTTGATTGATTCTTTTTGTATTTTGGGGGGTACATTGATGAGTACATCATGGATGAGGAAGATTTAATTACCTTGACAACACAAAACTAAAAGGAGTGGAATCAATTGGTTATCCCTTATCTTAGTTAGAATAATGCATTCCCATATGCGAAAGGAATTTCATGCAATGATAACACTAGTTCCATCTTTTGTCGTACACTCTTTGTATATATGGATATGGAGGTTATGGATTCACTTGATGACATGAAGTCAACTGATCCTTATGATATTTGAATCTATCTTTGGCAGCTATATGGAGATCCACACATTCCTCCATTCCCCAAAGATCTTTTACCTCTAGCTATTGTTGCATCCTCTCCTGATGAAATCTCACCTCTTGATGCTTCTGTTGCTACTATTGATCTAGTTCTAGCCACAAATTCTTTAGATTCAATGTAGTAGGAAACTTCATATCTTCCTACTTTAGCTTCATGGGATGAATTCCTTCCAAACATTGCAGTGTTGTTCATGGAGTCTCACATTGAAGATGTGGGAGACATCTTTGATGATATTCGTCCTTTCTTTATTGAGGAGACTACTTCATCCATTTCCATAGTGATCTATTCATGTGCTTCATCAAAATAGGGTATACTTTGTCTTCTAGTTCTAGAATCAATAGATGATTTCTTGATAGACATTGAAGATTTGTTCATGGAGTCACACATAGCAGATTTGAGAGACATTTTTGATGATCTAGATCTTCTCTTTGATGAAGCATATCTTTCTTCAGTTGTCACGAGGCTTCACTCAAACCCTCCTATCCATTCTTTACATGAGAAATATTTAGAGGTTGATATGATTGTGGATCCTTATGTACAATAGTTACAAAAGGTCTCTTTATCATTTGAGGAGACACTTTGTTCTTTGGACCATGTTCTACATACATCCTTGCTTGATCTACACTTCTTCTCAATAGTATTGGAAGGAGCAACCATTAGTATCGGCACAAGGACAATTGAGTAGACACCTTTCATCATCGAGATTCTTTCTACGCATAGGGAAAGAATCTCACCTATACCTTTTCCATTATATTTTCCAAAGGGGATGAACATTATTCAATGATCATGGATCAACTTCTACATTGGAGGAGCTATCACTAACTGACACTCTACATTTAGTGGGGGGACTACCTTGTCTCCTTTTTATTTTATTTTATGGGGAGCACTTTTTCTTCTTATGGGGTTTTGTTCTGCTTCTCTCTTGTATATACTTGATGTATGTCATAATGGGGGGTCTTAATTAATCCATCCATCCATGCATCTTGTGTTTTCATCTCTCTTTTTGGCGGAGGGCTTTTCGCATGAAGTTTCCCCTCTTTCTCCACTTTTGTGAGAGACTGCATTTCTTTTGTACATGAGTACCTAACATGGCCTAGTAGTTGGGACCCATTATTCATTTCATCCTAGCTTTCGTAAGCTTAAGTGCATTCCCCTAAGTTGCACTTAAGGGGGGGGTGTTGGTGTAAATAAGTATTTACTATTTACGGTTTACTTAAGTTTACTTAGGTCAATGCATTATTTTATTATTTATTAGTTTGACACCTAGGAGTTTTCTTACTTTTATGAGATTTCATGTTGACAACACAAAAGTGAGCAACTCTAATTTAGCACATGGTATCTACAACACTGGAGTTTGCATAATTAATTGAGTTTTCATATAGACAACATAGTTATTTGCACTCCTATTTTAGCACATGGTGTCTACAATATAATTTTTTATGTTACACCTTTGTAGGCTTATCCTCTCATCATCACACTTACTCCTATGTTTAATGGAGGATAATCCACTTCTAGTGGACATGTGCTTGGTTGTAAGACTTATGAGTGTGTTGATTCCTAGACATTCTAGAATCATTCCAGAGGCCTTTATATTCAGGCACTCCTAGTGTAGTTGTACATTATAGAACATTGAATGACAATAAATCAATTTTGGATATTGTTATTCTGATCATACCTTGTTGGTCTACTATTGTGCTTGTGCTTGAGTTCCTTGATCTTGAGTGATTTTTCCCTAAGGTAAATTCTTATTTAGTATCATAGCTATACCAAATTCTTACATGGTATTAGAGCTTGGGGAATTTCTCTTCACATACCCATTTGAGACCTTTCTTGCTTTAGCACCTCGACCCAAATCTATAGTATCATAGTCATTGGGAGTATCTAGAGCCAAAGCGGACCTTGGCATTGCATCTGGAACATCAATTTGGTGAAATTTGACTATAAATTCACCTACCCTAGGCCATAATCAAATTTGAGGCAATTTTTTTTGCAAATAAGCACCTGAAGGCTTGATTTGTAAACCTAGTATGATTGTTCTTTAGATCTACAAATTTTATTTCAGATCAATATTTATTTTTCTCTACATTACCATCAAAATATTTCTCCAAAATTTTTAGATTTTTTTCCCAGCCAGTTCGGCATGCAAAGAATTATTTTTGCAGGTACCAGGCAATGACACCTCGGCCCTTGCAAGTTGAATATTCCATCAACATCTTCAATATTTAGTGGCATCTCATTTCCCAGTTGCATTACATTTAGTGGACATATTGATGATGTCACCACAAATTTCTCAATGAGCAGATTGTACATACCAATGAACATATAACACTAGAGCCATCGCTCTTTGTTTAAAGCACTATAGCTTTGGGCTTTTAAAGAGCTATGGAGTCTATCCCACAAAAAATGTAAGATAAACCCACACCGCATAAAGACTCTGATGACTTCTACAAAGATCTCATTTGTTATTACAACATTTCCTAGCGCTAATTTAACTTTTCGGCCCCGCATTTTAATATTTTAGTAGTAGCACACTATACCTTCAACCACGCATCATTTTTTGTATCACTACTCCCCCGTCCAAATGAAAAGCATAAAATACCCACCACTACCTTTGCAGACCATTTCAACATTGACATCCAGTCAATTAGTGACATGTGATGACAACCCAATTGATAGCTCACTCGCACCAAGTCAGTAGCAACCCTCCACATCACAAGCCCTGTCAGACTCCAGCCCTACCACATTAGAGACATGCAAACCTATCTAGTCAACAAGTGACATTAGATATGTACAATGCATGACTATTACATGTCATTTTCCATACATTGATTTAGTTGGATATGTCACTTTTATCCATACTATCCATACATAGTGACATCATCATGTCGTACACTGACATGATTTGCCATGTCACCAGGAGGGCTTTTTTGATGATGTCAACATTTCATGGTACTAAATTTGATGGCCATCTAATCGTCATTCCTAAGAAATTTTGAATTGTTGTGATGGCCATTTGACCATCAAATTTAACCTCACAGTTTGCTACCCAGAGCCCTCTTCAGATGTAGTTTTGATTTGATAGTCTAACTTTGGAAGACCATAACTTAGTCATCCATACTCTAAATCAAATGCAATGTTTTTTTGATTTGGGATAAAATTTCCTAAACTTTTTAGTGATGCTATTCTTTTCTAGTTTTGATACACAAATTTGTTAGAAATTGCATCTTTTGGTGACTATACCTATCCAATCTTACATTTTGCAACTTGAAATGCTCTGTATGGGCTCATCTAGACCCAAAAATAGGTTCCTTTTTTTGAAAGTGCTTAATTTTTTGTCTACTTTCTAGATCTGCAATCAGATTATAGGGTTGTGTGGACAAAAATATCACTTTCAACATTAGGGCCTTTTCTACTTTGTATTGCTCTGATTACTTTTCAAAATTATTATACATCTGAGCTACAATGCTTGGTGATAGATTTAAGTCTCAAAGGTAGTTATAACTAGCAAAATCATAAGTCCACTTGTACATTTTGACAAGTGGCCTACTGTACATGTACTACCTATAAAGCACCAAATCATACATTAGGGGGGGTTGATTGATTCTTTTTGCATTTTGGGGGTACATTGATTAGTACATCATGCATGAGGAAGATTTAATTACCTTGACAACACAAAACTGCAAGGAGTGGAGTCAATTGGTTAACCCTTATCTTAGTCAACATAATGCATTGCCATATTTGAAAGGACTTTCATACAACGAGGACACTGGTTCCATCTTTTTTCATACACTCTTTCTATATATGGATATGGAGGTTATGGATTCACTTGATGAAATGAAGTCAATTGATCCTTATGATATTTGGATCTATCTTTGGGAGCTATATGGAGATCCACACATTCCTCCATTCCCCAAAGATATTTTACCTCCTACTGTTGCTATATCCTCTCTAGACGAAATCTCACCTCCTAATGCTCCTGTTGCTACTACTAATCTAGTTCCAGCCATAGATGCTTCAGATTTAGTACAATAGGGAACTCCATGTCTTCCTACTTCAGCTTCATAGGATGACTTCCTTCTAGAAATTTTAGTGCTATTCATGGAGTCTTACATTAAAGATTTAGGAGACATCAACGATGATATTTGTCTTCTCTTTGTTGAGGAAACTACTTCATCCATTGCCACAGTTATTGATTCATGTACTTCAACTCAATAGGGTACACTTTGTCTTCTAGTTCTAGAATTAGTGGATGACTTCTTGACAAACATTGAAGGTTTGTTCGTAGAGTCACACATAGCATATTTGGGAGACATTTTTGATGATCTACATCTTCTCTTTGATGAAGCAGATCTTTCTTCAGTTGTCATGAGGCTTCACTCAAACCCTCTTATCCATTCTCTACATGATCAATCTTCAAAGGTTGATATGATTTTGGATCCTTATGTATAGTAGTTGTAGAAGGTCTCTTTATCATTTGAGGAGACACTTTTTTCTTTGGACCATGTTCTACATACATCCTTGCTTGATCTAAACTTCTTCTTAGTAGTATTAGAAGGAGCAACCATCAGTATCAACACAGGGACAACTGAGCAAGTTTCAAAGACATATTTCATCATCAAGATTCTTTCTACACATAGGGAAAGCATCTCACCTGTACCTTTGCCATTATTTCTTCTAAAGGGGAGGAACATTATTTAGTGGCCATGGATTAGCTTCTACATTGGAGCAGCTGTCACTGATTGACACTCTACATTTAGTGGGGGGACTACCTTGTCTCCTTCTTCTTCTCTTTTATATGGGGGACTTTCTCATCTTATGGGGTTTTGTCTTACTTCTCTCTTGTATATACTTGATTTATGTCATAATGGGGGGGTCTTGATTAATCCATCCATTCGTGCATCTTCTTTTTCATCTCTCTTTTTGGGGAAGGTTTTACCTCTTTCTCCACTTTATGAGAGATTGCATTGCTTTTGTACATGGGTACCTAACATGGCCTAGTAGCCAGGACCCATTATGCATTTCATCCTAGCTTTCATTAGCTTAAATGCATTCCCCTAAGTTGTAGGGGGTGTTGGTCTAAATAAGTATTTACTATTTATAGTTTACTTAAGTTTACTTAGGTCAATATATTATTTTATTATTTATTAGTTTGACACCTAGGATTTGCATACTTTTATGAGTTTTCATGTTGAAAACATAGATGTAAGCAACTCTAATTCAGCACATGGTGTCCACAACCTAATTTTTCATGTTACACCTTTGTAGGCTTATCTTCTCATCATCACACTTACTCTTGTGCTTAATGGAGGATAATCCACTTATGGTGGACATGTGCTTGGTTGTAAGACTTATAAGTGTGCTGACTCCTAGACATTCTAGAAGCATTCCAAAGGCCTTTATATTTAGGCACTCCTAGTGTACTTGTACATCATAGAATATTGAATGACAACAAATCAATTTTGGATATTGTTATTTTGATCATACCTTATTGGTCTACTATTGTGCTTGTTCTTGAGTTCCTTAATCTTGGGTGATTTTTCCCTAAGGAAAATTCTTATTTGGTATCATAGCTATACCAAATTCTTACACCAACACTCTTCACTCAAGAAACCAAAAGTCACATTCTGAGTTTGGAGAGTCAAATTTTTGCATCAGGTGCAAGATTACCAACAAATCCATCTTAGAGTGAGAAGAATTTTAGGACACTGCTTCAAACACAGAGTCAAGTAGCTGTATTGACAATAGATGAGGCTAACATAAGAGCCAAACTGACTAGTATATAAGCAACACTCACCCTACATATGGAAATACTACATAAGGAGCTAGGCTATACTAAAAATTTACTAAAGAAAGACACCAATCTTTCTACTTTAGATGGTCTAGTCCACCTTTCTATTAAGCTTGCCATCTAACTCAAGTCACTAGATGTTGCATGTAATAACTGGGATACATCCCTCAAGATCGTACTAGATGTCCATAACTACTTTTGGACAAACACACAATATGTGTATAGCCCATTTGACATAAATGTCAAAAAGGGGGGAGAATAAAATAATAAGAAAGGGGAAGAATAAGAACAAAGGGGGAGATATATCATTGGGGGAGATATATATTTTTGGGGAAAAAATAATAAAGATCAAAATGGAGAGATATCAGCTAAGAGAAGAGTGTGCATTTAATTAGAAGGAGCATATAACTTTGGTTACAAAATAGACATATCAACTCAGGGGGAGTTATCAAATTTTGAGGTATACAATTTCTTATAAATTTTAAAATTTTAAAATTTTGTATATAAGCTGGGCCGTGGATATGTTTTTGATTAGGAAAACAGGTTTTACAGGGATCCTGAAACCCAAAGTTTTACAGCAGAAAACAACTTAAAATTGAAAAGATAGAAAAAAAGGTGCCTCAAAAGGCCAGAAACAAAAAGGCCTGAAGCCTGGGAAACAAAGGCCAGGAACAGAGCCTGGTGGGCAGACTAGTGTCCCTTCTTTTCCATTACCTGCAGGGTTTCTGCAGTGTCGCTTTCCTTCTGGTTGGCCTCTTCCTCCTAGATCCTGGGGGGGAAATGCTTCTGATCCCCCTTACTTTCCTAGTTTCTAGTCTCTTTCTGAGGATCTTCTCAGCTAGTTTCGTGCTCTATACTCTGCTCCACGTTCCCCACAAGATTGGCATTGGTCAAATAGTCCCCCAGATTAACAATGTTTTCATTCAAGTTATGGAGGGTATCCACAATCTATTTAGTCATAATCTAGTGGACAGAATCTAGCCTTTGGACCTTCTACTTGAGCTAGGTGATTTTTTCCTCCTGATTGTCTTTGGGGTCCTGGCTTTTGTCTTTTTCCTGGCTACCCTCCTGGTCTTTACTACCTCTGGCCTCATGATCCTTTACATCCCCCCTGTTGTTGGTCTGGTTGGACCTATCCTTCAGAGTCTCAATTTCCTAAAAAAGCCACTTAATGGAGCAGAAATTGTCAATCAGGCTGTTCTTTGCATTGTTGAGAAAGTTGAAACCCGTTTCATGAACATTGTCAAAGAGAACCAAAAGAGTCGGGTCAAGGAGCTCGTCATAGTGGGTGCTACTGTCGAGATCACCCAACACCTAGATTTTAGCAAGTTCTCTGACAATGCCCATACTGGCCCTATCCACATTGAGATTTCTCTAGGCTCTTCTCTTATTTTCCCTGATGGCCTCCCCCCCCCTTTTCAACCATGATTTCTATCATCTCTTCTGGGTGTGAAATGGGGACCTCTAGGGGGGAGGTGGGCGAAGTAGGACTGGGGGGAAATTGGTGAGGTCACTGAGATGATCATGGGTTGGGGTCTGGTCCAATTTTCTTTTCTTGGGGTTATCCTGGGTTACCAAGGGGGTCACCTCCTTCTTGTCATTATCTTTGTCCTTGTCATCTTCCAACTCACTTTCCTTGTCTGCCACCGAATCTACTTCCTCTGACTCCGTATCTGACTCATCACTAGACTCCTTAGGATGAGGGGAAGGGGGGTTAGGGGGAGGACACCTAGGGCTATTCCTACTAGGGAAGCGAGGAGAGGGATTGGTTTTTGGGGTTTCAGACTTGACAAATTTCACAACGCGCACTTCCCCTGAGTCTGAGCTGGCGGTGTCATCCGAGGAGCCACCCGAAACCTCAATGGACTTGCCTCTTGTCTGAGTTTTTAGAAACTAAAAAATGAGGAGTAGAAGGCCTTTGTGAAGGGCGGGGTTCTTGACAGGACATTTCTTGTAACTCTCTATATTCTTAGTCATAGAAGTATTAATATAGAATGGAAAGGAGATTTTCACTTTATGTCTAAAATGATTAAGCAGAACAAAATGATGGGTCCTGAATCTATCAAACCTGGGCTCCAAAGTGACATACTCTATGATGATCCTTAGAACATGCCCCCAGATCTTCTTGATGGACTCAATGTCATAGTAGGTGTCAATCTTTATCAGTTTTCTTTTCTCCTTGTCGTTCTTGACGAAATCATTGACAACATTGGTGGACATCTTCTTATCCCTGAAGAAGCTAATGCCTTCCTGGGAGAAGCCAGTCACCTCCGCAATGAGACCCTCTGTGATTTGGTGGGAAACACCATCAATTTTGACCTTTCCATTGTGCCAGGTTTCAACCATAATCTTGGTAACCCCTACATCGAAACCATGGAGCCTCTCCATGAAGCTGGTTATGCCGCCCTTCTGGAGTTTTTTCCAAACCTTCCCTTTTTCTTTCCAGCTCTTTGTTTCTCCCCATGGCTCTCCGTTTCTCCCCATGGCTCTCTTCTAATCCTTTCTCCCACCATTGCAATATTATGCCTCTTTAACCCTAAACCCTTAATAGAATTACAGAGCTCAAAGATGAAGAAATCGCTAAGGACAGGAGCTTTAATGCGCGTGTTATTGGGTTTAACTCTGGCTTTCTTCTGCTCGTGTATTTCATACATGTTATTATGAAATGGTGGGGGTTCCACATAACTCCAAATGATTCCCTTTTTAAAACATGATTTAGCATGTCTCATCATCATAAAAAAGATTTTGAGTTGGTACCTTGAATTTTCTCCTTTCGGACGAGCTCCATAGTCACCGCTGAAAAATGATTATTGTTTCCCCACGTCATCACCAAATTGAATGTGACTGCTGTGTTTGCGAACCAATCAACAACCATGTTAGCTTCACGGTAGACATGGTAATTTTTATTCAATGGTCCATGAGGGTTTGGTTACTCCTAAAATACAATTTATTATATTTAGGGAGTCTCCTTCAAGCCACATATGTTCGATCCCTGAGTCTAGGGCCAGCTTAACAGTGAGTCTGGCTACACTGACTTCAGCCAAATGGTTGGTTTAGTGACCAATAGGGGAGGAGATAGCAGCAATGCCCCCTCCCAAGCTATTTCTTATGATTCCACTACATCCGACAGGACCAGGGTTCCCCTTAGTCGCCCCATCAAAATTGGCTTTATGCCAGTTTTTTTTGGGGGGGGGGGGTGGGGAAGGACCAAGTAGCCTGCTATCTTCTTTTGATCCTGTCTTCTTTCCTAGCCTTAATTTTCCCCTTGTCCTTTATGTTTCAATCTCTAGTTGTGGAATAGTTATCTTTCATGAGGCCATCAATTTTCTCTACTATAATACCCTCAGGAGCTTTTCTGTCTCTGAACATCCTGTTGTTGCGCTCCTTCCATATTCCCCAACAAAAGTGTGGGATAATCCAGGAACTCAAAAATTGGGGGTTCAGGCCTTTGTGGTTGCTACTCCACTGTATGAAGAATTCCTGGATATTGGCTGGTGGGCACCAGTAGAATTTCATATTGGAAGTCAGAAGACTCCACAATCTAGAGGAAAAGGGGAAGTGAATGAAAATGTGATTAACTGTTTCCAGGTCATGCTTACAGAGGTAGCATCTGCTAGGTATAATTTGGCTTCTCTTGGCTAAATTATCCAGGGTAAGGATTTTGTCTTGCAAGAGGAGCCAAAGGAAAATGTTGATTTTGGGCATTAATCCAGAGGTCTAGGCCTTGGCCCAAATAGGTTTCTCCGCTGTGCCCACAAGGGAAAGATAGCCTGAGGCTATAGTATAATGGCCTCTAGAAGAGTCTCCCCAGACTAAGGCGTCGCCTATCTGGTTGATGTTGATAGTGTTCAAAGAGGCCATCAAAGGCTCGAGATCATGCAAAAGCTCTACCAGATTGTGCCATTCATTCTCATTTCTGTAGTTCCTAACCAACATACCATATTTGCCTATTGCTTGATCAACCCACCTGCCGAATGAAGGATGGTTATTGAGAGGTTCCTGAAAAAGCCAGCTGTCCTGCCAAAAAAGGATTTTGTCTCCCATTCTAGCTTTCCATTTGGCCCTGGATTTAGCAAGGGGAAGGGCCTTCAAGATACCATTCCAAATGTTAGAACCCAACGACAGCTCGACCCCCTGGAAAATGGAGAAGAGAGACAGGCCTCCCAGGTACTTCTCAACCAAGATGTCCCTCCAAACACCTATGCCTTGAAAGATGCGCCAAGGGGGTTTAGCTAAGAGGGATTGATTCAGGTGAGAAATTTTCCTAATTCCAAGACCTCCCTGGCTTTTGGGCAAGCAAACCTGGTCCCAGACAACTAGGTGGTATCTCATGTAGTCATCAGTTCCAGTCCAGAGAAAATCCCCCTGAATCCTCTCCATTCTGTCTGCAAACTTAACCAGAATCCTAAAGAGACTGAGGGCATAGGTGGGGAGGTTCTAGAGAATCGAGTTAACCAGGGTGCATTTACCTGCCTGACTGAGGGTGGCCCCTTTCCAACCAGTAAGTTTCTTGATGAAGTTGTTGATAATGCTTGTCCAAAAGGAGTCTAGGGGTTTGGAGCCTAGAGGAAGCCCAAGATAAGTCGTCGGCAGGGACCCAATGCCACAACCCAGAATTTGAGCAATTTTCCTCTACCTCTCCAGAGGAGTGTTGAGGAAGAAGACAAAGCTCTTGTCTAAGTTAATAGCTTGTCCAGTACCCCTGGTGTAGGAATTAAGAATGCTTTTGAAGGTCCTGGCCTCCCGAATTGAAGCTTCACCCCCCAAAATCGTGTCATCCACAAATTGCTAATGAGTGAAAGTGGATGGACCCAAAGAAGGCCTTAAACCCACTAAAAACCTATCCTTGATCTTCTTCTAGATGAGTCTGCCAAGGAATTTTGCCATGATAACAAACAAGACCAAAGAGATGTGGTCTCCTTGCCTTAGACCCCTAGAGAGGGAGAAGAAAGGAGAGGGGTGGTCATTGACCAGAACCAACAAAGAGGGTGAAGACAGAAGCTAGGAGATGAGCTTGCAAACCTGATCATCGAGGCCAAAGGCATGAAGAATAGTAAAGAGGAACTTCCAATCAACCCTGTCGTATGCTTTTGACAGGTCCAGCTTAAGAAGGAAGCCTTCCTTTTTGCCTACCTCAAGAGAGTGGATAACCTCATGAACCAAAATGATTGAATCAAGGATCTGCTTACCTGAGACAAAGCCAGTTTGCTAAGGAGAGATAATAAGAGGGAGAACTCTAAGGAGCCTGAAAGTGAGAACCTTGGCAATGATCTTATAGAAGGAATTACAGAGGCTAATGGGCCTAAATTTATCCAGAGAATCAGCACCCAAGATTTTAGGGATGAGGACCAAAAAGGTAGCATTAAGTTCTTTAAGCAAATTCTTAGCTCCAAAGAATTCTTGAACCACTTTAACCACATCCTTTTTCACTATATTCCAAAAGATCTGAAAGAAAAAAGTTGGGAAAGCATCCGGGCCAGGAGCTTTATCCCCTGGGAGAGAGAAGAGAGCCTAATGGATTTCCTCCAAGGAGGGGATTGCCTCCAGCATGGAGTTGTGGTGAACTTGAAGAATGGGGGGAATGGTCGCCAGGATTTCCTCTTGTTTAGACCTAGAGAGGGAAGGATCAACTGAGAGGAGAGATGAGAAGTAGCATACAACTTCCTTCTCAATTTCATCCTCCTTGGTAACCTGAACCTGGCCCTTAACAATGTTGGTTATTCTATTATTAGCCCGATGCTTAAGGGTGGTCTGGTGAAAAAATTTGGTGTTACTATCTCCTTCCTTCAACCAACTGACTCTTGATCTCTATTTCTAGAAAAGCTCTTCCTTAGATATGATGTTGTGCAGATCTGAAAGGATGGCCTTTTCTTGCTGGCTATTATGAGCATTGTATCGTGAATGCTGGATTTCATCTTGAATAGAAGAGAGCTAATCAGATATCTCATCTTTCTCCTAGAAGATGTGGCCAAAGTCAATTCTATTCCATGATTTGATGTTTCTTTTCACATTTTTCAGCTTCTAGGCAACTCTGTACATTGCAGTGCCTTCAACCTTAATGCTCCACCAATGGGAAATATTACCTTCTAGCGCAGGGTGTGAGAGCCACATTTTCTCAAAGCGGAAAGGGAAGGCCTTGTTGCTGGAGAGGGAGGAGGTAGAAAGAGAAATCAAGGAATGATCAGAGCCCACCCTGGGTAGGAGGGATAATCTATAGGAGTGGGAGAGGAGCCATTCAGGGGAGATGAGGGCTCTATCAAGGCGAACCTGAATACTATCACCCCCAATTCTTCTGTTAGACCAAGTGAAGCTGCCACCTTGAAGGTCCAAATCCAAAAAGGTGAGATGTTGAAAGAATGAAGCAAGGTCGCATTTACTATCCTGGTCCGAGGCATGACCCCCCCTTTTGTCTGCATCAGATAGAGGTGATTTGAAGTCCCCCATTATAATCCTTTTATTCAAGTTACAATTAGATAAGATTCCAAGGAGCTTGGTCCAAAAGTAGTTCCTTTCTTTCTTGGTATTGGGGGCATACAAGTTAAGGATTAACCAAGATTCATTGCTTTGGGAGTGAAAAAACTTACAAAGAAGAGCATTAGTAGAGCTGAAAAGAGTAGTTAACTTGAAAGCTCTGGTGTTATACAAGGTTAGGACACCACCTAAAGTTCCATCCAAATTAGATGCTTTGCAGAAATTTTTTTTACTGAAAGATATCCTTCTTACTAGGTCCCTTTTCATCTTAGTTTCCTGTAACATTAGAAAATTAGATCTTTGGTCTCTAATCATATTTCTAACGAGTTCTTGTTTGTGAGCCCCATTAAGGCCCCTTATGTTCCAAGAGATCACTTTCATTTCTTACTTCTTGAGAAATCCTTGATGGACCTCTGGCTTCCATCTGCCAGGTTTCTTCTTGTTTCTTCTTGCAGAATCTGATTTAAGTTCTTTCTTCCTGCTCCCTTGGGGGGTGACCCAATTTCAGCTTTAAACCTACTTTTGGTTGAAGCAGGAGATGGGGGGGGGGGGGTCGGGGGGGAGTTTTCTTCTGGTTCTTCTTTTTCTTCTTGACCATGCACCAATCATCAAGGCTATCTATCGCACTATTATCTAACCTATCTTCCCATAGGGCAAGCTGTGTTGGATCAGTGTTCTTAATTAGGAGATGAAGCTTGGCCTCAATTCCTATAGGGGTAGAAGAATCTCCCCCCTTGCCAGTGATGACCCCTGAAGAAACTAGAGTGTCCTCAAGGGGAAGACACTTAGCTTGGCTATCCTTTGCCCAGGCCAGGGATTCCCGTTCTAGGCAATTCAACACTATAGCTCCCAAAAGAGGGACTTCCTCCACTATGGGAGAAGACTACACTATAGTTTCCAGGGGGAGATCCTACTCCAGAAAGGGACTCGTGGCTTTGGAGGGGGAGCTTACTTGCACCTTTGGGTCCTCCAATGGGTTTGAGATTGTCTTTTCCAAAACAAGGCCCTGTTCAAGGGGGGAGGAACTAGACTTCTCCTTGGGGGGATCCTTCTTAATAGTGTCCTTCGTTGTTGTGTCTTTTAGGCTAACAACCTTTCTCCCCTGCACCACAGAAAGTTTTTGCCTCCAGAGAAGCTTCATCTTTCCCTTTCTAGAAGGGTGTGTAGCAAGCTTCTTAGTATGATCAGGGATGACTGGTTTCATGATCTTCTTCTTTGCCTCATTGGGGCATTGGTGGGCCTTATGACTAGCCTTCATGTAGAGGAAGCACACAAAGGGGATCATTTCATAGATGATTTTCTGGTTGTGCACTCCAAGTTTGGAATGAAGTGCAACAAACTCAGGCATGTCTGTTCCTTCTCTCACCCCAATGCAGATGCATGCAAAATTGAGGCGACGCTTGGAAGTAGTAATCGGATCCATTAAGAGGAGTTCCCCAAAGGTCCTAGCTATTCCCCTAAAGATTTCCTCATTCTAGTATTCAAGTGGCAGTTCTGGCAATCTTACCCACACAAGAGCTTGGGCAAAAAAAGAGTCATTCAAGCTCATGCCAAATGACCACTTCTGGAGCACAAGGGAAGAATGACCCATGGCCCATTTCCCTTCACTCAAAATGCTAGCAAGGTCTTTCGAGCAAGTGAAATTGAAAGACATAAAGCCTTTTTCCATAACTGTGACCAAGACCTGGCCCTTGAGAGCCCATTTATGTTTTATGAGCTGCCTAACTTCGTCAATGCTCGGTCTAGGCCCCAAAAATTTTCCAACCAAAGTAGAAGCCATAGTCTGAATATTGTGATCCACAATCTCATCTGGGATGGCTATCGCACAAGAACCTTTCACTGAATCCTGAATAGTTTTAACAAGCGAGAAAGAGGCTTACTAGAAGGTTTTATCCTGAAAAGTGAGGATCATTTTGTAGTTCTTTGCATGTTTGTTTTACAAACTGAAGGAGACTTGGCTGCTTCCTTGATTTGGATAGCTGGACCCCCAACCATGCTTTTCGACCTATCCCCAGTGCCAGGAGCAGCCAGACAACCTCCATCTTGCTATTCGTGCTCCAGTCCAGGGACTCAGAGTAAACCATCCAAGGAACTCCCGCTCTTGCATGAATTCAAATTTTGAAAACACCCACTCCCTTTGCTCCCGTCGCTCTCGCTTCCCATCTTAAAACAAAAATGAAAATAGCCATGGATATGTTATGCTTTAGAAATCAAGGATATTAATCTATATTCAAGTGTTTATGACACTATGTCAAAGGGGGAGATTGTTGATCTTAGATTAGTTTTGAAAAGTGAGTGTCAACACACTTAAGTTATTTACTTAGTTCATATTGAATTGGTAATACATGCTGAGCACAACATGTAATTATTAGACCATGTTGAGCTATAGTGAGTGTCGAGCCACTCATGTGTCGAGTCACTCAAGTGCCAAGTAGATAGACCATGCTAAGTGATTTAAGAGCCAAGTAAATAGTAGATGTTGAGCAACAAAGGTGCTAAGTCATAGTAGAGAGATTAGTGCATGTCAAGTGTCAGAGACTTCAAATGTTGAGTGACATAGTTTTGGCATATTTGTTTACAATGACACAAACAACTATGTAAACCATTTTTGAGCTGACCTGAAGGTAAAATATGATATTTTGGACATAAAAATGAATCTCAAATTGGATTCCCTATGCAATTACATGCAACCAATTAGAAAAAGGGAAGGATTATGCAAAAAATGGATGAATCTCAGTCGTAGATTCATACCTAACCCTAAGCCACCAAAGTCTTCTTAAGGAGGAACCCTAAACTATCTATAGATGAATGAGAATTGAAGGAGTGAAGAGGATAGTTTTCATGTGTAGAAAAAGCATTCAAGGTGACTTATAAGTTATGAAGAGAGAGCGAATTACAAAATTAGTTAGAGTAGAATAGAGGATAGAGAAAAGGATACAACATTGAGACATCTGATCAAGAAGGATAAAAAAGACATTGTATAGAGGTGATCTATTATCAGGAAAGCAAGTGCCAACTATAGGATCTATGTTGAGACATTCTAATAGGCGATTTCAATCAAATCTCTTAACAGAATAGTCCTAATAGGCTATATGAAATCCTTTAATAGGGTGCTTACTTAGTTGTAAGTTGAAGTCCTCTAACAAGGCACACTTCTAATAGGGTGTTGAAATACTCTAACAAGGTAAGGCCTAATAGTCTTTGCAATCCTTTAACATGGTAGACCTTTCATAGGGTAGATCATATTTCATGGTCAAAACATTGTAACCTTCATTAGATACACTCTATTGCTATAGTAGTGAAGATTTTTGGGTCATTCCCACCCTAGTTTTACCTTCTCACTTGGAGGGTTTTTGGGTAATCATATCTTATGTTATGTGTGTGAATTCTTACATTTTCATATGATTTAGATGTATATGCTTTATATGTTATTTCAGTTTATACATTGAATACATGAGATGGATGTGTGGTGAGAGTTTTATGGATTCAAGTTTAAACTGCTAATTCACCCACCCTCTCTAAAGTTTACCTTTCCTATTGTATTTCCATAAATAATCACCTTAAAAAAATCTCTAAATATACATGTTTAGAAGGAAATACAAAGAGATACCAGTTTAGAAGGAAAATAAATGAACATTTACATAGCTCCCTTGAAGAAAATCATAAAGCTAGGACACATAAACAAAATCACAAAGAAAGGACATGACATGGCAATGAAATCACAGAGAAAGGGCATGACACAAAAATGAAATTGTAGAGAAAGGGCAAAAAGATCACAAGGAACAACATGGAAACAAAATTACAAAGCAAGGGCACAATAATGAAATCATAGAGAAAGGACACAACAATAAAATGTAGAGAACATAATGGCATGACAACCAAATTATAGAGTAAGGGCATGGTGCCAAAATGTAGAGATACTCAACTACAAAATCATAGAGCAAGAGCATGATAATGAAATGCAAAGATCACAATAATGAAATGCACCAATGTCAAGGGCACAATAATGTTGAGAGTTCTCCACTCTCCTTCAAAGCTCTCCACTCTCTTTCATGCACAAATCTCCACCACAATCAAAACAAATGGAGAACGATTTATGTCACATTTTTTTGTTTTTGTTTATACTCATACAGGTGTCACAATTATGATGTTGATGTTGGTATTGTGACATGGTTGGGGATAATTGCAAAAAAACATGAAAATCACCACAAATTACACCATTGTCACAATTTTCAATTGTAGTTTGACCCCAAATATTATAGTGTCATTGTACAAAGGAAGATGATAAATAAAGGCAAAACATCAATCCCCCATGGAACTTTAATCAAAATAGTGCATGTATAATAAGGAACAAGATATGGCAAATTCTAAGAATATAATAATCTATATGAGTGTCCTCAGATGATACTGCTCAAATAAGAAGGAAAAACCACTACAATGAAAAAAGTAGATGTGGTGTAGGAGAACCTAGTCTAAGTTTATTCGAAGTTTTCATTTTTGGTTTAGTTTGGGCTTGTACTAACTCTAGCCAAGTTAGGGATGTGAGTAAGTTAGGAGTATTAGGTGTGTTTATGACTTCTAATTTGTGTCAAGGGGCATAAATCTAGAACCTTGGAAAGTGTGGAGAAGGTGCACCTTTAATCCACCTTATCATCCATGGTGTTTTTTCACTCTCTTGTATGGCTAAGGACTCCTAGCACATTGTTTGGGAAGTAGGAAGTAAAGATGTAAAAGATGTCATGTTGGGAAAAAAATGCCAAAAGTTGTAAAAAAAGCACAATGGCCTCAAAACATGCATATTGACATCTTAGGGATAAAATATGTTTAGACATCATTTTTGGCTAAACCTAGATAGGCCAGGAGGTCCCAACTTGAAGGAGAGAAAAGTTTCTCATCGAAACCAAAAGTTGTTATGTTTGTGTGGCATTTGTAAAAAGTGCAAGAATGAACTTGGTGGTTATGCCAACCACATACAACCTCCTTGGAAACCTATATAGTCATCATTCAATCACATCCCAAGGGTTGTGAATTGTAATAAGTAAGTTTGACAATTTGAATGCATATTTTTCTAGACAACTTGCTGCATTGAATTTACCTATATAGAAAAATGGATTGAACATACCAATCTAGTGTTGGATTTGTGTTTCTTATGTTTGTACAGTAATTTTCTCTTCAAGTCATTTGGTTGTAAATTTGCATCTACTTAGGTTTTGAAAATCTTTTCAAATTAGATAGTGTGTTGTTTCAGTTTTGGTTTTGTGAGAAATAATGGCTCTCCAATGAATTCCTACTGTGAGTTCTTCATGGTTTCAAAGGAAATGATATTAGAGGATATGTACATAATTTATACTATATTTGGGGCTCTAGAAAACATGGTAAGGAATTTTAAAGTGATGTCCTAGAAGTCTAATACACTTGGTTAGGAAAATCACAGAGTGGAATGAGAAGTTTGAGGGTTTAAGTGTTTTTAATACTTCAACCCAATGTATGCAAAATGAGGAGAGTTGAGTAAGGTCAACTTATACCAAGGTAAAATAATCCATCATGAGTTTACCACACCCTAGTTAGACTAGTCAACATTGTTTTGAAACCCTTTAAAGTAGGCTAAAAAGTTACTTTTGGGTGTACAAACACTTCATGAGTCTGAGACCCACAAAATATTTAAGATTTTCCAAAAGTGTATTGGTATATCTAATTTTTTTCCACCTCATTTGGATAAATTTAGAAAGAAACTCCAAAAATATTGTTTGGAGGGCTAATCCTAGTAGCCTTGATTGAGAAATTTTGACTTAGGGGTAAAGAACTTGGTTTTAACTTGCAAGATTGGTGCCCAGAAGTTCAAGGGAAGTCCAAGATCATTGATGAAAGTAAAAAATCTATATGGATGGAGGTTTTGGTCAACAAGACATGGGAACAAGGTCAATAATGAGTTGTGAAGAAGCATTTGTGTAAGGAAAGAACCCTAACCATTGGTGTAACTAAGTTAGAGAGTGATTAGAGGATAGTATGTAGGTCCTCTAGGGATTAGGTCATCAAAGAACCATAATAGGCTAGTATCACTCATGAGAGAATCCTTAAAAAGCAAAGGACTTGGAAGTAGCTAGACCTAGTGTTACATCAGAGTAGTATTAGGGAAAGAAGCTTGGGATTTGTGGGTAGATGTTTCAACCTACAAAATTGGTTGGAGATTCCAATATGGTGACCAATGCAAAATTGGCCAAGGAGATGGGTGAGAAAAAGGAGAAGAACATGAATATTGGGGAAGATTTGGAAGAAATAAAGACCAAGTTGGAAGAAGTTGTTCAAGAAACTAAGAAGAGGGAACAAGAAGGTGAAAGCAATAGTAAGGGAAAGGAAAGGGTTGATGAAGAAGACCTTATCCATGAACATGAACCTCTTGTCAATGAAGAGCCATTCCTAAAGCCACAATAACCCTATGTGGTAAGGCCTTAGAAGAAGTTACTTTATTTAGTGGGAAAATGGACCCTAAGTTAGTGATGAAATGGGTGGAAGAAATGGAGAATCACTTTGAATGTGAAGGTGTGACTGAAGCACACGAATTCAATGTAACCAAGTCTAACCTAAGGGGATCAGCCCTAACATGGTGGAAGTACCTCCAAGAAGAGAGGGAAAAAGGGGTAAAGAAGCCCATTACAAATTGGAATGCTATGGCAGCCAAAATGAAAGAGTAGTACCTACTAGAAGACTATGAGGTTAAACTTCATAAGAAGAGATAAAATCTGAAGTAGAAAGGCATGGACATAGAAGCCTATACGGAAGAGTTCCAAAAGTTAAGCTTAAGATCAAGAGTGCAAGAAGATGAAGCCATCAAGGTAGATAGGTATCTAGTAGGCTTGAAATGGAGCATCCAAGAAGAGATCAATTTATGGACTCCTAAAATAGTCCATAAATGCTTTCAACTTGCTTTGAAAGTGGAAGAGAAGAGTAAAAAGAAGACAAACTCAAACTTTAGAGGAAGAAGTAGGGGTAGAGATCATGGAAGAGTTAGAAGCTAAAACTAAACAAAGCAACTAAAAAAAAAGAAGGAAGTTCAAGAAGAGGAAGTTTTAGCAAGGGAAAAGGATCTAACAAAAATTGGAGAGGAAGGAGTAGTAATCAAGGAAGAGACTCTTACTTTTCCACCATGAGGTGCTACCATGGCCATTAGCTAGGACATTCTACCTATAGGTACTTAGAAAAAGGCTCAACGTCCCAAGGAGCCACAAAAAGAGTTAATTATGTACAAGAGGAATCTAGTAGCAAAAACAAGTACTTTGAGGTACCCCTAGAAACAAAAGAAGGGGAAAATATGATGATAAGGAGAACATTGATAGAAAAACTAGTCAATGAAGAACTAAGTCAAAGGAGATCACTCTTTATGATCAGATGTAAAATCATGGGAAAGGTATGCAAACTCATCATTGATTTAGGTTCAACTAATAACATAATTAGTGAAGAGGAAGTCAACAAGTTGAAGCTAAGAAGAATCCCTCACTCAAATCCATACAAGGTCACATGGCTAAATAAAGGTCAACATATACTGGGGTGAATTTCAATATAGGAAGGTACAAGCACAAAGTACTATGTGATATTCTTCCCATGGATGCATTTCATCTTCTACTTGAAAGGCCATGGAAATTTGATAATCAAGCTATCCATGATGGGACTAGGAATTCCTATTCATTCAAGAAGGATGGAGTAACTTTCAAAATCCTATCCTTGCTAGAAAAGTGAGAGTTGAATACCTCAGGACCAAGAGTGCTTATGGTTGGGGAGAAGTTCTTGAAAACTCTAGAGGAAGGAGATGGAGTTGGTTTTGCACTACTTTTAAAACCTAAAGAAGGAAATGCTGCCAAGAAAAAAAGATAAAAAATGAAGTGCAAGAGTTACTTGAGGAGTATAAGACCATTGTTAGTGATGGGCAATCTACCACATTGCCTCCAAAAATACTTGTTAGCCACCAAATAGATTTCATCCTAGGAGCTACCCTACCAAATAAAGCTTCCTATAAGATGACTCCTCAACAAAATGAGGAAATTACAAAAAAAATCCAAGAACTCCTAAACCAAGGTTTAATTAGGAAGAAGATTAGCCCATGTGTAGTCCCTATTGTTTTATCACCCAAGAAGGTGGGAATTTGGAGGCTTTGTACATATTCTAGAGCCATAAATAGGATCACCATTAGGTGTAGGTTTACAATACCTAGAGTTGAAGACATAATGGATTGCTAAGGGGAAGCCAAGTATTTCACCAAAATAGACTTGAAAAATAGCTATCATCAAATCAAGATAAATGAAGGGGATGAATGGAAGAAAACTTTCAAAAATAATGAAGGTTTTTATGAATGACTTGTAATGTCATTTGGTTTATCCAGTGCTCCATCCACATTTATGAGGCTGATGAATCATGTATTGATAGATTTCATTGGTAAGTTTGTTGTTGTCTATTTAGGTGACATCTTGATTTTTAGCAAAACTAAAGAGGAACACATTAGGCATCTCAAATTATTTTAAAGAAATTTCATGATGAAAAACTAATGATATTTTTGGAGAAGTGTGACTTCATGAAGTAGGAGTTGGTATATCTAGGATTTGTTCTATCTCAAGGTAATCTAAAAATAGACCAAGTGAAGGTAGATTGCATCCTAAGTTGGCCTACTCCTAAGACTACATCAGATGTGAGGAGTTTCTATGGATTAGTTTAGTATTATAGGAATTTTATTAGACATTTTAGTGGCATATGTGCTCCTATGTTGGACACAATCAAGGGAGTAATGAAGACAAAGTTCATTTGGAGATCTCAAGTAGATCAAGGTTTTGAAACTCTCAAAAAGAAGATAATAGAGCTACCTACACTAGTACTTCCTATTTTTGATAAAATATTCCAAGTGGAATTTGATTTTAGGAATGTAGTCAATGGAGCTATCCTAAGCCAAGAATGGAGAATAGTGTCCTTTCACAATGAGAAACTCAATGATGCCGAGAGAAAATACTCATCTTATGACCTAGAGTTGTATGCTCTAGTCCAAGCTCTCAAGAAATGGAGACACTATTTTATTTCAAAGGAATTTTTTGTGTATTTAGAAAACTACACCCTTAGCTTCCTAAATTCTCAAGAAAAACTAAGAAATAATCATATGAAGTGGGTGGAATATTTGTAGACCTACACATTTACCATTAAGCACACGAAGGGAGTGCAAAAAAAAGTAGCTAATGCTTTGAGTAGAAGAATCCTCACCATCCAAGTAATTTAAGTTCAAAACATAGGTATAGAAAATTTCAAAGATCTTTATGTTGATGATGAAGACTTTTCTCACATTTACAAGATATCCAAGGAGTTCAAAAATAATTTTCATGGCGAGTTTATTTATTATCCATTGTAGAATGATCTATTATTTAAAGGCAATCAAATTTATGTTCCTAGAGGGTCAATGAGGGAGAATCTGATCCAAAAGAAGTGTAATGGGGCACTTAGTGGTAATTTTGGAGTTAACAAGATTGAAGAGTTAGTCACTAGGTTCTATTTTTGGGCTAGGATGACTAGGGACATTAAGAAGTATGTTGATAATTGCATAGTGTTCCAAAAGGCCAAGGGAATATCCTCAAATTATGGACTTTACCAACCACTTCCAATCCCTAGTAGACCATAGGAATGCATAAGTATGGACTTTGAGGTTGGTCTACCAAAAACAAGGCAGGGATATGATAACATCTATGTGATTGTGGATAGGTTCAACAAGATGACTCACTTTGTGCCTTGAAAAACTATCCATGATGCTTGTCAAATTTGTAATCTCATTTTAAAAGAGGTAGTAAGGATTCATGGACTACCAATGAGTATTGTTTTAGATAGGGACACCAAATTTATGAGTCACTTTTGCAAAACCCTATGGAGGAGATTGGGGACTAACTTGTCTTTTGGATCTGCCTATCATCCACAAACTGATGGTCAAAGAAAGGTTACAAATAGGAGTCTTGAAAACCTCCTAAGATGTCTTACAAAGTAGTATGGATAGACTTAGGATCAACTCATTGGGAAAGCTGAATATGCCTATAATGATACATTGAATAGGTCCATAGGTAAGAGTCCCTTTGAAATAGTTTATGGTTTGCATCCTAGAGGAGCTTTGGAATTAAGAAACTTGAACGATAGAAATCCAAGTAATAGCTACACTAAATTTTTTTTTCCAGTCAATGAGGGAGGTCCATGAAAGTGTAAAGTAGACATTGACTAAAAATGCTGACACATTGAAGTAAAAGGTGGATGCCTCAAGAAAGGATTTGTAGTTTTAGATTGGTGATCTTGTCATGGTCCATCTAAGCAAACATATATTTCCAAAAGGGACACCACAAAAGCTCCAAATGAGAAGGCTAGGACCCTACAGGATACTTTCCAAATATGGAGAAAATGTATATAAGATTGAACTACCTCCATACCTAGGCTTGTCACCAATTTTTAATATTGTAGATTTGGTTTGTTATAAAGGACCTAACCCAACTATTGATTAGAATATCTAGGGGATCCTACAAGATGTAGTAGGCCTTCAGCTCAGTCCTGCTCCACCTATGAAAGACACAACAATATTAGATTCCAAAGTCTACAAGAAGACTAGGACCAAGGCCTACTTGGAACACCTCATCCAGTGGCTGGAAAAAGGTGATGTTAATGCTACTTGGGTTAGGGAGTCCAATTTCAAAAGGTTGGGAATTGATCCAAGCCTCATCAATCCAAGGATGGATTAGATTTTTTTTTCTTTTTTTTTTGGGGTAGGGGCACGTTGGGGGGGAAGAGTATGGTGTAGGAGTACCTATTCCAAGTTTTCATTTTTTGTTTAGTTTGGGCTTGTACTAACTCTAGCCAAGTCAGGGGTGTAAGTAAGTTAGGAGTCTTGGGTGTGTTTATGACTTCTAATTTATGTCAAGGGACATAGGTCTAGTACCTTGGCAAGTGTGGAGAAGGTGTGCCTTTAACCCACCTTGTCATCCATGGTGTCTTTTCACTCTCTTGTATCACTAAGGACTCCTAGCATGTTGTCTGGGAAGTAGGAAGTGAAAAGATGTAATAGATGTCAAGTAGGGCAAAAAATGCCAAAATTTTTCAAATAGTCACAATGGCATCAAAATATCTAGATAGGTTAGGAGGTCCCAACTGGAAGGAGAGAAAAGTTTCTCACAAAAAGAAAAAAGTTGTCATGTTTGTGCAAGTTTTTGAAAAGCTGCTTGATAACTTTTTTGCAAAAATTTGAAATGTGCAAGAATGAACTTGATGGTTATGCCAAACACCTAAAAGCTCCTTGGAAACCTATATAATCATCATTCAAACACATCCCAAGGGTTGGGAATTGTAATAAGTAAGTTTGAGCATTTGAATACACATTTTTCTAGATAGTTTGTTGCATTGAATTTTATTGTATGGACAAATAGATTGAATAGACCAACTTGGTATTGTATTTGTGATGCTTATTTTTGTAGAGCAATTTTCTTTTCAAGTTTTTTGGTTGTATATTTCCATCTACTTAGATTTTGAAAATCCTTTCAAATTAGATAGTGCGTTGGTTTCTATTTTGGTTTTGTGAGAAATAATGATTCTCCCAAGAATTCCTATTGTGAGTTCTTCATGGTTTCAAGGGACATGGAAGTATAGCCTATGTACATAATGTATACTATATTTTCTACCCTATAAATCATTGCGAGCAATTTTAAAGTAATACAATCACAGAGTGGAATGAGAAGTTTGAGGATTTGAGTGTGTCTAATACTTCAATTCAATGTATGAAAAATGAAGAGAGCTGAGTAAGGTCAAATTATACCAAGGGAAAATAATTCATGGTAAGTTTTAAAGGAGGAAATACCATGCCCTAGTTAGACTAGTTAGCATCATTTTAAAACCCTTAAAAGTAGGCTAAAATATTGATTTTGTGTGTATTTACACTTCAGGGGTCTGAGACCCACAAAATATTTAAGATTATCCAAAAGGGTATTGGAATATCTAATTTTTTTCTACCTCTTTTGGAGAAATTTAGAAATAAAGTCCAAAAACCCAATTTGGAGGGCTAATCCTAGTAGCCTTGTTTGAGCAATTTTGACTTAGGGCAAAAAAGATTGGTTTCAACTTGCAAGATTGGTATCAAAAAGTTCAAGGAGAGTCCAAGATCATTGATGAAAGTTAGAACTCTACATGGATGGAGGTTTTGGTCAAGAAGCCATGGGAACAATGTTAGCAATGAGTTTTGAAGAAGCATTTGTGTAAGGAAAGAACCCTTACCATTGGTGTAACTAGGTTGGAGAGTGATGAGAAGATAGGATAAAGGTTCTCTAGGGCTTAGGGAATCCAGGAAACCTAATAAGCTAGTATCAATCCTGAGTGAATCCTTAAAATGTAAAGGATTTGGAAGTAGCTAGACCTAGTATTACATCAAGACACAATATGACAGTTTATCTCAGTGCATTTTAAAAAATACATAGAATAGATGTCTAAATAGAACAAAAGAGACATAAGGTTGATACAATAGATAGGATAACCCATTAAAAATCATCTAAAGAAAAAAATTGATCCTTAGACCTAAAATAGCCAAGATAATCTAATGCAAGGAGGGTTGAACAAATAGGGCTAGAGGCACACCTTATTATCCAAAGACCTTGTTGAGTAAACACATCAGAAGAAAAAAATAGAGAACAAAACCAAGGAGAGAAGGAACATTAATTACATAATTAATTCATCAATTTGTTTGCATACATGCCTGACTATGAGGCCTTCCAGCTTAGGGCCAACAATATTTACAAAATATTAGACTTAGAATTTCACAGGTCCTTAATTTAGACTCCCAACTCTTTTACTTTTCACTCTCTTTGTAAGAATCAGTAAGATAACTAACCTAATCCTAAATAGCCTTATTTATATTTGCCAAAATAGTTTACAAAAGATTCTAGATTATTACATAATAAAAGGCCAACCTTAAAATGGTCTGTACATATCCCAAAACAAAACGCCTACATTAAATTCACAATCCAAATTAGTGTGGGAGCACCGCATCTCTATGAAAAGATTCATATTATTGTAATATCTATGTCATTTTGGTTTTTTAGGACCATGTCTAAGAAATGTGGCAATTAGTTAAAATTGCATTATAATGTACATAAAAATGGGTCCTAAGGCATTTATAACCATTTGTGATTGTTAGTTATTAGACAACATGATGTATTTATTAGAGCATATATGAGGAAACATTAAACTTCATAAACTGCCTAGAATCTTTCTAGAGACAAGAATGTAATCAAATAGGCATAGGAAGTGGTTGGTTATAACTATCAAAGATTTTCTTAAATAGACATCTCTATGCAATCAAAGTAGACGAGATAGAGGAAAGTACAAGATTTAGAAGTTGCTCATCAAGAAAATTTTAGGAAGAGAAATTGGCTTGTAGCTATGGTGAACCAATTGATAGGAAGGTGGCAACACATAATGATAAAGGTGTTATTACCATTATCCAATAATGGGATGGAGAAGAATATGATAACATAACGAAAAAGGTGGCAACATCTATATAGAGGGTGTCATGTAAAGTTGAAAGGGAATTCAATGGAAGGAACTAGTATGTCTGGTTTATTGTCTTCATAACCATTTTTTGAGAGTTTGAGTTATAGTTTGTTTAGCTATCATGTGTAGATGGAGAAGCTGATAGGTCATTGGGAAGGAAGTATTTTTTTCATGTGGATCAATTATCAGTCTTGGATAGTGACAAAGGATGGTGAAATGTTATAGTGTGGTAACATGGTAGTGAGCATGGAGATTGTGGGGTGACAGGGAAAAGTGAGTATCTTGAGTTTCTCTATATTAAAGTGGTATCGGAGCCCACAAAAGGTCTGGTGATTTTGTGGGTAAATTTTTTTTTCCTTATTGTAAGAGTTATCCATCAGAGTTGCAAAAGAACATAGTGTTCTTGTGTGAAGATCTCCAAGGGGGTCTTGATTTTGTCTCCATCAAGATAAGGCTAGGTAGAAGGTGCTTGAGAGAATCCACTAAGAGAAGGGTGGTCAACATTATCCAAGATCTTGGTTAGGAAAGATGGCACTATAGAAGTTGGGTGAAGCATCAGGAAGCAAAGTGGATAGTGACTAGTATGCACTCCAATGCTGGGAGTTAGTTACAACATCAAAGTGAGTAGAAAAAGCATGCCCAAAAAGTTTTACTCCACATTTCTCCTCATCATTTCTACAACAGGTGGAAAATTTTTAAGCTTGGGAGTATGGTGTGGGAGCACCTTGTCTCTATGACAAGATTCACAATATTGTAATGTTTGTGTCATTAAGGTTTTGTAGGGCCATGTCTAAGAAATGTGACAATTAGTTAAAATTGCATTATAATGTACAAAAAAATAGATCCTAAGGCATTTATAACCATTTGTGATTTTCAATTATTAGACAACACAATGTATTTGTTAGAGCAGTTATGAGGAAACATTAAACTTCATAAATTCCCTAGAATCTTTCTAGAGACAAGTATGTAACCAAATAGGCATAGGAAGTGGATGGTTGTAATTGTCAAAGATTATCTTAAATAGACTTCTCTATGTAATCAAAGGAGATAGTATAGAGGAAAGTAATAGATGTAGAAGTTGAGAAAAGTTTAGGAAGAGAAATCAGCTCTTTGGTGAAAGAGACAAGTGAATGGAATATGACTCTCTCTCCCTTTGTTTCCATGTGGTGGTTGCATGAACTTGATAATAGTAAGAGAGATAGAGAGCTCAATTATTAACAATGAGAGGAACCTAATAGACCCAAGGAAAGAGATTGACTTGTAGCTATAGTGAACCAACTGATGCGAAGGTGGTGGCACATAATGATAAAGGTGTTATTACCATTACTCAATAATGGGATAGAGAAGAATATGATAACATAATGGAAAAGGTGGTGGCATCTATACAGAGGGTGAAATCTTAATTTGAAAGAGAATTCAATGGAAGGAACTAGTGTGTTTGGTTTGTTGTCTTCTTAACCATTTTGTGAGAGTCTGAGTTATAGTTTGTGAAGCTATCATGTGCTGACAAAGAAGCTGATAGGTCATTGAGAAGGAATTTTTTTTCATGTGGATCAATTATCGGTCTTATATAGCAATAGAGGTGGTGAAATGTTATAGTGTGTAAGCATGATAATGAGCATGGAGATTGTGGTGTGATAGGGAAAAGTGAGTATCTTGAGTTTCTTTGCATCACAAATTTAATATACAAGTTGGCTATTGGAAATATTTAGAATAATTTGGGGGGGGGCGGGGGGTGTGGGTAAATCAATTATCTAAGATACATATGCACTATTATAATTTTTCACAACTTAGTGAACCCATAAAACATTTTCATCATGCATGCATCCATAAGATTATGCAATCAATTAAAACTTGTAGGTTACTACCAAATCAATTTTTAGAAATGTAAACATGAAACATAACAGATTGAATAACACACTTGACACAATGATTTATGTGGAAACCCAATTTGGATAAAACCACCAGTAACATGCTACTCTTTCTCACTCTTTTGAAGTGATGCCCTATAAAAGGCTAACCTTGTTAAAGGTTACAATACACACTATTAAATGTGACCCTGTTAAAGGATTTCAATCACCCTATTAGGAGTGAGCCTTGTTAGAGGATAGACCATTCACTTGGAATGCCACCTAGTTAAGGATTTACAAATGACCATTAGGTCAAAATTATTTCAAAGGAGTTACCCTAAACTGATACAATTATTAAACAGTAACATTAAGGATTGATCTTATAACAATTTAAAACTTAATTTAAAGATTATAGATCTCTATTTCAATTGTCCATTATACTTTAGTTTCACACACTTTAGCTCTAATAGCTTGTTCACCCTTCAAGCATCCATACCCTTAAGCCTTCTTTCTCAACTTTCCAATTTAGACTCTCTCTTAGGTCACTAAATGAAGCAATACCCTAGACTCCTTGTCTTCCTTTGGTTTTCATACGTGACAACCTTTGCTTCTGACTAGCCATTTCTATAAATATAGAATTAAGATATTTTATCATTCATTCTCCATCGTCAAATTTAGGGTTAGGAAAAATTAGGTAGGATTCAATGAATCTACCCTTATTTCATTTCATTTCCTTTTAGAAACTTCTCCTTCAATCCTCTTTGAATTTTCCTAAAAATAGTTTACCAGTGAATTTTGTGCCACCAACTCATCAATCTTATCTTCTACATGGTTCACATAATCCAAGAAATCATCTTTGACAACTCAAATCCATCAAATTCATGATCTTTCTAATAATGCTAACACTCAACATTAACTAGCTTTTGATGCTCAACACATCCTACATTGCTCAACATCTATTGAAAAATCACTCACCACAAACTAAAGTTTACTGGTGCTCAACATCAACTAAACTTTACTTGACAACAACTATTTCACTCAACTTACACTAAAATAGACTTTGCTCGGCTCCAATTGATTTTCTACTTGACTTGCACTAACTTTTCTTGACACCTACTATCCACATGGTCAAGCTTGGTAGACAAACTTCATTTAACTTGTTGTTCTAAACTTGATCAGTGTAACCAACCTTTGCAACTATAAGTAGATTATCAATGCACTATCATATCACTATCTTAGCTTATTCTTGTACTCCTTTTCCATATCATAACTCAACCTTTTCTCTAGGTGCTATTGTTACATAATTTTGATCAAATCCTCTTCATCAATCAAATAAATGATAGTACTCAAATCATATAAGCAATTGTCTTGCCAAAAAATAGTAGGTTTGACATCAGTGACAAAACAATGATTGAAAGACAACTATCATACTTGTATCAATCTATTTTTAACATCGGCCCAAACTAGGAACTAATAAAAAAAAAACTTGGTCAAAGAAGGAGCTAAACATCAACAAACATCAAGTTCACTCAACACATGCAAGAATTCCTGACCAACACTAGACAACTCAACACACACAAGAAAGCTCAACCTATACTAGACAACTTGAAACATATAGGAACTCAATAATGATTGCATCTTAGAAACTATTGGAACTTGACATAAATAGGAAAAATGAACAAAATGAGTAGGATAGAAAGGTAACCCAAGATGTTCCTGTATTATACAACTATGGTTTAAATAAATGATCCTCCTAAATCATGTAAGTGTCAAAATCTGAGTTGAGTCCAACTCTGATTGAGCAATTCATGTAGCATCTTCAAGTGGTCTTTTCTTCCACTTTACCAAATATTCATAGTAATCATTTCCTCTTGTCCTTTTACCAACTCTTTGATCCAATATCTATTCAACCTCTTCAATCTATGTCTTAGGATAATCATCTAGTATAAAAACTTCATCATCTAACTCATGATACTTATACAAATAAGAAACATTTAATGTAAGAGATATATCCATGTCATTAGGTAACTCAACTTCATAAGCATTTCCACTTTCAAAATTACTCAAAACTCTACAAGGTCCAAACTTCTTCATCCTCGACTTACTATATGTTCCAACATGAAATCTTCCTTTCTTCAAATGAACCATCAACTCATCACCAGCTTCAAAACTTCACTTCCCCATGTAAAAGCTTCATAAAATAAGAAAATCCTTCTCCTTCAACACTTCTCTTCTCTTCACCAACAACATCCCTCAAATCTGATATACCTTTAGGATGCATTCTAATAATAATCTCAAAAGGTATTTTTCTAGTACTCCTATTCAGATAATTACTAAATGAAAAATCATCTTGTGCCAATACCATGTCTCAATTATTTGTCTTATCTCCAACCAAACATCTTAACAAATTATCAAAGCTTCTATTCATAACCTCTATCTATCCATCTATCTATGGATGGAATGTAGTACTAATCTTCAACTCTTTGTTTTCTTGAACAAATTCCTCCAAAAATGACCAATAAAATTTCTATCTCTATCATAAATAATACTTCTTGGTAATCCATGTAGCCTAAAAATCTCTTTGAAGAAAATTACAACAACATGCACAACATTTGATGTCTTCTTACATGGTATAAAATGTGTCATCTTAGAAAATCTATCCACAACAACAAATATGGAATCATACCCTCGTGCTTTCTTAGGTAATCCAAGAATGAAATTCACATTGATGTCACTCAAAGGTTTCTTAGGAATAGAAATAATTGTATACAATACAATATTTTGACTTACTCCTTTAGCAACTTGACAAATTCCACAAATCCTAAAAAAATTATAAACATCCTTATACATTTGTGGCCAATACTACTTTATCCTTAAGAAAACTCAATGTCTTCTCAATTCCAAAATTTTCAGCCAATTGACCACAATGCTTTTCCTTAATTAGATCAACTCTTATAGAAATTATTGGTATACACAATTGAATTCCTTTGAGAAACATACCTTCTTGAATGAAATACTCATAATACTAATATATTTGGTGCTCTACACTCTCTCCATGCCTCATAAAAATCAGGCAGAATCATACAACTCCATTATCTCATCAAAACCAATAACTTTAACCTTCATCTCAGTCAACAAAGAACATCTTCTACTCAATGCATCTAAAACTCAATTAGTAACTCCAATTTTATGCTTGATCACAAATGTGAAACTCTAAAAATACTCAACCCACTTTGTATGTCTTTGATTTAACTTATGTTGACTTACCAAATAATGTAAAGATATATGATCAGTATACAACATAGACTCCTTAGGAATCAAATAATGTCTCCATTTCTTCAAGGCTTGAAGGGTTGAAAATTAGATAAAACTCCTAATCTTACACTAAATACTTCCTTTTAGTATCATTAAATTTCTCACTAAAGGAAGAAACATGTTTACCTTCTTGACTCAACACAACTCCTGCTGCCACTTGCATCACATTCAACTTGAAATACCTTATTAAAATAAGGTAAATATAATATAGGTAACTCAACAAGATTTTGTTTCAAAGATTGAAAATTCTTTTTAGCTCCATGTGTCCACTTGAAATCCTTTTGATCTCCTCTCATAGTCTCAGTCATAGCATTATAGAAATAATTGAAATTCTTTATAAACTTTATGTATAAACTAGCCAAACCATGAAATGATCTTACCTCACCCATATTATTAGGTGTAGGCCATTCAAAAATTGTTTTAACCTTCTCAAAATCTATTTAAAAACCATCAGCTGGAATCACAAATCCCAAATACATAATCTCCTCTTGCATAAAGGATCACTTTTTCAAATTAATTAGGAGCTTCTCCTCTTTCAATGTCTTCAATACTTGCCTAACATGATCAAGAAGTTCATCTTTAGTCTTACTAAATATCATAATATCATCCAAATAAATAATAAAAAACTTAATAATATCTTGAGAACTTCATTCATCAATCTCATGAAAGTACTTGGGTGCATTAGTGAAACCAAAAGGAATAACCAACCGCTCACATAAACCATCTCTTGTCTCAAAAGTAGTCTTCCATTCACCACCTTCTCTGATTCTGATACAATGATAAAACTCTTCAAATCAATCTTGTTAAAATACTTTTCTCCACTCAAAGAATCCATTATGTCATCCATCCTTGGCATAGGAAAGCTATACTTAAATTTTATCTTATTAATAGCTCTAGAATCAATACCCATTCTCCATTCTCCATTCTTCTTAGGAGCTAATACAACATGTATAAAACATGGAGGCAAGCTTTCTATAATCAAATCTTAATGCAATGATTCTTTTACTTATCTATTAAGTTATTCAATCTCTATAGGTGTCAACCTATATGGTGCTCTATTTGGAAAACAAGCTCCAAGAATTAGATCAATACAATGACTTATACTTCTTACTAATGGTAAACCATTAGAAATATCCTCTATAACAATCTTCTTGTACTCATTCAATAAGTTTTCTATTTCTACTAGCACTCAACTTACACTATCTTCTTGAATTATCACTTGGCCTCTACTATCATCTGGTGCTCGACCTCCATCACCTGCTCGATATTTACTAGACTCTATCACTCTTCCATTTCTACTACAACTAGACCCTCTAGAAATTATAGAAAAACATACTTGGTTCATTTCATCTCTTTCTCAAATTAGTTTCCATTAACCATGAAAACTCTAAGACTAGTACAATTCACTTCATCAAGAGCTTCAATCAAAGCTAACACTATTTTCTTTTCTCCATTCACCCAAAGTGTATATTTATTTAATTTACCATTATGAACAACATGTCTATCATACTACCAAGGTCTACCCAATAGAACATGACATCTATAAGGAAACTCGCAAAAAAGCATATAACCATTTTCACATAACCTGTACTAGATCTAAAATAAACATTTAATTATAATTCACATGCAAGAAAATAGACAAAATACTCACAAAAAATTGTGACACAAGATATACCCTAGGAAACCCTCATTAAGGGAAAAGCCTAGCCTCAAAAAGCATCCATCACCATGTATTATTCAACAAAAAACACCATTGCAATACAACTATGGAAGCCTTTAAAACCATAGCCACAACCAAGTAATCCATGTGAACAATCATGAATCCACACATCCCATGCTTCCAACCTTCAAAAATGCTCCCTTGGCTAACCTTTCAAGCATTGTCTTGCTCACTCTTACCTTTTCACCTTATATCTTCTCACATTAACAACTACCCTTGTGGCTTATTATATAGTAGCAAGTGCCACAAAACCACCAAGTGTTATTACATAAACCATGTGCTAAAACCATGTTTGACCTAACCCCTTGACCTCACATTTAATATTATAAATTTAATTCCTTTCCCCAATATTGAATAATTACATGAAATATTATCACAATGTTAAAATACAACTCATCAAGTATATCCCATGAGAATCTTTACATGTTGCATGTCCATATAGGTGAAACATTATATAATAAAATAAAATAATACAATATAACAATATTATGTAATGTGTGCAACACCCATTGTCTCAACAATCTCCCAATTGTTGTATACATTGCATAGGATCAATCTACAACCACATAAATGAATAATGGAACAATCTCTCCTAGCACATCCACCATCATGGATCAAAGTCCACCATGTGCTCCATCCTAGTACCACAAAAAAATCAAAGTATCTAGCATCTCAAACATGAATGATCTCACCATCTATTATGCCACTACCACCAAACATACATAGAAGCCATCCAAAGAGAAAGCCACCCAACTTGTTGCATTAGAAGCTTATAAAATCCTATATCAATTGAAATGCCAAGCACAAGAACCTGATTTAAAGGTAATAACATGTATCTCTAGTTGTCAAAATATCCATAGCTGAAATATCACCCACAACAATGCCAAACCCATCCAACTATCCATACCTCTAAAGGTATACCAAGTGAATCTCACATCATCAACATATCCAATCTATAACCTACAATCACAATCCTCAAGAGCAATACCTACCACATGTATACCAAGAAGCTTCCACTACAAAAGATAATGTCAAATCTATAACCAATCCATTCACAATATCTCAAATAAGTGAATCTATGTAGTCTCAAGAACATCTACAAAACATAAACCAATAATCTGCAAGAACAACTCTTATAAAAAATCTCCAATAGTCTCTCAAGTTATGCATAACCGACAGAGGAAAGAGATAAAGAAATAACCATGTCATCTCTCACATGACATCTATGAACACAAAATACTATCACAATCTCTAAAAAATCTCAAATACAATGTAAGAAAAATTGAACATCTAGGAAGATAACCAAGACCAAAGAGAAACCATGAAAATCATAACTTGTATCATGTCCTTCTACACACACCTCTAGATGTAAATTGTTCAAGTATGATCTCCTCCATAAAACCCCAACCAAGAAGCTTCAACAACACCCAAACCACACCATATAACTAATCATGGATGTAATCCTCTCACAAGAAGATCAAACTCATAAACCATTCCTAAACCAAGGAATATGCCCAATATAAAACCATCTCCAAAACTCAAGTAGCATAACAACATATAAAAATGGAGATAAAAAATGCTAAAACATCTCTCAAATGAACCCTCTAGAACTAACTCATGTACTGTAGCTCAAGATCCATATCTATGAAAGACAAGCATAAATATAATGCACTAGAAGAAACAATGGGCTATACCTCTCAAGTAGCAAATTGTTGAGTAGATCAAGAGTGGGGAATGAGAATCCTCATCAAGATATCCAAGTCTCCAACCAAGACTCATCTAAGAAAAATCTCCTCTCAAATCCATATTAGGTGAATTCCCCTCAAACTTCTTTCTAATTCCAAATAATTGTCTTAACAAATACTTCTCTAATCAAAGAGAAATCAACATCACCACCATCTCTGAGCATCCATGAGCACCTGTAACCAATCAATCTATGCCAACTCCAAATGCAATATAGAAATATCTTGAAGTATCCAACTTATGATCAATGTACTCAATACAATAAACTAAACCAAGATCAATGTCAAAGTTCCAACCATGGCCTCAGGAACATAAACATGACAACATGATCTAACCATCTCAACCAAAGAGATAACATGATCTATATGAACACACTATAACATGTCACAACTCTAAACATGTATCAAGAGTATACCATGACATAATAATGAAACCATCCTAACACCAAGGATAACATGCCAAATGAAAGCATAAATTTCACCTTTACCAAGAACCTCATTAGTACTCAAGATGCAACCATCTCTACACACCATGAAGAAAAACCATCTCCACATACCATGAAGAACCATCTCTACACACCATGAAGATAACTAAAAACTCCTTGAGTCCTCAAGATTTAACTATCTTCACACACCATGAAGATAACAAGTGCACCATGAAAATGCCAAAAATGCTTTTACAACAACAAGATCTAAGACAAACCTCCATCTAAAATGCTCAATAAATATATCAATGAAAAATAAAATTCCCACTCAATCATGGTACTGAGTCACCTATGGCATCATAAAATCCATCTCCTACATGAAGATCCTCTAGGTCTATATATACAACCAACGTGTTAGTACCAGATGAAACCAAGATCTCCAAACCAAGAAGATACAAACCAAACTAACAACTAATCCTACACTATCACCTCATCACTATCACAAGCTCCAAATAAACCATGTATCCAAGCTATCCGTGATATCATGATGAAAAAAAAACCATCCTCTAACCACAAGAATCAACCAAGGCATCAAACCATCAAAGAACTCAAAGTGCACATCATGAGCCCTTCAAAAGAAACTAAATAACCATGATCCTCAACCAAGAAGATATACCACCATAATCAAATCATAAATAAAAACCAATGAACATTAGGGATGTACCTATATATCTAATGATGTCATGCCAAAATCCATGACACCTTGCTCACATCTATGAACTGAGCATCTGACTCTTAATATGTCCAACCTGTTAGCATAAAATAGTCAACCACAATCCTCCACTATGAATGTACTTGGTAATAACATCTCATTCCTTCTATATGAAAATCATGTGACTTAGGGCATAGAAAACCCATATCCAAGCCACCAATTTGAATATGCATCAATAATGAAAGATCAATGGGTAAAGACAACCCATATTCAAGCTATCAATAAAACCTATAAGTATAGACTACTTACAACACTGCACAACTTGTAGATCCAACAAGTCATCATACATATCTAAACCAAACACTGATAACCATATCATCGCGAGACCAATTTGAAATATGAATTAAGTATACAATGACATCAAATCTTAAATATTTAAAATATACAATGTCATAAATTCACAATGCTACCATAGTCAATATATACCATAAACTATTTAGATTAATATATCACCAAATAAACTATGCCAAACTGGCACCAAATCTAAACCAATGTGTAGAGCTCTCGAAGAGCTTTTTGTTGACTACTTCAAGTCCAAAATCAAACTCGGTATGCTCAAGTTATGTCCTAGTTGGTGCTCAAAATAAACATCTAATTTTCAGGATCTTAAAACCTAACAAAATTTAAAATCATAAAACCAAACCTAACCAACTTTTAGTGCTCTAAATTAGCTTTCCAATGTCTATAAGAAGTCTAAAATCTGATATCCTGAGAGAAAGTTGTGCTCATTTTACTAAGATAATCTTTTTACCATTTTCACTGTTCTTTTTGTTTGGTGACGAAAATTCCATCTGGATTAAATTTGAAGGCCATCACAGATTAAAACTAAAAAAATTCTTTAATTTTCTCTAAACATGGCCAAACTAAGGCATATTATATATCAAAATTTATGGAAACATCGACCTAGATCCAATGGCAAGGTCTATTTTTACCCAAGGGGTCATTATGGCAAGCCATGCCCTAAAAAAACCCATTTAAATGAAACATCCAAAAAATACATTTGACCAACAGTTTGCACATGTCAAAAATTTTCCAATATTCTATAATAACAATAAGCCCAAAGCCCTTAGATTTAAAATAAACCACTCATTTATCTTTCCCTTTCTTTTATCCTCTCATGAATTTCCATTGATTCAGTCTAGAGTTACAATAATAAAACCACAGCCCTGATACCACTTGTAAGGAAAATCACAACAAATAATATAACCATTTCCACATAACCTGTAATGGATCTAAAATAAATATGCAATTACAATCCACATGTAAGGAAATAGAAAACATACCCACAAAAAATTGTGACACAAGTTATACCCTAGGAAACCCTAATTGAGGGAAAAACCCAGCCTCCAAAAGCATCCATCACCATGTATTATTCAGCAAAAAATATCATTGCAATACAACTATGAAAGCCTTCAAATCCATAGCCCCAACCAAGTAATTCATGTGAACAAGCATGAATCCACACATCCCATGCCATGCTTCCAACCTTCACAAATGCCCCTTGGCTAATCTGTCAAGCCTTGTCTTGCTCGACTCTTGCCTTTTCACCTTCTATCTTCTCACATCAACAACTACCCTTATGGTTGCTTATATAGTAGCAAGTTCCACAAAACCACCAAGTGGTATTACATAAACCATGTGCTACCTAACCCCTTGACCCCACATTTAATATTGAAAATTTAATTCTTTTTCCCAATATTAAATTATTACATAAAATATTATCACAATGTTACAATACAACTCATCAAGTATATCCCATGGGAATCTTTACATGTTGCACATCCATCTAGGTTCAACATTACATAATAAAATAAAATAATACAATATCACAATATTATGTAATGTATGCAACACCCATTACCTCAACAACAACAATGCATAGGAATAATATCACATAATGCTTCATCAAAATAGTTTGCAATCTTGAATTGCACAACACATTGCTCACTTACCAATAATTTATGCTAATATTTTACTGATGAAATTTTTGATCTCTCTAAGTTTTGTTTTCTATTAGTGTCAAAAACTTAGTCATATACAAGGAAGAGTTGGTCAATCATCACCGCAACTGAGTCACTCTATACATGTTGAGTCATATATTTATAAAGACTTGTCACTAATCCTGTGTATTTTAAGCTTTATAGGATCTAAGCAAGTATTTGGTCACTGAGTATTTAGAGCATATAGATGTAGAGTCATACAAAAGGAGCTGATTTAGTTGAGGCCAAGCATCAATAAGAAGAACATTTATGATCAAGCATCAAACACAATATGTGCTATGTAACACAATGTGTAAAAAATATTTGAAATAGAAAAAAGGGAAAAAATGAATCTACATATTTCTTTATAAGGCTATATCCAAACCCTATTTTATATAGTGTGTATGTGAGTGAAGAGAAATGAAGCAAAGTATTCTGTGAAGGAGTTAAGTTTTGAAAGCTGTAATAAAAAGTTGTGAAGTAACTAAGTTTAGAAACCCAATAAAGTAGTGAAGAGAAGAGTAAAGATATATTGACAGATAGGAGATCAAATCAAAGAATGGAAGGAGGAGATCCATAATCAGAATTGTAAGTACAAACTAAAGTATTAGGTACTGAATCATTTTGGCACAGTGAACCAAGGTAAATCTCTTAATAGAGTGGTCCTAATAGGCCTATGTAAATCTCTTAATAGAGTCATCACTTCATTGTAAATGTTAAATCCTTTAATCAAGGTAGACCTAATAGTGTTTGTAAATATCCTATTAGGAAAGACCCCCCATAGGGTAGATCATTAGAAGAAATCAAATTTGTAGTCCTAATAGGCTAACTTTGTTATTCTAGTAGGGTGGGTGTTATTCCCACCCAAATTTTATGTTCACCTTGGAGGGTTTCTGGGTAACCAAAATCTTTGTATGTTTACATTTTCATATTGATGAATGTGATACATAGTTAGATATATTTCAACATTTGAAGTAATAAGCTCTATTATTCATAATCTAGATATGAGATGGTTAATATAGTGAATTTAGTTAGGTTGTTTTTAAGGGTAAATTTTTTAGTGATCCTAATTCACTCCCCCCCAATCAATATCTTGTTTCCCAATAAGACTTCCAAAAATTGGCATCAAAGCTTTGTTCTCTTATAAGAAGTTTAACTACTTGAGAGTTGAGATCTTGGCCCCAAGGAAAAGAAAGGATATGGCTATTCAACACAATGACACAATCTATCAAGAAGTCAATACACAAGGATTGCTTGACAATTGAAGTTCTAATGAAAGTGATGCATCTATTGTAGATCTATTATAAAAGAATAATATTTTAAATGAAGAAGTCAAAGGATTGAAAACAAAACATGAAATTTAGTTAGTAAGGCTATGTGAAGTGATCAAACAAAAGAAGAAACCTAAAGTAGATAAAGTTGTAGCTAAAGAAGACAAAAGATAAATGGCTACTAGAATTGAAGAAAGCTCATTTGTTGTAGAAAAGCTTACAAGCTCTCAAATAGACGTGATGAATCAAATGATACTTGCAAATAAAGATCTAAACAATAAAGACATTGAGATAACAAATCTGAGAGCACAAAGTGATCAACTAAGGAATGAGTTAAGATTTAAGAAGGCACTCATTGAAAGGATGAAAAATTCCAGTGAAGCAATAGGATATTTTGAAGAATTGATGAGATCACCTAGGTCATCTAGTGACACCTCTAGATTAGGGCATATCAAGAACCATTCATATATTAAAGAAGGAGAGTCATCAAAGAGTGCAGAGAAAAGGAGTGCAAAGTCAAGAGGAAAATATCCATGCTATTATTGAGGTAAACTTGCACACAACAAACATTTGTAGAAGCAAGAATGGTAAGCATAACCCTAAACCTAATTTTATTAATAACTATTTTAATTGCAAAAGAAAGGTTATCAAGCACATGAATATAGATCAAAGGTGAGAGATACACCTATTGTACCTAGATTCGAAGGATATTGCTACAATTGTTAGAAGTATGGACATAGAGCACATGAATGCAGATCCAAGGCAAAGCTTAACTGGACAATAAACCAAGATAATGCACCTAAGAAGGGTAACCCTTAAAATTGGGATTACAATACATGGTATAAATATCATTCTTGTAGACAGTATAGTCATATTCTAGAAAATTGCATAAGAACACATCTCATAGGAAATTAAAAGAAATGATTGAATGGAAACATAGTTTTTTTTAGTTGTCACAAGGTTGAAAATGTGTGAAAGAACTATAGGACTTGAGCATTCAAACCAAACAATGAAAACATCAAGGGAAAAGGAAAAGTGGATGTTGAATAAACAAAGAATTAGATGAATCAAACTTGGAAGAAAAAGGTAGAAGTTGGAAGAAGTGGAACAAATGAACTTAAGATCATCCAATCCAATGGAGAAGGTGATCACACTATCTCAAAATAATCAAGAAAGGTATGTAAGGAACTACATATTTAATGACTTATCTTACATTGGTTCCTAACATAAATTATACAAAAGTTCATATCTACATAGGACAAGATGCATTAGAACAAATTTATGGAAAGAATAATGTAATAGAATCACTTACATTATTGGGTTCCAAGTATCAATAATATTGTTTATATTGACTAAGTATGGCAATATCAATCGAGTACTTAAAGTGACTGAACTAATATATAGGTTGAGTTGGATGGTATTGGCCAAGCTATATAATGGAGATTGAGTTAAAAGTGTAATGATGATCGAGAAAACTTAATTCCACCTAACTAAGCACACAATATTTATGAGAGCCCTAATTTGAATGAATGAAGGTATATATCAAAAATTTGAAAGCATTTCATACACCTTGCATTCAAATTTTAGAGCTCGAGCAATTCAAGAAAATTATGAAGTGATTTTTAAGGTGATTGGAAGAAGATTTAAATTTGAAGTGTGATCAAATACTAATTTCCAATTATGCCAAGTTGTTCAGAAAGAAAAATTTCAAAACCCTAATGCAAAAGTGACATCATCATCATCAATGATGAAGAATCAAGGAGAAGAGGTAGGTAAAGTTTAATTGGTGAAGAGTGACACTTGTCCTCCACCTAAATACCATGATATTCCTAAAAATTGTATGAAATGAGATTCAATGGGTATGAAATCATCAATAACACCAAAGGTTATTATGATTCACGACGTACAAAGCTATTATATGCATAAAAATGAAGTGGGAGATTATGAATTATTTTTAGCATACCAAAAATTGTGTGAATAAGGAGTATTGACTAACCCCTACCCTCCTCTCTAACTAACTCCTAAACACACACTCTCTCTCTCTCTCTCTCTCTCTCTCTCTCTCTCTCTCTCTCTCTCTCTCTCTCTCTCCTCTCCTATCCTCTTCCCTCTCCCACTCTCTATCCTATCCCCTTCTATCTCATTATCTCTTTTCTTGTCCCTTCTCCCTCTTCCTATCCCACACTCTTTCTCTCTCCATCCTATGCCCTTCTCTCTCCATATTTCTCTCACTCCCCCTATCCTATATCCTACTTTCTCTCCATCTTATCCTTCCCCCTCTATTTCTATTCCTGTCTCTCATACTAAATCATAGCCTCTATAATTCTCTCACTAAATAATTTCTTTTTAACTCATAAATCTTAACCTTTCAAATTTCTCTCTCTAACTAACCTATAACCTCACTCTCACACAAAACCCTAACTCAACTCTCTCTCAATTTCTCACAAACACTAAGGTACTAAGCTCCCTTAATCTCTCTCTCCTCCCCCCCCCCCCAACCTTCTCATTCTCATACTAAATAATAAAATCTCTCTCTAACTAGCTCCTAATTCCCCCCTCTCTTACACCAACCCCTAACCCCATCTCCCCACTAACCCTATATCTCACTCTCACTCTCACTCATTAACTCAGAGGCTTTATCTCTTACTAACACCTAATCCCTTACATTATCTCATGAACTAATAACCTGTCTCTCTCTCTAACTCATAAAACTTAACTTCTCTATCCATCTAACTAAGAAAGAGATATAGAGAGGGTTAGGAGTTAGTAAGAGAACTATAGAGGTCAAGAATTAGTAAGAGATAGTGATAGAGAAATATTAGAAGTTAATGAGTATGTGGGTGTATGAAAGAGAGAGAATTTAAGAGTTGGTTAGAGAGAGATCTTAGGATTTTGTGTGTGTGCATGTGCATATGAATATGTGTGTATGTGTGTGTGTGTGTGTGTGAGAGAGAGAGAGAGAGAGAGAGAGAGAGAGAGAGAGAGAGAGAGAGATTGGTAAGGGGTTGGTTAGAGAGAGATAGACTAAGGATTCTGAGTTTGATAGAGAGAGGTTAAGAGTCGGTGAGTGAATGAGAGAGGTTAGGAGTTAGTAAGAGAGAGATATATTTGGAGTTAGTGAGTGGATATGTGTGTGTGTGTGTTTTTGAGAGAGAAAGAGAGAGAGAGAGAGAGAGAGAGAGAGAGAGAGAGAGAGAGAGAGAGAGAGAGAGAGAGAGAGAGAGAGAGAGATGTAAGAGAAAGAGGGAAAATATGATAGCACTCTTATCTACATATTCACTCCATGTTTGGGAAAAAATGACTACCTATTTTAAAGAATGTTTGATTAAAATGGATTCAAAATAAAAATCTTAATTTCCAAGAATTATTTTTGTTCCATTATGTTATAGATATCTTCAATAAATTTCTAATGCATTTTGAACAAAGACAATCAGACTCTGGATGTGAAAGTTATGGCCCATTTTTACTTTTTCAAAATTTGATCATGTTTTGAATGTACTTTTTTATTTTTATAACCTGATCGGGTTATTTGAAATTCTAAAACCCAATTAAATTTTTTTTTTATATATTTTATTTAGGGTTGGAAACTAGGCCTAACCACTTTTTGAAATTTTAAATACCTTGACTGAGTTATTTATAACCTGATTGAGTTATTGATATATGTGTGTGTGTGTGTGCACACACCAAGATGGTGCATAGAAAAGTAGACACTGCAGTGTGTGTATATATATAGAGAGGTTAGGAGTTAGTAAGAGAGAGATATATTTGGAGTTAGTGAGTGGATATGTGTGTGTGTGTGTGTGTGTTTGAGAGAGAAAGAGAGAGAGAGAGAGATGTAAGAGAAAGAGGGAAAATATGATAGCACTCTTATCTACATATTCACTCCATGTTTGGGAAAAAATGACTACCTATTTTAAAGAATGTTTGATTAAAATGGATTGAAAATAAAAATCTTAATTTCAAAGAATTATTTTTGTTCCATTATGTTATAGATATCTTCAATAAATTTCTAATGCATTTTGAACAAAGACAATCAGACTCTGGATGTGAAAGTTATGGCCCATTTTTACTTCTTCAAAATTCGATCATGTTTTGAATGTACTTTTTTATTTTTATAACCTGATCGGGTTATTTGAAATTCTAAAACCCAATTAAATTTTTTTTTTATATATTTTATTTAGGGTTGGAAACTAGGCCTAACCACTTTTTGAAATTTTAAATACCTCGACTGAGTTATTTATAACCTGGTTGAGTTATTGATATATGTGTGTGTGTGTGCACGCACCAAGATGGTGCATAGAAAAGTAGACACTGCAGTGTGTGTATATATATATATACACACACACACACACTATGGTTTCCACTTTTATATACACCATCTTGGTGCACACACCCTTATCAAACCTAATAATGTTATGTGTAAAGATGGCCAAATAGGAAAGTTGGTGAGTTTAAGTTTATGTAGCAAGTCACTTCAAAACATATATTAGATCTTGTTCATACTAACTCATGTGGTCTTGTAAGGATAAAGAGTGTATCTAGTGATAGATACTTTATGTTGTTCATTGATAATTTTTCTAGAATGATGAGGACTATTTATTTGAAGGAAAATTTAGAAGCTTTGCATATGTTCAAAGTATAGAAACTAAAAGTGGAAAGAGAAACTAGTAGAGCACTTAAATTCTTGAGATTAGACTAGGGAGGTGAGTTCACCTCACAAAAATTTGAAAGCTAGTATGAGGAGCATGTAATTAGAAGGAGAATATTAACTCCCATGACATCTCAACATAATAGGGTTGTAGAGAGGAGAAACATAATTGTCATGACTATACTAAAATGTTGATGATCCAAAACAATATTGCACAGATATACTAGAAAGAGGTTGTAAGCATAACTATGTACACCTTGAATAGGTTACAAGTGAAGAAAGTGACAAATAATAATCCCTATGAAGTGTCCTTTGGTCACCCACTATCTATTAGCTACTTCAAGGTGTTAGATCGTGGTCGACATTGTAGCCGACATATGGCCGACATGTTGTAACCCTAAAATGACATAAAATACTTGTATAAAAAGGGCTTAGGGTTAGGTATTTTCATTATGTTGTGATGAAAAATTGCTTCTTGCAGCAATATTGAGCTATAAGGGATTATAGATTGTAATTAGGTTGTAATCACTGGATTGTAATAATATTGAACTTGTAGTTTGGTGGATGTAGCCCAAGGATTGGGTGAACCACATTAAATCTTGGTGCCTTGTGTTCATTTTTTTGTGATATATTATTTTTTCTATTATGGGTTATATTTGCATGTAGTTTTTTTTATTTCTATCCGTGGTTTTATCCTAACAAGTGGTATTAGAGCGACGTTGTCTTTCATTTATCCTCTGTAGGATTAAAGTCTCACAATTAAGTGGGAGTCTCAAAATTGAGTGGGAGTGATGGTAGATGAGGGTAAGCTAAGGGTTGATAGGTTTAATGGGAAAAACTTCCAGTTATGGAAGATGCAAATGGAAGACTATCTTTATCAAAAGGATTTATGGAAGTTGTTGGAAGGCAAAGCCAAGAATCAGGGATCTATGTCAAATGATGAATGGGATCTTATGGACAGAAAGACACTTGGAAGCATTTCATTATGCCTAGCACCATCAATGGCATTTAATATTACAAAAGTGAAGATGACAAAAGAGTTGATGAAAATCCTAGCGACACTGTATGAAAATTCCTTCGCTTCAAACAAGGTATTTCTCATGAAGTGTTTATTTAATATGAAAATGGAAAAAGGTGGATCTATTGCAAATCATTTAAATGAGTTTAATACTATTACTAGTTAGTTATCTTCTATGGGTATCAATTTTGATGAGGAAATTAGGGCTCTCTTGATTTTGTGTTCTTTGCTTGAAAGATGGAATGGCTTGGTAATGGTGGTGAGTAATTTTGTTCCTAGATCTAGTACCCTAAAATATGATGATGTGATCGGTGTTGTTTTGAGTGAGGAAACTTGTAGGAAATCCTCAGGTGGATCTACATTAGGAAGTGCTTTGAATGCACAAAGCAAGGGCAAAATGACTAAGAGAGGAAGTAATGCTAGAAATCGTGAGAAATCAAGAGTAAAGTCAAAGGGGAAGAGGTCTCAATCAAGAGGATTGAATGATTGTTGGTACTGTGGAAAACCAGGTTATAAAAAGAAAGATTGCTGGAATTGAAAGAAAAATGAAGGAGATAAATCAAATGGAGAAAAGGAGGCAAATATGGTAAGTAAAAAATTCAAAGAGGATGCTTTGCTTTTGTCTTTAGAAAGTGTTGACAATTCATGGGTTTTAGATTCTGGTGCTTCATTTCATGCTACACCTCATAGAGGTTATTTCATTGATTATGTCCAAGGGGATTTTGGGCTTGTTTATTTGGGGGATAATGAACCCTGTTAGATTGTTGGACAGGGAAAAAATAAGATTAAGTTTTAGAATAAGAATCATTAGCTACTACATGAGGTAAGACATGTTCCAAGGTTGAGTAGGAATTTAATTTTAGCAGGGCAACTCAGTGATGAGGGTTGTGTAGTTACTTTTAATGATAAAAATTGGAAGGTTTCAAAAGGTTCCCTTGTAGTAGCAAAAGGTGTGAAAGTAGACACCTTATATCTTTTTACAGGTCATATTATTCCTTCTACTTTGATTATTTTAGAGAAAAATGAATGTTCAGGAACAATTGCTGTAGTTGAGCAGGGAGGACAAATAACTGCTGTAGATTTTGATACAGCCCTATGGCACAAAAAACTTGGGCACATGAGTGAGAAAGGTATGAAATTAATTCATTCAAAGAAAGTTTTGCTAGGTTTGAAATGTGTTAATATGGATTTTCTATGAAAGTTGTGTGTTTGGAAAACAAAAGAGAGTGAGTTTTGTAAAGACTGGGAAGGAAAACAAAAAGGAGAAATTAGAGCTTGTGCATACAGATGTGTGGGGACTGGATCAAGTATCTTCCCTTGGTGGCTCTCATTATTATGTTAGAATTATTGATGACACGACTAGAAAAGTGTGGGTTTATTTCCTTAGATAAAAATATGATGTATTTCAAACTTTTAAGAAATGGAAATGCTTGGTTGAAAATGAGACTGGTAAGAAATTAAAATGTCTCAGATCTGATAATGGTGGTGAGCATTGCAGTCATGAATTTGAATATTATTGCTCCACTAATGGTATTCATAGATAGAAAACTATTCCAAGGACTCCACAAGAAAATGGAGTGGTTGAACGCATGAACATGACTATAATGGAGTGCGCAAGGAGCATGAGGTTGCATGCTAGGTTGCCCTTACACATGTGGGTGAAGGCTATCAATACTAATTTATATTTTATTAATAGAGGTCCCTCTAATCCTTTGGGCTATGGTATTCTAGAGGAGGCATGGACTAGTAAGAAGGTGAGTTATTCTTTTCTCAAGACCTTCGGTTGTGAAGCTTTTTCTCATATAGACTCTGAAAATAGAACCAAGCTAGAAGTTAAATCTAAGAAATGTGTCTTTGTTGGATATGGCATTAATGAATTTGGTTATAGGCTTTGGGATTTTGAAAATCATAAAATTGTAAGAAGTTGGGATGTCGTATTCAATGAGAAAGTGTTGTACAAATATTTGTTGTAGCAACATGAGAAGAAAGAAGATGATTATGTAGTGCTGGATGATACTCCAAAAGCTGATGTTCCAGCCATTCCTCATGATGTGCAACAAACACAAAAAAAAATACCACACACATTGGTGAATGTTAGATGGTCAATGAGGCAAATTAGACCTCCAAAAAGATTTTCTCCCTCTTTGTATTCTATTTCACTTATTGATGCCGGTGAACCTAAAAGTTATGATGAAGCTATGTAGGTGGATACTAAGATTTAGTGGGAGTCTGCAATGAAAGATGAAATGGACTCTTCGCTGAAGAATAAGACATGGGATTTGTGCAAGTTTCCTATAGGTAAAAGGGCTTTACAAAATAAGTGGGTTTATAGGTTGAAATAAGAGGAAGGAGGTAAGAAAAGATTTAAAGCCAGGTTAGTTGTAAAAGGAATTGCATAGAAAAAGGGAATTGATTTTGATGAGATATTTTCTACTATTGTTAAAATGACTTTTATCTGTACTATTTTAAGTCTTTTGGCTACTAAAGATTTGCATTTAGAGTATCTTGATGTTAAAACTACCTTCATGATAATTTGGATGAAAAAATATATATGGCTTAGCCACAGGGTTTTTAGGTCAATGGTAAGGAGACCTTAGTGTGCAAATTGAAGAAAAGTTTACATGGCTTGAAGCAAGCACCTCGGCAATGGTATCTAAAATTTGATAGTTTTATACATGAGCATGGATATAATAGGTTCCATTCATATTACTATGTTTATTTTAAGAGGTTGGATGATGATAGCTACATTATTTTATGCTTATATGTTGATGATATGCTTGTAGCTAGGTCTAACATGGATTATATTAAGGGGCTAAAATGCCAGTTAGCACATGAATTTGCTATGAAGGATTTGGGGGCAGAAAAAAAAATTCTTGGTATCAAGATTTGCAGAGATAGGAAGAACATAACATTGACACTATCTCAGGCTAATTATATTGAGAAGGTGTTGCAATGTTTCTTTATGGAGAATGCCAAAGCTGTCAGCACACCTTTACCTAGCCATTTGAAGTTGACTAAGGAGATGCGTCCCAAGACACAAGAAGAGGAGGATAAGATGTCCAAGGTACCCTATGATTCAGCTGTAGGAAGCTTGATGTATGCTATGGTATGCACTAGGCCAAATATTGCACATGCGGTGGGAGTCGTTAGTAGGTATATGAGTCATCCAAGAATTGAGCATTGGAATGCAGTCAAATAGATTCTCAAATATTTGAGAGGAACATCCAATAAGTGTTTACACTTTGGGGGCTCTACTACTAATTTATAGGGCTATGTTGACTCAGATTTGGTAGGGGATATTGATACTAGGTAGAGCACTACAGGCTATGTCTTTACTGTTGGTGGGGCAGTCATGAGCTGGGTTTCTAGGTTATAGAAGATTAATGCTCTATCCACTATAGAGGCAGAGTATGTTGCTGCTATAGAGGCAGCCAAGGAGATGATATGGCTTTAGTTCTTCTTGGAAGAATTGAGACATCCTCAAAAGGATAATTATTTGTTCACCGATAGTCAAAGTGTCATTCATCTTGCAAAGAATTCAGCTCTGCATTCTAAGACCAAACACATACAATTATAGTACCATTTCATTCAGTCAATTTTGGAGGATGGATAGTTAAAGCTGGAGAAGATACATACAAATGACAATCCAACAGATATGTTGACAAAGGTTGTAACAAGGGAGAAGATGAACTCCTCTTTAGCTTTAGTTGGTCCTCTAAACTAAACATGAATAAAAGAACAAAAAAGTCTAGGGTGGTTTGATCCAGTGGGAGCCCCATGTGGTAGTGGTATTAGTATAGGATCAGTCTCCAAGTGTGAGATTGTTGTTTAATGTGGAGCCTGATCAGTCCCCAAGTGGGTGATTGTTAGATTGTGGTGACTGATCAGGAAAGTACTATACATACTTCATAAATTCTTTGGGGTTCGGGGCATCACCCCCAAAAAATTTTGGGCCATGGTCGACGTTGTACCAACATATGGCTGACATATGGCCGACATGTTGTAACCCTAAAATGGCATAAATTACTTGTATGAAAGGGTTTAGGGTTAGGTATTTTCATTATGTTGTGATGCAAAATTACTTCTTGTGGTGGTATTGAGCTGTAAGGGATTAAAAATTGTAATTAGGTTGTAATCACTGGATTGTAATAATATTGAACTTGTACTTTGGTGGATGTAGCCTAAGGATTGGGTGAACCATGTTAAATCTTGGTGCCTTATGTTCATTTCTGTGTGATCTATTATTTTTTCTATTATTGGTTATATTTGCATGTAGTTTTTTAATTTCTACCCATGGTTTTATCTTAACACAAGGTATTCTAATGAAAATGTTATATCAAGAGGGATGAATACCAAGGAAAATTTGAACTTGGAAGTGGTGAGGGTATCTTTTTGGGATATTCTACCAAGAGAAGAGCATACAGGTGTTTGAATCTCTAGAGAAACAAAATTGCAGAATTTTCTAATGTAAAGGTGGATGAATTCTCAAAGAAGAATGAGAAATACAGAATGAAGGAACTATAATATTACAAGAAATTTGAATACATCACACTAAGTGATACAGTGAGAGAGTACCAATAGAGGAAAAAACTATGCAAGAAGTTGTACCAACTCAAGAAGAAGAAGCTCAACCTAAAGAGTAGTAAGAAAAGGTGCATGAAGGAGAATAGGTGCTAGAAAGGTATGTGAGAAAACATAACTCAACTGACTAGATCATTGGCAACAAGGATGTTGGAGTGATAACTAGGAGAAAGGCAAGATAGATAGTGTGTCCACTCTCACACATGGAGTATAAAGCTACAAAAGAGGCTTTTGATAGATCAACATTGGAGAAAGGCCATGGAGGAATAAGTTGATCAAATCATGAATAATGATACATGGAACTTGGTCACCGAATTAGATAAAAAGAATGTCATTGGTACAAAATGAGTATTCTAAAACAAGATGAATGAAGATGGAGAGGTGCACAAAAATTAGGCTAGAGTCATTCGTAAAGGCTATGCACAAGACAAAGGCATAGACTATGGAGAAACCTTTGCACTAGTAGCTAGATTGGAAGGAGAAAAGATACTCCTAGCATTTGCAACATACAATAACTTCAAAGTATATTAGATAGACATAAAGTTTGGATTCATAAATGGAGTTTTTGAAGAGGAAGTCTACATTGAGAAACCTGAGGGGTTTGAAAATGAACAAAGAAAGAACCAAGTATGTAGACTAAAGAAAGTGTTGTATGGATTGAAATAGATACCAAGAGCATGGTATGAGAGACTACACTCATACTTAATAAAAATTAGGTTCATAAGAACCAATGATAACTACATTCTATACATGAAACAAGAAACACAACAAGCTTGTTGATTGCAAAGATCTTTGTGGATGAATCATATTTGGAGGAGATGATAAGTATTGATTTTGTTAAATCTATGGAGTTTGAAATTTTCATGATCATAGAAATAAATTTCTTTATTCATCTTCAAGTGTCCCAGTTAAAGGGAGGGATCTTCATAGGGAAAGACTAAATATGTAAAGGAAATAATGAAGATGTTTGGTATGGAGGAGGAAAGACCAATGGGTACTCCAATGGTAACTAGTTATAGGCTATCAAAGGAAAAATAAAGCTATGAAGTAAATGACATGCTTTACCAATCCATGATTGGTAAACTACAATATATGGTGCATAACAGACCAATATGTGGTTGAACTAGTGGCTAGATTTTCAGCCAACCCAAGGGAATCACATATGATAGTTGTAAAGAGAATCTTCAAGTATGTAGAGGGTACTAAAGAGTATGATATGTGGTATCCTTACAAAAGTGACTTTGATCTTAATTTCTTTACAAATGTCGATTGTGCAAGGAACTCAGGTCATAGAAAGAGCACAACTAGAGGTGCATTCAAGAAAAAATGGAGGAACAAGTAGTTATCAACTATGATAACACTAGTGAAATTAATATATCTCAAAATTTGGTTATGCACTCAAAGACAAAGCACATATCCATAAAGTACCATTTTTTGAGAGAAAACATGCAAGAAAAAGAGGCCAAGTTGGAATATGTACCAACCAAGGAGAAATTGGATGATATCTTTACAAAACCTATACAGAAGGATACCTTTGAGTACCTAAGAGAAAAATTAGGAGTCTTACCCTTTTCCATCCCAAAATAAACTTAGAAAGCCAAGAGTCAATATATGATCAAGAAAAAAAAAAGTCTGAAGGTGGATTGATGAGAGCAAGGGACTACTCCATAGAGGGTGGGAAGTCAAGAGATTATAAAATATTGTTTCCTTTGCAATATTTTTCAAAGGGGGAGAAGTTGAAAGGAGTAGAAGAAAAAGAAAAAATGAGGAGTACATGAGTTAATGAAGTTGAATAGAGGTGTGAAAAGAACACAAGACTAAAAGATGAGAAGAGAAACAAAATGATTAAAGCATGTAGATGCATTATCTTAGGGAAGAAAGTTAAGATAAGGAAAGTATTTAAGTTGATGAAAGATCAACCCCAAAATTCCCAATAATCACCTGCATATAAACACCTATCAGAGAAAGATAGAAGAAAAAGCTAGATCCATGGATGAGACATTCTTGATGAGAAAAAGAGAAATTAATATAATCAAAAGTGATAACTATAAAGAGATCAATCCTTATAAATGGAGATCAAAACCCTAATTTATAACTACCCTAAGTTGCATGATAATAATTAATTATTATATGCACAAAATTTCACTTAAGTAAATTAGAGATAATACGTGACTTAATAATTAAATAAATATTATTTAATTAATAAGAAAAAATTTTATTACTCTAAAAATCCCCCTTATGATAAAATTGGGAAGCAACTAAAGACCTAGAAACTATTGAAACTAAATTTGGGTGTTGATAACAAAGCTTGATGAGGAACCCAAGCACAACTAAATCTCTAAAAAGAGGAGAAATAGAGAAAACCACATGGGAAAAACCCTACTAAAAAAAGAGATGGAAATAATGTTGAAAAGAACTAGTGAAGGATTGAAGAAGTCTCTAAACTAGGGAATGTCCCAGAAGATAGGAATAAAAGATGATTATGAAGAACACCACTAAAGCATGAAGAAGTTGCAAAGCTATATCAAAAGTAACTATTAATGTAAGGAGCCTCCACTAAAATAGGACTTGACCAAGTAGAGAAGACTTTAATTTTCATGAGTGCTCCAAAAAGACACTACTCAAGTCATAAGGCACACAAAGGAAAAAAGCTAAACTTGAAGATATAGGTGGCATGAAACACCAAAGCCTAAAGAGTTGATCAATTAAACATGGAAGACTACAACCAAAGTAGGAACAAAAAGAAGAGTGTTTGTTGACACAAACGCTTGCACCTAGGTTTGAGGGTATACTTCTTAGACAACCCTGTGTAACATGGAAACAATCTTGAAAGTATGGGACTTAACAACTTGAGAGTAATTCTCTAGAGAAGGTTGAATTCCTTTACTATCAAGATTCACCTAACTGATCTTCAAGAGGAAAAGGTAGAAGGTGCAGTTAAGCAAAGATACCTAATCTAATTTAAAGGGCGATGCACCAAATAGTATGCGTGTCTACTTCTTTTCCAGTGAATGCACTAAAAACTTAATAGATTTCTCAAGATATATCATTATCTACACCTTTTCAATCTCTATATCATAATAAGCCAAAGATAACATAATCAGAGAAGGAATACAATAGATTCACTTGATCTAATTAGCTACCAAGCATGAACATGATTATATGATATTTTGATTGTCAAATACATTTAGCAAGCAAGGCCATAGGGATACACACACATTTGGTTGACAGAGAATGGAAACAATAGAGAGGATCTCTATTGAGCATAGGAAAAATTATATAAGAGCTTTGAAACTTTCAAAAGAGAGAGCTTGCTGAGAATTTGAAAAAAGAGAACCCTTGAGAAAATAACAGAACTTTCTTTTATAGTTCAAGCATAACTCTCGATTGCTTCACAATTCCATTCACGCATATAAGATTATCAAAGGATGATTGGATGAAGTGATAGATTGGATCTGATATGCCTTTAGAGTCAAGAAATTATCAACCCTAAATGGAAGAACCTTGATCCTGACATAAAATGACACCCATTAATGCACAGTTGGGTAGATGGATAAATATGTGATAAGTGCATGCTCCTTTTGCATTTACTAGGTATGGGAAATGCTAAAAGAAATGTACATATGATCAAAAATCTGATCTATCATTAAGAATTATTTCTTCCTTCCTATCAACATGCCAAGTTAGATGTATTAATAGGTCAATAAAATTCAACATTCATCTTGTACCTTTCCTAAAATTCTATTAGGCAAAGATCTTTTTCCTTTCTAGCTTGGACAAGCTAGAAACCTTCATTGTGGTCAACTCAAGGTTCTACAATCATACAATCATCAACCTATCTTAACATTGGGCCTCCTTTGAAGTCTCCTTACAATCTTACGATTGCCACAATACTACAAAAACCCTTTGTCTTGATGCCTTCAAAATACTTCCTTAGATACACCTATGATCTTATGATAACTGCATATCATAAGATCACAACCCTTCTCACCATTTGTTATGACCATACACTTATATGATGTTACAATAGTTGAATATCATAACATTGACAACTCTGGCAATTAACCTTATGATCTTATGCTAGATCATAAGATCGTAGCATGTAAACATGGTTGTATTATCATAGCTTTGACCTTTCACCTTTTGTGATTTGAAGAAATGGAGCCTACTAGGGACATGTGTTGGGACCTCACCAAGTCACTATGGGTATCCTTTGTGCAACTTTTGTTAGCGACAAAATGATGACCACTTGATCATTAACCATCTGATGGCACTGAAATCACACCAATTTGTGTCAGAACTTGACCAATAGAAACACTACCTTTTTCCAACTCCTCTAACAATCTATCCACCTCACTTGTAGCCCACATGAAAGATAGGACCCAAATGCCACATGTAAACCTCTCACTTTGTTTCCAAGGATAATGACCTTATAACTTTCCAAAGCAACAAAGTGACAACCATGGATTATTTCAGATTTCATAGTAGACAAAAAATTACTAACTTTTCTGACTAAAGAAGAACAAAGGCCCCATCTACACATATGTCATACTATCTCTTTGTCAATAGAATAAAGCCTATGTTTTTTTGTAAAGTGAGAAAGTGATGCTTGTTGATTTGGAAAGATCTAATGGTGAGGAAAAAATGTGAGCCCATGAGGATATTAAAATATGGACTTAACCTTAAGACTTAGGATATAACACATATAACAAAAGTATTCTCATGTGCCCTAATATTTAAATTTTCAAACATATGAATGTTAGGGTATTCTTAGGCCTTTTAATTCAAATTTTTGTGGGAAGGCATTTTTGGTTAACAATTCTAGTGACTCAAGGGAGATGTAAGCCTACTATGCATAAGTCCAATGATCTAAAGCATCCATTGGGTTGTAGTCAATGCAAAAACCCATCCAAAAAAAACATAAAATAATAGAGGGACATACCTAGTGAAACTCAAAACTACTCTATGTATTGCAAAACTCAAGAAAAATTATCTACAGCTTTAAAAAGAACTAAAAAAATAAGAACCCTTATATCTCACAAAGAGATAAATTATGACCAACACTTCTTGAAAGATAGGAACAAACAAGAAGAAAATTACTCTAACTATATAAAAGAAAAAGAAACTTAACCCTCTTTAGAATCAAGGTTTGAGATAGATTCCATTGACTAGTATTGGTAGGACATCACAATCAGGCCTAGCTAAATAAAAGGCATTTTCCTTCTTGCAACTAGTGATCACATAGGGTCCACTCCGTAATGCATCAAATTTTGAGTGCCACCCTAGTTTTTACCTATTTGTATCCCATTTGAGAACAAGATCCCTTTCCTTGAAAACCCTAGCTTTGGCTTTTTTGTCAAAAGACCTTTTCATCTGCTCTTGATGTGTCTCCAAGGTTTTCATAGCTTGTTGCCTCTTTTCATCTAACTCAATTAGTTTTGCTAAGCTAATTGTCATGGGGTCGTATTCTTCTAGCTCTAATTGATGAGCTAACTCAAGAGAGGGGAATCTAATGAGATAGGAAGCTTGGCTTCTTTTCCATATTCTAGCATGAATGGATAGTTCCCAATGGCCCTCTTAGGTGTAACTGTCAACCCAAAGAGCTATTTTTAACTTAACATGCCAACACCTCTAATTATCTTCAATTGTCTTCTTCATGATTCTAATGAGTTTCTTGGTAAAGGATTTAGCCAAGCCATTACCTTGGGCTTAATAATTTAAGGAGGTGTTCAAATATATTCCATGTTCTAAAGCCCAAGAGGAGATATGAGCTCCAATAAAACATTTGGCATTATCAGATATAATTGTAGAAGGGACACCAAATTTGGTTATAATTCCATTAAAAAATCAATCACAGAAGCCTTTGTTGCATCCTTGAGAGCCATTTCTTTTGTCTATCTTGTGAAATAATCTATGGCTACCATGATCCACTTGTGACTAGCACTAGAGGGTGGGTTTATTAGACCAATACAATCCAAACCCCATTGAGTAAAAGGTTGATCAACTTGAATGGGATGGAGGGGAAAGGCTACCAATCTTTGGTTACTAGAAAAGAAAGCATATTTCTCACATTTCTTTTACCCTTTATAATAGTCATTAAACAAGGTTGGCCAATAATAGCTAGCCCTCATTATTTTCATGGTAGTAACTCTAGCTAGGAAATGGTCACCAACAGGACCATCATGCAAATCCTTTAGCAACCTGCTAACCTAGTTAGTCTGGATGCATATTAATAGGACTCCATAATAATCTTTCCTAAATAATATTCCATCCACCAAGACATAGGAAATAGATTGTAACTTGAACTGTCTCCTCTTTATTATATTTAAGTCTTGAGGATACCTTCCTTCTAGCAAGAAGGATGTCATATGCTGCAACCAATTAGAATGACCCTCACTACCTACTAGTTACTTACCTTTAATCAAGAGGGTTGCCTCCTTAGTTATCTCAAAAGATGAAACCATCTACTCACAAAGTCCTTTACCTCTTATTAGTTTGGTAATCTTGATATCAATGTCATATTCCATGACCTTAGTAATCCATCTAGCCCTTTTTTCATTAATATCTTTGTTTAGGAGGAAGTCCTTCACACCTGCATGTGGAACTAAAAGTTGGATATTTTTATGAGACAAGAGATGCCAAATTTTTTTGAGATCCCTTACAATAGCAAGGAAGTATTTCTCTACATAACTATATCTATCCTCATAATCACTGAGCCCTTCTCTAAAAAAGAAATGGGCTATTTCAAGTTTTCATCATTCAGTTGTGTCAAAACCATTGATATGCTTGATTCTCTTCCAAAGGAGTAAAGGATGAAATCTTTGTCAAACTTGGGGTTAACAAGAGTGGGGGTTGAGCCAATTGATTTCTAATTTCTTCAAAAATAGCTTTCCCATCCTTAGTCCAAGTGAAGGTTTAATTCTTTTTTAACATGGTTGTGAAGGTTTTGACCATAGCAGTAAGGTTTGGAATGAATCTTCTTACAAAATTAATCCTACCAAGGAAACTTTTCAACCCTTTCTCATGAGAAGGAAGTGGGAGAGCAAGAATTTCTTCTACCCTCTCTAGATCTATCCTTAATCCATCTCTTGATACAATATGTCCTAGGAGCTTTCCTTGCTTAGTGGAAAATGCACACTTCTTGGGATTTAGGGAAACACCATATTCTCTGCATCTAACACATACCTGCCTTAAATGATCAAAGCGATCTATTGTATGTGTGGAGAAGATAGTTATATCATCAAGGTACACTAGCAAAAAAATATCCAATACACCTTTAAAATCCATATCCATTGCCTTCTAAAATGTGGCACCTATATTAGTTATTCCAAATGGCATCTTACAATAGGCATATGTACCCAATTTAGTGGTAAAGGCTATCTTATGTTAGTCTATTTCCTAGACAAGTACTTGATTATAGCTTGAAAAGCCATCCAAGAAAGAATTTTTTTATAAACCACTAACCTTGGATAGGATTTGTTCCATAGAAGGAAGAGGGTTATGGCCTTTAAGAGAAGCCCTATTAAGTTCTCTAAAGTCTACACAAAGCCTAATTTCTTCACTCCTCTATTATCTACCCATGAGGAATGTTTAATAGGAAAAATGATATTAGCCTCTATGAGTTTTGACAACTCTTTTTTCATTAATGGCTTAATCTTAGGATTAATAGGCCTTTATTTTTGTCTAACAAAACACCATATTCTCTGCATCTAACAAATACCTACCTCAAATGATCAAAGTGATCTATTGTATGTTTGGAGAAGATAGTTATATCATCAAGATACACTAGCAAAAAAATATCCAATACACCTTTAAAAGCCATATCCATTGCCTTCTGAAATGTGGCACCTACATTAGTTAGTCCAAATGGCATCTTACAATAGGCATAGGTACCCCATTTAGTGGTAAAGGCTATCTTATGTCAGTCTAATTCCTAGACAAGTACTTGATTATAGCCTAAAAATCCATCCAAGAAAGAAAATCTTTCTAAACCACTAACCTTGGATAGGATTTGTTCCATAAAAAAAGAGGGTGATGGTCTTTAAGAGAAGCCCTATTAAGGACTCTAAAGTCTACACAAAGCTTGATTTCTTCACTCCTCTTCCTAACAGGAACATGATTATCTACCCATGAGGAATGTTTAATAGGAAAAATGATATTAGCCTCTATGGGTTTTGACAACTCTTTTTTCATTAATGGCTCAATCTTAGGATTAATAGGTCTTTATTTTTGTCTAACAGGCTTGGCATCTTGGTTCAAATCTATAGGATGCTAAAATAAGCTTGGGTCAAAACCCTTTAAGTCTTCATACATCCATGTAATGACATCATTAAATTCTTGACATAACTTAATGAAAACCTCTTGTTTAGCTTTAGTACATACCATTCCTAAATTGAGAGTCTTTTCATCATCAACAGTGATGGGTGTGTACTCATCTTTACTTGCAGTCAAATTTAGACCCTTTCTCCTTGCTTGATTATCAAAATTTAAAATCCCCTCCAAGGTAATGCAACCCTTTGGTAATTTTTTAGAGTTTAAATTCATGGTCTGGACCCCACATTTACTTTAGAGTTTGGATTAATTTTTAGCAAATAATTCTGCCTCATTTTACAAAAAAATTACAATTTGCACATTAGAATCAAACACCTACCAATTTGTGAAATTTTTAGGAACACTAGGTCTTACAAAAATCCTGATTTGTTGCTTCTTCTCATTAGCAACATGCTCTGGTATGTCATAGTGGGCACTAATGGCTGCAATCATGTTAGCATATTTGTTCTCATTCCTTGGAACACTCCTTGATATTGAATGACTGCAAGAAGATCCCATACTTTGTGTTTATATGACTTGAGGAGATTGTTATTCATGATGTTTTGGTTCCTAACTTGATTTACAATTAGCTCACTATCCCCATTCACCTTTAAGTGTTTAACACCTCTCTATCATTCCAGTTGGAGACCTTGGATTAGGGCTTGATATTGTGCTACATTATTTGTGTAGCTGAATTGGAGCCTATAAGAAAAATAATACTTTTCCAAATTAGGAGAGATCAACATAATGCCAACCCCTAAACTATTTTTTTTCTTGAACCATCAAAGAAAAACTCCCACAATCCATTTGTATCCTCTTTTATTTTCATGAGATTGAGGATAGAAACAACTTCTTCAAATATATAATAGGTCCCAAGACCTATCTCTTTGGATTATTGTATTGGATAAAACTAATAGGTTGTGTCCCACTCATCCAAAAGAAAATTAGGGACCTCTACTAATGAAGTAACATGCTCATGGAATGTGTACACTTCTTCCTCCTCCCTAATTGTACAATTCATGTTTATAGGGCTTGGAGTATAAGTCTCTATGTGGTTAATGGCTAAAATCTTTTCCCTTAGGGAAGCTCTTGCCCATATCTTTTCCTATAGAGCATACATGACCAATCTATTGCAATATGACCCCCTATCTGTGTAGTGAAGTCTCTAGAAAGAAAGATAGCAAAATAAGGCTCTACCTCTACTATTGATATATCTTGGGTTAATATGCAACTAGGAGAAGCATGTAATGCTATCTTAACATTTCTTAGGACCCCTACAGTCTTGATAGAGCTACCATCCAATTGTAGGACATCCTTGATCATGGGCTCATATTTGATACCAAGGAGATCAACCACACTTTTGGGCATTACAGAACTACTAGCCCTTGAATCTATCATACAATTGTGGACTAGTTTATATCCTATGATCAATGAAACATAAAAGGGGAGAGGCATAATTTTCCTACTTGATTCTCCTCCCTTTATTGGCTGTATCAAGCTTGTTTTATTTTCTTCTCTAGGTAGTTGATCATTGGCCTCTATATTCTCTAACTCTTTCTATAGCAATTTTTTCTACAATGGTATGGTGGCAACAATATCCCACATGGGGATATTTAAATTAGTATTTTTCATTTGATCTACTACATTAAAAGGAGTTTTGACTACCTTGGTTGTAGCTTTGGGGATTGCATGGGTGGGTTGCTAAGGTTGAGTAACCTGAGGCTCAACAAGGTCTTTGTTATTTGTGTTTTGCTTTTGCAGAGGAGTAGCATTGGATTGGGCATTCATTATTGACACCCAAGGAACAATATTTGAAGTTGAATCTTGATTGGGTGACAAGGGAATAGAATCTTCAATAGCTCTTTTTTTTTCTCCTAATATTATGAGCTATAACATCATAACTGGCATGACAATATTTCTCTAGTTGATGGTTCATAAAAGAACAATCATATTTCTATTGTAAATAAGAAAGATTAGTAGGCTGGCTAACATTGTATGGTTTCCTCACTTTAGGACCTTGGGTGGTTAATGCCAAATAAGATTCTACTTCCTAATGAATGCAACATGCATAAGAATACTTGCAAGAAGGGTAGAAATCTTGCTCTTGAGAAAAATTATTTTTGGAAACCAAGGTTTTGTCCTAATTTGTATTGGTAGCAAAAGCATGAACATTAGATCTATTTTGATTATAGGGGACATAATTTGGATTCTAATTTGGAAGTCTAATATTCGTAGGGGCTTGATACTATAGTTAAGGGGCCTTATTTTCTTGAGCTTGTTGTCTCTCCAAACTCACCAATTTATTGCTCACTTTTTGCATCACAGAGAAGCTATCTTCTAGCTTCTTCTCTTGACCTTGCAATATTTTATCTATGTTCAACATCATAGACTACATCATCTCTTTGATTTCATCCACTCCATTTGAAGATATGGAAGCTTAAAGGACTAGAGCAAGGGGTTGTGATGTGGAAGTTGTGGGAATAGGGGCTATTGTTGGTTGGTGATTTGGGATGTTAGGGAAGAAAGGCATAGGATACCTTGGAGATAACTTTCCTCCTTGTATCAATAGGTTTTCGGCCCTTATTAACATTTCATAAGCATCAAGCAGGGTATCTCCTCCCATGGTTTAGATTGTAGTGGCAATATCACTATTACAAGCTCTAAGGTAATGCAACAAGGCATTACGAGGGGTAGGATTTACTGAAGTAGGTATTCTATCCCATGTTTTTTGGAATCTATAGTTGAAATTAGTGATACATTCATGGGGGGATCTTTTTATAGTAGTTAGATGTTCTAAAAGTGACAAATAGTCACTTTTGTCCTTAAAATGTTTACATAGTCCTGCTCCTAATCCATCCCAATCCATTATAGAACCATGTGATAGGCCCCTATATCATTTTAGGGATTTCCCTTTTAAAGATGAAGCTAGGAGTCTAATCACCACATCTTCTATAATACCATGAATATTGTAGACATTTTTAACCTCTTAAATGTGTTCTAAGGGAGAGATAGAAGTTTCACCAGTAAATTTAGGTATACTTTTAAGTGTAGCTACTGGTATGTCATGTCTTTGGACCAATAAAAGAGGACTTCTACCATTAAAGGTGGAAAAGGAATGAGATCTAGCCATATAAGCAAGTGGTCTATTAATATGAGCAGATGGATTTCTAGGTTGAGATCTCACAATAGGAGGAGTGGAAGTTGATCTTGTAGGTGTATGAATTTCTTCTGTACTCCTAACTGGTGATAGAGACAATCTAGTCTTCCTTCTTCTAATATTGGAAAATGAAAGCTCTTGGTATTGGAAATTACCTCTAGAAGATGCCCTTGTTTCAACCTTGAGCATGAATCACAACAACCTTGGTTTGGGAACCAAGTGTAGATGATGTAGAGTCACCAAGTGCTTTGTGGAAAAGAGCCTTTTGAAGGCCTAGAATATCAAAATCAACACTATCTTCTCAACATCAACCTGAAATTCTTCCCTTTTAACACCAGTGGACTTGAAATCTTCTTGAATATGAGTCCCACTTGGCATGTCAAAAACTGTTGACACAAAAGCTTGCACCCTAGTTTGAGGGAATACTTCTTAGAGAGCCTCATGTAACATGGAAAAAATCTCAAAAGTGTGGCACTTTACAACTTGGGATTGAGTCTCTGGAGAAGGTCAACTTCCTTTATTATCAAGATGCACCTAATTGATCTTCAAGAGGAAAAGGGAGAAGGAATGCATTTAAACAAAGCTGCCTAATCTAATTTAGAGGGTAATGCACCAAATAGTATATGGGTCTACTTATTTTCTAATATTGCACTAAAAACTTAATAGATTTCTCAAAATATATCATTATCTATATCTTTTCAATCTCTAAATCATAATAAGCCAAAGATAACACAATTAAAGAAGGAATACAATGGATTCACTTGATCTAATAAGCCACTAAGTATGAACATGATTATATGATATTTCAATTGTAAAACACATTTAGCAAGTGAGGACATAATGATATGCACACACTTGGCTAACAGAGAATGGATACAATAGAGAAGATCCCTATTGAGCATAGGAAAAATTACTAAAGAGATCCCAAACTTTGAAAAGAGAGAGCTCTTTGAGAATTAGAAAAAAGAGAACCCTTGAGAAAAAAAAAAAAAATTGATTTTATAATTCAAGCATAACTCTCGATTGCTTGACAATTCCATTCATGCATTTAAGACTATCAAAGGATGATTGGATGAAATATGGGTGATAGATTGGATTTTATATGCCTTTAGTCATGGAAATCATCAACCTTGACTAGAAGAACCTTGATCTTGACATAAAATGATGCCCATTAATGTATAGTTGGGTAGATGGATAACCAGGTGGTAAGTGCATGCCCCTTTTGCATTTATTAGGCATGGGAAATGTTGAAAGCAATCTTTAGACAATCAAAAATCTGATCCATCATTAAGAGTTGTTTCTTATTCACTATTAGCATGCCAAGTCAAATGTATTAGTAGGTTAATAATATTAAACATTCACCCTGTACCTTTCCTGTAATTCTATTCAGTGAAGACCCTTTTCCTTTCCAACTTGGGCAAGGTAAACAACTTAATCATGGTCACAAGGTAAACAACTTAATCATGGTCAACTCAAGGTTTTATAATCATATGATCATCAACCTATCTTGGCATTAGGCCTCCCTTGAAGTCTCCTTATGATCTTACAATCACAATGATGCTACAACAACCCTTTTTCTTCATGCCTTTGAAAGACTTCCTCAACTACACCTATGATCTTATGATAATTGGATATTGTAAGATCACAACCTTCTCACTATCTCTTGCAACCATATGCTTCTACTATGTTACAATAGCTGGATATTGTAACATCGACAGCTTTGACAATTAACCTTACAATCTTATGTTGGATTGTAAGATCATAGCATGGAAGCATGGTTGTATTATCATAGCTCTAAGTTTTCACCTTTTACAATTTGAAGAAGTGGGGCCTATCTGGGACACATGTCGAGACCTCACCATGTTGCTATGGGTATCTAATAGCTCCACTAACACACCAATTCATGTTAGAACCTGACCAATAGAAACACTACCTTTTGCCAACTCCTGTGACAATGTATCCACCTCATCGATGACCCATAAGAAAGATAGGACCCACACACCACACATCAACCTATTGCTTTGCCACCAAGGATAATGACCTCATAAATTCGCATAGTGACAAAGTGATAACCATGGATTATTTTAGATTTGAGGGTGGACAAAAACTTACTAATAACTATGCTAACTAAAGAGGAACAAAGGCCCCACCTAGATGCATGTCATACTATTTCTTTGTCACATGGAATAAAGTTTGTGCTTTTTTGCAAAGAAAAAAAGTGACACTCATCAATCTGGGAAGATTTGACAATGGGGAAAAATGTGATCCCGCAAGGATATTAAAATATGGACTTAACTTTGGGACTTAGGATATTAAACGTATAACCAAAGTATTCTTGTGTGGCCTAATATTTAAATTTTCAAACATATGAATGTTAGGGTATGTTTAGGCCTTTAAATTGAAATTTTTGCGAGAAGGCATTTTTGGTTAACAATGTCTATATGGTAAATGATCCATCTCACTAAAATGCATAGGTACCCAACCACTACATCTTCCTAGTACATAGGAACAAACACTAAATACATAGTTCACTCCATCAAACCAAGGAAGCATGAGAAAAAATAGAAGTACCCCCCCAATGTAGACAAGGGTGAGGTGATAGGAAATTAGAAAAGTGGGCCAAAAGAACTACATGTCGAGGAACTATGATCAAGATTCACAAAATAATGCATATGTCTGTACTAAGGTAATCAATTTTAGTCACACCATGAGGCTAATGTCATGGAAGGAGCACTCAGTGGAAAAAGGAAGATGGCAAACAAAGGTAAAAAAATCAATCTGCCACGAAAATTTAATTAGAGTTGTGTATGAACAATAAGGAAGATATGGTGAATCTTAAGTATATAATAATCTACATGAGTGTTCTCAAATGACACTGCTTGAATCAAAAGGAAAAACAAGACAAAACAATTAAAACAAAAATATAGATGTAATATGGTACTTTATCTCAGTGTGCTTGCAAGAATGCATGTAAATGATGTTTGAATAGATTAGAAGAGATATAAGGATGATATGAGAGATAATACAACCCATGAAAAATCATCCAAAGCAACAAAATTGATATAAAGAATTCCCAAATTGGAGATCAAATGCTCAAGATATATCTTGAAGTGCAAAATAGAACCTCTGACTTTGGCAATAGAAAAATCCATCAAAAATATACAAAATAAAAAAATACCTATACCACTATGATTGGCTTAGAACCAACTTTCTAGTGATATATTTTTTGTGAAAAACAACATTTGTATGCCCGAGATATGAACAAAAAACTTAAGGTAGGTCCAAAAAGAGCCATAAGGGGTGATAAAAGTGCTGAAGTTAAAAAGTGACAAGCATAAATTTGACAGTCAAATGACCATCACAACAAACAAATTCTTGGAAAATAATCCCTACTAGAATAAATTCTAGTCTCCAACAATACTTGTCAGAAAATGACCAAGAGCCTAGAAACAAATTGTTAGAAACTAGAGGGGTTGGTGCTAAAAATACAATCTAGTGACCAATAAATAATGCATGTGTTTGAAAAAACACCAAATCTATATGAAAATGTTGAGAGGGCCACATTGCAAGGTTTTGGGCCTAACAAGAGGTGGTGGAGAGTGTGTGAGTGATGCAGATTGTGCATGGGTTGTCAAAAAGAGTGCGCCTCTACCAATGCAAAAAGATTCCCCACTAAATATTGCATGCCCTCCAAAAAATCACTATTTCCCAAAATGAATAGCGCAAGTAATTCCACATGTGCTTGAGGAGATCCAAAACACATGGGAAAAAAAATAACACCATAAAATCTAGATATCTCTAATAGAAAAAATCCACAAAATACATCTTATGATGCCCAATCTCCAAAACTCAAGATGCAAAAAATGCCAACCAAAATCTTGGATTGCAAACTTTCCATTCTCTAGAGCAGTTTGTACATGGGCCCATGGTGTTTGGGCATGAAGTTTGGAGGGTGAGTTGACACTAACGATGGAGGCATGAAGCAGGGCACATGGATGGGTTGGCATGGTATGATGTGGCCCAAGTTGAGTAGGTACCAAGAAAAATGCACCTCCTCTAATCAAAAAAATGCGCCCAAATCTAAATACTATGCATATGAACCCAAAAGCTTTTAGCTTCCACACAATCAAAATCTTCCCCAATTAGAACATAGGGGGATAAGAGCATGTGTCTCAAGGTGAAGGCTTGCATTTCCATGGGAGAGGTGCTTGAACTTCCATTGGAGAGGCTTAGAAAAAAAATCTCCACCAAACATTGCATGCAAAAAATAGATCACATGCTATTCAAGAAATATTAAACCATGGCTAGGTGCTGATGTGAAGTCCAAAGGAAGAGAATGATGATGTAGGTGGAGGTCACATATTCCATAAGAAAGTACAAAAGTGTGGCTCAAGATATTATAGGGGATGACAAATGGTAGTTGGGCCCTTTGTATGTACATAAAATGTAGGTCTGCAAGTGTTGATGTGGACATGGACCCACTTTCTTTTAAAATTCATGCCTAGGCCTTTAAAATAAAGCCTCTTTCACAAAAAAAAAAGATCCCTTGTGATATATTTTTCATGCACTTGGGATGCAAAAAGAATAAATATCATTGTAAAATAAACACACCAAAAATATTGCCTCTATAAATTTTTTTTTTTTTGAAAAATAAAAAAAATCACTATCTCAATTTTTGAGCCTAGGGTAACACAACCTAAGTGCAAAAAAAAATTACCTCATATTTCAACGATGTCCAAACTAGATACATTTTAAATGGAAATGGAGATTTTCAAGTGCTCTGAGCTCAACGATAATTTTTTGTTTGTGCTCGAAGTGCTCTAAAAAAGTGACCCCCAAATCCAATACAAAACACCTCTAAAAACTAAAACCCTCTGAAGGAAAAATGACAAATCTAAAAACCAAGCCAAACCTCTCACAAATAGAATAGTGACATGAAGATCTGGAGCTCTGATACCATGTTTAAGTTGATGAAATATCAACCCCACAATTCCCAAGAATTACTTGTATGTAAACACTTGTCATAGAAAGAGAGAAGCAAAAGCTACAGAGGTTAGAAATCCCATATCCATAGATGAGACATTCTTGATGAGCAAAAAGAGAAATTTATATAGTCAAAAGTGAATGAATAATTACAACGAGATCAATCCTTATAAAAGGAGATCAAAACCCTAACAAATAACTACCCAAGGGTTAAACAGTAATAATTAATAAATTAATTAATTATTATATGCCCAAATTTTAGCTTTAGTAAATAAGATATAATAAATGACTTAATAATTAAATCAATATGATTTGATTAATAAGAAAAAAACTTTATTACTCTAACACAAAGCAAGGCACCAAAACAATGAGTGGAAAAATGACTAAGTGTGTAATGCCCAGTCGTATGTTTCTTTTATTTCTAGGTTGCCAAACTCTTTTAGGCATATTTTGTGTTTTTTTAAATTTTAGAGATATCTGATTTATAGTTATATAATAGTGTTTCATAACCTAGATTACATATATAGTAGTGATGAATCACGTAGTTGATTATATTTCATGTGTTATTTGATGATTATGATTACTTACACATTAATGATGCTTTAATGATTCTGAGATAGTAAATGTGGTTTCTCTCATGATGATGTCATATGATAGGTCTTCAAATAATGATTATGTTATATTCATAGTGATGCAATGATATGTCTAAGCATTCGATGGTTTGACTTGTGATTTATTATGGTAATTACTCCATTCTTGCATGTGTATGGTGTGCATGTATATTTTAATTTTTTGTCTGACATGTCTAATGTGGTTAAGGGAGGGAGTCATAGTTACCTACTAGTTGGGATCTACATGATGTACCATTCCCTACCATTGTTTGTTTAGTTTAGATATATATGCACACGTACATGCTCATCTTCTATGTAGGATGCAAGTACCAAGCATTGACTTCCTTGAATTACCAAGATGAGCATGCCCTATCACAATAACTCAATAGTAAGAATGGGAAGATAATGATTAGGTCCAATCCCAACCATAACATAAATACTTTTTCTACAAGGAGGAATCGTGAGTCTTTTTGTGTGTATGAGGTTCAATTATCTCTTTGGTTGATTTTCCTTATACATTTTATTTAAACTCATGAGTCTTTTTGTGTGTATGAGGTTTGATTATTGCTTTAGTTGATTTCCCTTATGCATTTCATGTGGTTTGACTTTGCGATTTTCTTGGTAGAATGCTTATTTATGATCTTTGGATAAGTCATTGATATTTGAACTATTAAGTGTTATTTAATTAAAAGGGGAAAAAATATTAAATAAGAAGATATTTCATGTATTGGAACTATTGATAAATTTGGGCTAAATTAAAAGATTTAGTTTAAAGTCCTAATTTAGAAAATAAAATTTAAAAAATAATTAATTAAAAAAATCAGAACTCAAAATTAAAAAAACAAATAGATTGTATAAATTTTATTGATGGCTTCTTTAAAAATTAAAATAAAAAGAAAACTCCATATGTTAAACATATTTTCTAATTCTATAATAACATTGAAATTATGATTCTAAAGCTTCTTGTGTTTAAGTCCCACTTTGACTATGTGGACAAATGTTGAAAAGTGTGCCCCACTTTAAGTAGAGTAAATTATACTTTAAAAAAATAGAGAGGGCATTTATATTTGTTTTACTTAAACTTACACTTCCATACCCATGTGAGTAAAGGGTAATGGGCCCAACTCCCTCTCCGTTTATTAACTTGTTTTAAAACAAAAGCATCCCACTTCCTTGATTGATGTGGGCGATTTCTTATTTGAGATCATTAGAAGATATTTACCTTTAAAACATAATGTATGATTTAATTTAAATGTTTTTATTATTGAGTTACACATTTTATTGTTATTTAGTTTAAATTAGTTACATTTATTATAGTTTAGTACTAGTTATTATTTAATAATAATTTTGCATATATATGTGTGTGTGTGTGTGTGTGTGTGTGTGTGTGTGTGTGTATGCATATATATACATATTATACATATATATATATATATATATATATATTACACACACACACACACACACACACACATATGTATACATATGTATACATATATGTACACATATATATGTATATATATGCATATATATGCATACATATATACATATATATATATACATACATATATACATACATATATATATACACACACACATATATATGTATATATATACACATATAGATGTATATATATAAATTATACAATTGGCTTACACTTCTAGTAGTGTGATAAGCTTCGGTAGCAATTGTAGAGCTTAGTAGAAATGTAAAAAATTAAGTAAGTGTTGAGTTACTAATAGACAATGATTTGACTATAAGGTCAACAATCTCCCCCTTTGGCATTAGTGACAAAAAAACTTATCATATAAAAAATCTAAATATTCAAAATACAAGTCAAAACTCCCCCTATCAACAATCTAGATCTTCAACTCAGTTTTGACTATTGTCTACTATTACTGCTGATCTGTAACTTCTAACTCTATTTTTTGATTTTTCAAAAAAAGAAAATTCTAAACACATTTATTGCTTTGTATATACATCTTTTATATTTGTACATGTATTTCCCCTTTGCATATATAATTCTACATATGATATGTATTAAGATAGTATTTATTATTTAATAATAGTTATGTGTGTGTAAAAGAGGGGTGTGCATATTTATTTAATTGTGTGTGTGTGTGTGTGTGCAACTTTTCTTAATAATTTAAATAAAAATAGAAGTGTATGAAATATTTATGTATTTCAATTTAGAAAAGTATGTTTAAAAGAGGGGTGTGCATATTTATTTATTTTATTTATTTGAGATTTGAGTAATGTTTTACTTGTGTGTACTAAATTAGTAGGAAAAATTTAATGAATATATTTATGGTCAAATTGGACTTCAAATAGAAATTTTTTAGTTTTTAATCAATTGAAATTTGACTTTGTTTTAAGTTTTATTTGGAATATCTAATTGCATGAGGTGACATATGTATATGGTTGATTTAGAAATTTGTTATGATTATATTGTGATGTGTTTTGAGATGTTTAGCTAGCCAAATTAGGATGTGTAGAAGATGCATTTTTTGAGTTTTACTGTATGATGATCATTTGACTGGATGTCATGATGTATTTTACTATTCAAGTTGAGATTATTTTTGATGAGTATTTATGAGGATTTGAGTTTTGAGGACTAATTCATTTTTAGGTTGCCTAGTAAGAAAATGTGTCTAATCATTATGGGTGTTTTTGGTTGTTGGAAATGTAGTATAAACTAGGTGACTATGGGGGGTGAATCAAGAACTAATAAAACTTATACTTTAATTCACCAATTAAATATTAACCATGTAATATGATCTAATTGTATGCATGAAAGACTAAAAGAAACATGTATGGAAGACTAAAAGCAATAAAACATTCATAACACTTGACACAATATTTGATAACCCAAAAACCTTGCAAATAGAAAGTAAACTTTAGACTGAGATGAACCTAATCAATTCATTCCTTTCTTCACCACTAGCTGCAGAAGATGGGGGTGAGGATGATACCCACAAGCTTTATTACTACAGTATGAAGTTGTCCTATTAAAGCTTACAATTGATCACTTCTAATGATCTTCCCTATTAGGAGCAATAAGGATTTTTAGGTATACCTTGTGAAAGGATTTACAACATACGATGATGTATACACTCTATTAGGAGATTTGGAATGATACTGCTAAGTCCTACTTGTTAAAGGATTTGACTGATGCACTTATTAGGATGAATCAATGGCTAATCTTTGATTTGCAACTTGATTTACTATATGAGATTCCTTTGAATAACAATTTTCACCTGGCTGTGATAGATAAGTATCTACTTTTCCTTATACTGATTGTAGCCTTCTTAAATAACACTTGTCTACTTCTTTCTTCTTCACTATGATTCCATTAGATATGAAGAGATATACTTTACGTATATACCAATCTAATAAATTACCTTCTAGAGTCTGCTACAATAACAAATTCAAACAATCTTCACAAAGATGGCTCATTGCTATAACTCAAGTCATGAAGACCATCAGGAAATGTTTTGACACTTGAAAATACTTGTCAACACTCAAAAAACTCTAGCACTCAGTTGATGTAGATGCTTAGTGCATACTAATCAATTGGGGTAATAGGAACTCAGCAAACATTGGGTGACTTGGCAAACACTGAAGAACTCAATAGACTTAGTTGACACTGCATGGCTTGGTCAACACTACCTTTGTTAACTTACTTAACACTGCAAGATAGGTTAACACTATACTTTATGTGAAATTCTCAATAGATACTGTGAAACTCAACGTGAACTACTATTTGTCTGATTGGCTTGGTAGCAACTGGAACACTTGACATACATTGCTAGTAGTATGATAAGCCTTGGTAGCAACTGTAGAGCTCAGTAGCAATGTAAACAACTAACTAAGTGTTGAGTTACTAATAGAAAAATGATTTGACCATAAGGTCAACAATCTCCCCCTTTGGTATTAGTGAAAAAAACACTTACCATATCAAAAATCTAACTATTCAAAATTCAAGTCAAAACTCCCCCTATCAACAATCCAGGTCTTCAACTCAGTTTTGATTGTTGTCTGATGTTGCTGCTACTTGGAAACTTCTAACTGTGGTTTTTGATTTTTCAAAAAAAGAAAATTCTAAACACATTTAATTCTTTGTATATACATCTTTTATATTTGTACATGTATTCCTCCTTTGTATATATAATTCTCCTTACATATGATATGTATTTACATTCCCCCCCCTTTTGACACAAATGCCAAAAAAAATAGCTATATGGTAACACCAAAATATGACAAGAAATCACTATGTACCTTCAAAATTATGGACATAGTCTTGTCTCAATTCGCTTGAGAAACTTTTGATGCATGCAAGGTTATCTACACTTTTGTTGAAAGTTCCATCATATGATTAGCCATGGAGAAATTTTTATCATGGATCAATGTCTTTGCATGTGCAATATGTTTTTTCATTGCATTCATATTGGGAAGGATCATTCCTTGAAATATTTGCAAGTGTAGCCCTTATCTTGGCTTCTTTCCTTAATGATTTAGCCTGAAGATATGTCAAATATCTGATCTTTACCAAATGTACATAACTATAGCTAGGGTCAAGTGACAATTGATGTGTGCTTGCCTTCAAATCAACATCTATCTTTGATAACTTATCCTTTATTTCCTTTTTAAAGTTAGATATGTCACTTAACTTAACAAACAAAGCAACAACATTATTTATAGATACTTCAAATTTAGCAAGAATAGTAGACAATTCTACTTGGTCAATGACTATTTTCTGTGCTATCTTTACCAAAACTTTGTTCTCAAATTTTCCTTCTGCCCTCTACCAATTTTTATCTTGACCATTGATGTCCTCATTGTACTTGTGAACAAATTTTATCAATTGATCCAAAATAGGTTGTTTTTCATTGACCTCAATATTTAGAGTATCACAAGTATGCTTTTGATGTATTCAAGTACCTAGTTTTTCTTCTTCTTTTCTTCTACTGTTTGGCCCTCTTTTTCCAAAGCTCACCAAGAATATCCATCTGATGAGGAGTCAGATTGAAAAGATCCCAATTCGGTATCACAGTTTCCTCTTCTAGATCAATCTATTCATTAGAGGCTTCTACCTCTTTACCCTTTTCTTTTTGGTTAGAAGGAACAATTTCCTTTTCTTTACTCAATACATTAGTGCTTGGTTGAGGCTTAACCTCAACTATCATTTCACTTTCCATGATAGTAATAACAATAGAAATAGTAGAAATGGTAGGAATAGTAAAAAATATGGAAGAAATAACACTAACAACAAGAATGTTTGCAATACCTTGTGATTCAGTTAGGCTTGATGTTGGAGTGATTTGAGTCTACAACTTAGAAGATGAAGTGATGGAAACATCACTCATCAATGCACTTAGTAATATTACTCCAATAGTTAGTTGAGTGCTTGGTGAAGTAGTTTTAACCTTAACTAACTCGATAGCAACCTTCCCTGAGCTAGATGGCACTAAGGATTTACTCAAAGAGTTAGGAAGAGATGTCATTACTTCGTATTTTATCTTTTCAAGATCTGAGTCTTCAATACTATATTTCTTAGGAAGATCACAACCTGATGCTTCTTGATCCTCTTCATCTTTAGCATCATCTCCTTCCATATTTTCTACTTCCTTGTCATCTATATCTTCATTATCTTTTTCTACATTTTCAACTTCATCTTCAATTTGCACAACTTGTTCACTACCCTTGTGCAACCCATAGATATTCTTCCATGCTATAGTGTTAGATTTCATGATAGATTCTATATCCTTTGATATGATCAATAATGCATTAAATTTTGGTGTAATCTTCTACTCATTTTTCTTCAATGATTTCTTTACTTCCTTATCTTACAGATTAGGCATGAGTTGCTTCAAATGTCTCTGATGTCTTTTGCAACATTAAGTGCATTCTCCCATATAGATGTAAGTATCTTTAGAATATTATCATGAAATTTCTTGGTCAATTTATTGGAAGAGTATTTCCACTTTGCCAATTTTTCCACTAGGGCATCTTCTATCTATTTATTCCCCTCTACACTCCTAGTTTCATACTTAAGAAATTTGAAATATACCATACCTCCTCCTTCTGCTAGTCTTTTCAATCTTTCTAATAAGTTAGGGATAGTCTTCTAAAATATGATTTTCTTTGCTTCATCTTCTTCATCATCATCACCTAACTTTAGTTTCTACCTTGATTTTGTTGTTATTCTGGTGAACAAAATAGGGGAAAACTTTGTAGGTTTAGTGATTATGACCTTCCCTTTCTTCTTGGGAGGTTCCTCTTCTTGAAGTTCTTCCTCCTCTACATGCTCTTCCTCTCCTTCTTCTTCATCAAGGTCATTTCCTTTTCCTTCAATTATCTTAAGTATCTTTTCCACCTTCTTTCTTTCTCTTTTTAGTTCTTGGGGAATCTTAATTTCAAGAGTAATTATGGCCTTGGATTTTTCATAAGTTCCAAAATAAGGTGCCTTGGGGTCAAACAGTTCATTCAAGGGAACTTTAATGATTTCCCTTGTATCATCTATGTTTACTTCATATCCTAGGGGCTTAACCCATGCCACTCTTGGCCTAACTACTTGGATATGGACTTTATCATAGTCAACCAGAAAAAAGATATCTTGTTTAGTCTTCCACTAATTTCTTAGGAATTCTATATCTACTTTGCATTTTCTCTTTGAAAGTTTCAAAATAAGCATCTACTATACTTTCAAAGTTGTCACCCATTTCTGTTATAAATTCATTAATCTAATATAATATTGGTGTATCTCTCTTCCACACCATAATTCCTTTGGAAGGAAAGAACTTTTGCACATAAAAGAATAGACAAGTCAACCCGGAACCAAACTTACATTAACTATACTTTGAGACTTTGATGCTCTCCATGTTATTTCTCAATTGGTTCAACACCAACTTGACAAGGTCAAAGGACAGGTTATTCTTTACCACCTTAAATGCTAGGTCAACAACTTCATAAGGAATATTGTTTAATATGCTCGAGTTGTATATCTTATGAGAAATCAAATGGATACCAAAATTTATTTCCATATTTGTAATTCTATTGAGTTTCATACCTCTATCATCCCACTCAAGAGTTCTCTTAGTCAGTTCAACCTAACCTAGGGTTTTTGTAGTCTTTTCCCTGTTCAACATTGGCAATCCTATTATCCTATATATCATTTTCTTTGTAATTTGAATAGGGTGATCTAACCACCAATATATGTAATGGACTCAGATTAGGGTGAATCTAATCCATTTCCCTGGGAAATACCTTAGCATATGCAAGATATGTGTTAACCCTTTGGTTTCCAAATGCTTGTGCTTGGGTTAAAAGCTCCCATCCATACATAATTCATCGAATGTTTGGTTCATCTCTAGGGTTCCTAGCTCTTGAATTGAATAGTGATAAAATGATCAAATTTCATGAATTGAAAGTACCTTTTGAAGAATCTATGACTGCCCTCCAATGGGATCAAGTTCCTTTATGATTGTTGGACTTAGTTTGAATGTTGGACCTTTGCAATAGACTCTTCAAACTGATATCTAAAAATCATTCTTCTTTTTTGCAACTGTAAGATGTCATTCTTTCTTGGTAATTCTTCAAACACAAAATAAAACTTCAACAATAATAGCTTCAAATTGCTTAGGGCTCTACAATGCTCTTTTCTCTTAACTCTAGAAAATTTATGGTGAGAAATAATTCTTGATTTCTGTTATTTAACAAAACTCAGTCTTCAATTCGCCATTAATGCATCATACCATTTCTCAATGATAGGTTGTCCTCCACTTGGTTAGGTTTTTATTGCTTAGTAGATACCTTCAATTCTATAAGAACTTTAAACTCAGTAGAGTCATCAACTTGGCAAAGTCTTTGACTCGACTTGAACTCTAATCTCAACATTTTCATATAGTCATGGTTAGGTATTACAACCTAACCATGCTTGATAAAATCTTAGATGTCACATTTATTTAGTGATCCTTGTGCATCTTGAATTTGACATAGATCTTTTATTTGGTGACTAAAACTAATGTGAGATGTCTTCTTAGAATCACAGTTCTAGTAATCTCCATAGAAAACTAGGTTGAAATGGTTGAGTCACCTAACTCATTGACTTGGGTGTTAACACTTTCATTATTTTGATTTGCATCTTGGGGAGATTTTCTTACCCATTATTACCTCATACAACTTCTAATATTATCAACATTTTCCTTCTTTTCATCTTCAACCCTTCCTTGGTTCATATAGTTCTTGGCAAGATGTCCAAGTTCTGTATATACAAAACATCTCTTTGTGGCATCTCTCTTCCTTGTGTGATGTTTTATGCAGTTTGCTCGAATGTGCCCAAACTCACCACAATAGTGGCATCTGCACCATGTATTGTGATCCCAACAAAATATTTATTTTACAATTTATTTTGTTGGATTTCATTTCTTGGTCTTGCACTCTGAAGATTCGTGTCCTTGTTTTTTTAAATTGTGACACTTTCCTTCAAACTTAGTTTTCTTTGTGCATTCACTTGCTCTATGCGAATCAAGAACTCATAACACTTATACTTTAATTCACCATGTAATCTAATCTAATTTCATGCATGAAAGAATGAAAGCAATAAAACACTCATAACACTCAACACAATATTTGGTAATCTAGAAACCTTCCAAATAGAAAGTAAAATTGGGGTGGGGATGATACCCACAAGATTTATTACTGTAGTATAAATTTATCTTGTCAAAGATGATCAACCCTATTAGGAGCAATAAGGACTATTAGGTCCAGCATGTGAAAGGATTTACAATATATAATGAAGTATGCACTCTATTAGGAGATTTGGAATGAGACTATTAAGTCCACCTTGTTAAAGGATTTGACTAATGCACCTATTAGGATGAATCAGTGGTTGATCTTTGATCTATAACTTAGTTTGTTGAATGAGATTCCTTTGAATAACAATGATCACCTGGTTGTGATAGATAAGTCTCTTCTTTTCCTTATACTGCTTGTAACCTTCTTAATTTGCACTCATCTATTTCTTAATTCTTTGATTTGATTCCATTGGATATGAAAATATATACTTCATATATATACCAATCCAATAAATTACCTTAGGGAATTGGCTACAATAAAAAATTCAAACAATCTTCACAAAGTTGGCTCGTTGCTATAACTTAGATTCTAAAGACCACTCAGGTGATGTTCTAACACTCAAAAAACACTTGTTAACACTCAAAAACCTCTAGAACTTGGTTGATGTAGATGCTTAGTCCATACTAATTATGTGGCATAATAAGAACTTGATCAACACTAGATGACATGACGAGCATTGAAGAACTTGGTAGACTTGGTTGATACTACATGGCTCGATCAACACTACCTTTGTTCATTTTGTTAATACTACAATCTTGGTAGACACTTCAAATCTCATTTAACACTATACTCTATCTCAGATGCTTCATAGATACTATGAAACTCAACATGAACTACAATTTCTTTGATTGTCTTGGTAGCAATTGAAACACTTGGCTTACACTACTAGCAGTATGATAAGCTTTAGTAGCAACTATAGAGCTCAGTAGCAATGTAAATGACTAAGTGTTGAGTTACTAATTGACAAATGATTTGACCATAAGGTCAATAGTGGTATGGGCACAACTATGTCTTGTATGCTTAAGAGAGGTCAACTAGGTCCATGTCTTTGGGAGTGGCTTAGAGTAGAGGTCGAGGACCCAAATTAGTCAGTACCATGGTAACCTATTTTAAGTTATGTACTAAGTGACAATCTAGTCATCAATATTTAGGAAACACACTAAAAAGATAAGTTAGAGATATTAACTCACCCATGCCTTATGTGCTTGTATATGCTAAGGATGGGAATACGATGATACCTAGTGAGAGGTATGACTAATTTTTTCTCATCTTCATGAGAGGGTATTATGGTTCTACATGTATCATGTTGGGGGTCTGGGGTCCAAAGTAACCAGTATAGGGTAACTTAACACTTGAGGATTTGGGGTCTAATGAGAGACTAGTCTAGTGTAACTCAAGTAGTTTGACCATGTGATGACACTCCCTAGGTTAGACACTTAAATTCCATCGAAACACTATATTAATTCATTTAATATTTCCCTTGACAAAATAATTGATTATATATTAATTAATTATATTTTTCATGTTCCTCTATTTATTTAATTAAATTTATTTAGTTAAATAGGTTCGCTTGCCAAATGTATTTAAATTTAATTTAAATAATTTCCCCTAATGTATTAAATTTATTTAATATATAGTGCTTCATAAATCCCCTTTTAAATAAATCGCATTTACTTAAATCCCTCCACTTTATTAATTTTTCTAATCCTATAATTAAATTAAATCCTATTTGATTTAATCTTAATCCTACCTAAAACCTAGCCTATCACCCATCACTCTCATCCTCCTAAGCCTACCCACTAGCGAAACCCACTTAATAACCTTAACACACTCCTAAACACCTTTAGCCTCCTAAGTGGTTTCTCACACATGTGTGAGAAACTCAAAGCCCAAGGAACCTCCTTTCATTAATTTATCCAAAAAGGTACTCTTACACCTTATCCCCTCATTCCTTTCCTGACGTTGCTCACACATGTGTGAGCACACCTTGAGCCACTCAAAGCCTTAAAGGCTTATTTTGACTTTTGCATGGCTTGTCCCTTAGCGCATGTGTCTCCCTTGTAGTACCTATGTGGATGCCACATCAATGCCACCTCCTCAAGGTCTCCTTCAAGCCTATAAATAGAGCCCTTGTCTCAAGAATTTTTCATCTCCCTCATATGCATTGTTTTCATGCTTGTTTAGTGCTAGAAGTTTTAGTGATTTTATGCATTGTGCTAACCTTTTGTAGTTGTTTTAGATTCATTCCATTACATTGGTAACTTAGTTTGATTTCTTGCATCCATCTTCACATCCTTAAATTATTTCAAACATGGTTTCTTTTATAGCCATTGTTTGAAGTGTTCTTTAGTCATTTAGCTTAGATTCATGGCTAGTTAGCTAAATACCTTAGTAATAAAGGATTGGACATCCTTCTACATTGACTCTATGACTAGACAAAATCATGTAGTTTCCTAAGTATAACATACTAAATTCATTTTATTTGTCAACCCAGGAGTGTAAGCTTGAGAAGGTGGTTGTAAAGTATATGCTCTGATTCCTCTTTAAGTCATTACAACTACAACATGAAAGAAATTCTCAAGGAAACTAAGCTAGGAATTGAAATGAGATTTTCCTTAAAACTTAGAGTAATGCTAAAAACAATAAATCTATTTAAAAACCTATGCTAATAGTTCAATGATTCTATTATCAATGGCTGTGTTGGGCGTTCATTTTGCACAAGGTCAATGACAAGAATCCATTGTGTAATTCCTCTCTTGAAAACCAAATCTTTTTAAGGATCTACTCCAAGGTTCAGTATTTGTCTTGTGACGTACCCAAATATGCTCAGTAGAAGATAAATGTGAGTGTTCATGAGGAGGCCTTTGCTGGTTCTAGAAGACTCTTTTATCTCAGAATTGAAGTAAATCTGTTCACTGTCTCAAAATATCACACCAAAAGAACAATAATTTTTGTATTTTCTATTTTTTCCAATGAATGCAACTCTAACAATGCAACTAAAATGTGTTCCTATTCTAACAAAGGGGGTTAGTAAAGCAAATAACAAAATTGAAAGAAAAAAACTTGAAATTGAAAATCCTAAATGGACATAAGCTATAGAAAACAAAACACTGCGAGTTAAACTTTCAAAGAAATTGGAAGGAAACCAATCAAAATAGGAGTAACACTTCCTAGAATCCACTGATGCAATCATCGATGGAAAATTTCAATAACCAAATGATGTTTCACTCTTCATCAAATCGCAAGGCCATGGAAAGTGTGCTCATGTGAGACAAAGAATTATGCAGGCACAATTTGTGACCTCTCCTCAAGCTAGATACATCAACGAAATTCGCAAATCTATAGCAAGCATCGAAACTAAAAGATCAAACAACCAAAAAGAATGTAATAAACCTTTGGCTCAATCACAATTCCATGAAAAAAATTCACAAAACAATGACACATTCAGGCAAGAATGACTACACTCCAAATGTGAGCACCAAAAGCATAATTTTATTGCATAATAATGGCAACCCTTGTTACATTTTACTATGGGGTATTTATAAGAAATCATCTCCTCAATTTGTGTTGAGAGTGAGAGATATCTTCATGCAATAAAATGCTTTTAAAACATTAAAACAGACTAAATATATACAAACTAATAATCTAATTGGTGCTTAGAGGGACTCCATCTATATTTTCTTCATTAATTGGATGCATGAGCCCTTTACATGTCAAAAACAGAGAAAGAATGAGAGAGAAAATAGGAGGAAGCCATCAATCAAATTGGAAGTGCATGTAGGCACCAAAAATAGAAGTTGGTCCTTCACTATGTGTGTGTCATAGTTAAACTATCGTCAGAATGCGTTCTTGATGCATGGAAAGTGCTCTTTTTGGAACTGGTAGTTAATTGTTAGTGCACTTCTGAATTATGGAGCTATGAAGATATGGACCTATATGAAAATGTGGAGCTACAAACCTACGAAGCTGCATGAAAATGCGGAGCTGCGGACCTACGCACCTCGATAACTCAAATCACCAAAAAAATAAAGTTGTTAATTTTGAAAATACTTTCTGGGTTTTTCTCAAATGTGGTTTTAGATCATATTTTGTGTACATTCTTTTCCCCTTTTAAATGATTTATACCCTCTTTATAGCCAATCACTTTCGTAAACTTGAACTCCTTTTGCTTCTTCAATCAAAAATCCCAAGGAACTTGCATTGAATCTTGTCATTAATAGCTGCATAAGATGAGGAACCTATTCTACTTCATGTGTCCAACCTCTATATCTTCAACCTTTGTCTTTTCTCCAACTACCTTATTCTTCCCGACGATAAACCAAGTGATCTAGATGATCAAATGTTTGAAACTTTTTCATATATTTTCACAACTTTTTCTAGGCATTTTTAAATGACTTTTTTGGAGGTCTTCTGCTCAAAATTTCAAGTCAAAACCTTTGTTAGTCCCTAAAATTGGGTAGCTGAAGGCTCACTATTTTAGGGACTAAAATTAGATCTTTAGTTTTTCTTTCCAACACTGTAAACAGTTCTAAATTTTGAGCTTCGAGTCAAAAGTTATGAACCCAACAAGTTAAGGATACCTTTTTTACCTACAAAAGAAAGCAAATATTAGTCCCTAGAGTTGAAAAATACTTAATTAAGACACCCTAATGACACTAGAACAAAAAAAACTAAAAACTAGTTGTGCGACATGTGGGAGGTTAATGGGAGGTGTAGTGGCACAAATGAATGCATAAAAGAGCAGAGTGTCCAACGCGGTGCATGGTGCATTGTGGCACATGCACCATGAATGAAGTGCTTGTGTGACACGTATGAAGCACATTTTTGGTGCTTGGCATGTGTGGTACCTTGTGCACGCGCGATGCTTGCTGTGCGTAGTGCCATGTGCATGTGGCATGCTTTGGCACATACACAGTGCCTTACGTGTACGATGCACTTTTTTTTTCTTTGATTTTTCAACTTTTTTTATTTTTTTGTGTGTTTTTCCTAATTTTTTCTATGTTTTTTTGATTTGAACTTTTCTATTTTTTTGTGATTTTTTATTTATTTTTGACTCTATGACTCAAACTTTCAAACAAATTTTCTTTTCCTGACTCTCAACCTTGTGAGTATGAGAGTCAAAAAAAGTAGGGGGTTCCCATTCCTAGCGAGGAATGGGGGGTGTTTTGTGGACACCACAACAAGCTATAGGAACAATAGAAGTCTACTTTGCAAGGAAACAAACTAAGAAAGAAAAACTATTCTAACAAAGCAGTTCACTCACCAAGTGGGCCCCCTTGGATGAGTGAAAAAAAACCAATCAAGTCTATAGGTAGAAACTTGAAATCTATATTCTATTCATTTATAATAAGAGATTACATTTGAAAACAAGATTCTACTCTACTAACCAAAATAATCTACTCTATTTTCCTTCTGGAAAAGATCAAAATCTCCTTTCAAGGTTACAAAAAAAATTATTTAAAGGAAATCTTTCACAACTTCTTGCTCTTTTGATCACTCCATCAATGACGATCAATTATAGATCAAAAAGTTTATAATAGAAACACTATTAACTACATTCTAAGTCCCCCAGGAATATAGCAGGTTGAGGAAGCTATCTTTGTGTGTTGACATAATATAATTCACACCATGATATGCTTATGCATTGATTCATCAATCATCTAGTACAATTTTTTAGTACTAAAATGTTGTGTTCAATATGTGTAGCAAACACTTGCAAAAAATTAAGCACAACAACTTCTACACACATGCATTTATTTCATCATCAATGTTAGAAAAGGTATAATGTTCAAATTATCACTCTTGAAAATCCTATAGCTATAGGAAGGAATGTACCCAGACATAGCATGGATGAGGAAATATTTATTAGCATGTAATATCCTTCATTAAACCTTAAAAACCATGGATTCAAGCAAATACGACGTAACTAATCAATCTATACTTCAATCTTTATGTCTTAACATATAGATAGTATATCCATAAAACATAAGTACTTTTACTTAAACCATAGAGCCATAAACTATTTCTTGCTAGATAACTATTTAAAAACAAGATAAAAGGTTCTCAAAATAATGGCCTTTTAGAGGCTCATCATTTGCCCCAACTGAACTATTTCTGGTCTCTAGCAATCATGAAGTTCAAGATCTTGGCTCACACTCTCTAGTCGCTAGGTGTCCTTTCACCTGGCTCATTCCTCACATAGTCAAAGTAACCATAATTTGACTTGAGCCTCTTCTAGTGCAAAACTTCAACAATCATGTCATGATCTTCTACATTGTCATTTACTACTATTAGTGGCTACAAGAGAATTGGGGGTTGACACCTTAATGGTAACCAATGTTTGCACTGATTTATCCTCAAGTTGATATACCAAGGAATCCTTATTGTAGAAAGAGTTACATTTTGTGGAGAGTGGGGTTCTCTTATTTTTAAATCATGTGACATTCTAACCCATCGCTACCTTGAGGCAACAGTTGTTGTTTCAACATTTTGAGATAAATGTTGTTCCTAGTCTATAAAATCCCACTCTATAATTGTACTCACCTTACCAATTCCTATAGGATTTCCCAAAATAGAAATCCAATCCAAATATGTTCATCTAGAATGTTGGACTTTTGGCCTCACAAACAAGGGTGTTTTCATCTCACTTTCCCTACAAGGCAAAACTTGATGTTCTCTACTTATTTTCATTTTACATCCATGACATTGCTACCCTTAACTGCACATCCCCTACATACAAGAACGTGTTCCATTTAGAGTCATTAGGCACCATCAGATTGTGAAAACACAATTCACACAACAAATTTTTCAAGGCCATAGGAACAAATTGAAATGATTCATAAAATTCATGTGGGGTATAGATAGAGGGGTTAAGGCCTTCCATAATTCAAGTTAACTTATAATTTACAAATTGTTCTTTAAGAAATAGAGCATATATTGGTGATGGTGACCTACATTCCATTAACTTAGGTATTAATCCTGTAATCTACTCAATTCTTCTATTCTAAACTTTATTATGATATGAACTTGTTTCAATTGGTAACTGTGCTCATCAATAACATGCTTGATCTCCTAGCATGATGGGTGCTCTCTATTTTTGAATTAGCTGGAAAGCTGGAAGGTAGGAAATTGGTCGGGGAGAATCTGGCAGGAGGTACAGATCCAGGGAGAACCACAGGAGGATCTGGAAAGAACGACAGGACATATTGTTGTCTTTTGGCTGATGCGGACATTAGTAAGTGTGGGGTCTATGAATTACCTTTGGATACTTCTGCTACTTTATTGAGGCAAGATCTTGAGAAGGAGAAAATCCCTTTGGATGCTAAATCTATTATGGATAAGATCTCAAAAGGGCAAAAGGTATCAGGCCAAAGGTCTTGGTCCTCCCTATTTGGCAAAAAACTCAATGGTAAATCATCTTTCCCACTGGTGACTACTAAATCTTGCTAGGAGAAAGGTGAGTTTCAAATCTTTATCCTAGATCCTTTAGTTGATTTTTCTGTGTCTTCCATGGATTTTTCCTTGGTTGGGAAATTTTTAGGAGCAAGACCAAATTTAGAGTTACTAAAGAAAATGGTCAAGCGGAAATGGGTTATTTGAGGAGAGGTAGATATAGGACCCATGTCAAATGGTTTCTTCTCATTTATCTTCAACTGTAAGGAAGATTTGAATCTAGTTCTTTATGGAGGACTATGGTCTTTTGGAAAATGTTCACTCACCATTAAAAGATGGGAGCCTAATATGGATCTTTTAGATTCTTTTTTCTTAACAAATTTGATCTAGGCTCGTCTCCCTAGCCTCCCTTTGGAATTTTGGCATGAGGAAATCTTTAAAGGTATTGCCAGTTATTTTGGTGAACTGGTGGCTCTAGATCATGCTATGGCTACTAGAACTAAACTTCAAAGTGCTAGACTTTAAGTTAAAGTGGCTGGTTTGAACCATCTTCCAAATAAGGTGGAAATAATTTCCAAGCTTGGTAAAAAATACCCAAGAAATTATTTTTGAAGATCTCCCAAACTCTTGCTATGCTTGTAAAAAATAGGGACATCTGGTTAAAATTTGTCCTACCAAAAGTAAAAATTTCCTAAGCATTGAAAAGGAGGTGAAAAAGGCTAAAATCCAACAAAAGAAAGTTTGGAAACCCAAAGTTTCTCATCCAAAAGAGGAAAAGATAAATGTGGACTTAATAGCTCAACATGCTGAGGTAGAAAAGGTTATTGAGAGCATTCATGAGCAAGGGAATGTTACTGAGCTAGATACTAAGGGAGTTAATATTGAAAAAGAAGGGAATGGATCTCAGCTTAAATCCATGGTGCCTGAACAAAGTATAGATGATCTGGCTGATTTAACAAAACAAATTGTTATTTACAAAAAGATGGAAGATCGGTGGGAAGATATACATGAGAAGATCTTGATTGAATCTAGAATCCAACCAGAGGAGGGAGATTTACATTGCTCCTTGTCCAAGGAGATTCAAGTGTTTGACTCATTAAGTTATCAGGATAATTTTGATACTTCTAGAGATGGTCCTTTGATCCTAGAAGTTTCAAAGGAAAAGGGAGTAAACTCAGAGCTTAAACCAAATCAAAGGAAATAGGCTGAAAAAAAGAGCAATATAGTTGTGAAGGAGGTAGATACTAGAAGCAATAAAACAGATCAGCAAACCAAAGTGAAACCACAAACATCTACCCCAGAAAAATTTGGAAATTGAGTAGATTAGCAACTCAAGGTGAAACTAGATGTTGGTACCCCAGGCCATTCTGGAAGAAGAACCTCTAAGAAAACTAGAGAGTTAGAGAGTATGCAAAATATTGCCAATGGTAGGTGAGAAACTATTTTGGATTTTACCCCTAAAAGATAGAAATGAAAATTATTTTTTGGAACATTAGGGGGCTGAATAGTGTCCATAAACTACATGTAGTTAGGAATTTTGTTAGAGAACAAAAGCCAGGTTTCCTTCTTTTGCAAGAAACAAAGATGGATAAAGAGAAAGCTAAGCAGATCAAAGCCTTTAAAAATTATTCAATAAATGCTAGTGGTTTAGAGGGTGCTTTAGGGGGAACTTTGATGTTATGGAAGAAGAATTGTTACTCTGCAACAATTTTGATTGCCAGTAAATATCTTATGATAGCCAACATTACTAGTGTTGACCAAAAGGAGGGTTGGTATATTGTTAATATATATGCTCCCAACATCAAGAACCTAAGGAAAAAGGTTTGGGATGCTATCTCCAATATTAAAAGTAATGATTATTCTGGACAATGGATAATTATAGGAGATTTTAATGTTCCTCTCTATGATTATGAAAAAATGGGAGGTAATGCTACCTAGTTGGAGGGGAGATTGGACCTTATGGAGTTTATAAACAAAGAGGGTTTGATGGATATGGATCTTCAAGGAATCCAGTTTACTTGGAATAATAAAAGAGTGGGTAATTATTGTATCTAGGTGAGGTTAGACCATGCTGTTATTTCTCTTGACTAGACTAAAGAATTTATTTGCAAGCTGGAAGCCTATTAGAGAATTGGTTCAGATCATTTTCTTCTCATTTTCACTGCTGCAAAGATTAATCTTAAGAAGAATTTTCCTTTTAGATTCGAAAAGATGTGGATGCAGCACCCACTGTTTGAAAGTAAGATGGAAGAATGATGGAGTATTGATATTGAATGTATAAATCTCTTTAGAGTTGCCTCTAAGCTTAAAAATGTCAAAAATGAAGTTAAAATTTGGAATAAAAACTATTTTGGGAATATTTTTGAGAATAAAATTGCTATGAAGGAGGAAATCTAAAAAATTTAGGATAAATTTCAGAAAGAAGGATATACTCCTGACCTTCTTTTAGAAGAAAATGAAAAGTTGGCCCAATATCATGACATAATTAGTAAAGAAGAAATCTATTGGAGACAAAGGTCTAGATTGATATGGTTTAGCGAAGGGGATAAAAATACCAAATTTTTTCATCTTTCCACCCTTAAACACAAAGCCAAAACTCACATTTCACATCTTAAAAAGGGAGACTTAAAAATTACTAAGGATAAGGACATTATGAGTGAGATGGTGAGTTTCTTCTCTACTCTAATGATTGCTAACCCTAATATTAATTTGGATAATCAAGCTAATTTCCTAAGAGTGATTCCTCCATTGGTTATGAAGAAACAAAATAAATTGTTAAGCTCAATTCCAAAGGATGAAGAAATATTTAAAGCTATTTTCTCTCTTAGAGGAGACAAAGCAATTGGTCTAGATGGTTTTCCTATGTTTTTCTTCTAGAAACTTTGGAAACTTGTTCGAAAAGATGTTTGTGATGTTGTGAAAGATTTCTATGGAGCAAAATAGATGCTGAAGGAAATAAATTCTACCTTCCTTTTCCTGATTCCTAAGAAAATTGGAGCTAACTCTCCTGATCAGTTCAGATTGATCAACCTTTGTAATTCTTTCTATAAAATTATCTCTAAAGTGCTCACTTCCAGATTACTCCTGGTGACTCCTTCGATCATTTCTGATTAGCAAAATGGCTTCATCCTAGGTAGACAAATTCTCAATTCTGTTATCTATGCTCATGAGAACATCCATTCCTTGTCATGTTCTAATAATTAGGGCTTTATTATGAAAGTTGACATAGCCAAGGCCTATGATAGAGTTGATTGGGCTTTCCTCTCAAAAATTTTATATGCTTTTCGCTTTGACCAAAAGGTTGTTAGTGTCATTCTTCAGCTGATTTCAACTCCCTCTATTGCGATTTTGGTTAATGGTAGCTTTTCTCATTTTTTAAATCCCTCCTGGGGTTTGAGATAAGGAGATCTTTTGTCCCCCATTTTTTTTGTTATTATGGCTGACTGTTTGGGGAGATATATTGGGGATTTGGTCCAAAGAGGAGTCATTAAGGGTTTGCAACCCTCTTCCCACCCTCTTATTTGTTTGCATGGACAATTTGTTGATGATACTATTTTTATGGGTAAATCTAAAGTTAAGGAAGCCAAAAGTTTTAAGCAAGCCATTAATTTATATTCTTCAACCTCAGGTCAATTGATTAATTGGAATAAAAGTTTTATTTTCTTTTTGAATACCCCTATTCCTAGACAAAATAAAATTGCTAAGATCCTTGGTTGTTCAATAGGGTCTCTCCCTTCAACCTATTTGGGTCTTCCTGTAGGCTTGAAAGTCCTTGATTCCTTTTGGGTTGATCTCATTAATAAATTTAACAAGAAATTGGCAAGTTGGAAAGGCAATCTTCTAAGTCAGGTAGGTAAATTAATTCTTCTCAAAACTTGTCTCCAAAGCATACCTACTTATGCCTTGAGCCTTTTCAGAATTCCTTTAAAATTTGTAGAGGTTATTGAAAAAATTCAAAGAAATTTTATATGGTTTGGCACTGAGGACAAAAAGAGAATGCATTTAATTGCTTGGGATCAAGTTTGTAAGCCCTTTAGTAAAGGATGATTGGGAATTAGGAAAATTAGAAGTATGAATAAAGCTCTCTTGGCTAAACAAGGATGGAGAACTTATCATGATAACAAGGAATGGAGTACCATTTGGAAACATAAGTACCTTTTCAATGTTAATTCTCTAGCTGATTTCTTCTCCTCTCTTGATGTTATTCATCCTTCTATCATTTGGGGAGCTGTTTAGGAGACAAAGAAGACTCTTGTAAAATTGTGCTCCTAGAAAATTGGAAATGGGCACAAGGTGAGATTTTGGGAAGATGTTTGGTTAAAGGATCATCCTTTGATTGAATATTTTTAGGATAAGACTCAAGTTGATATATGCAAATAGAGATATGGCATTTTAGTTTCTCACTATTGGAAGAATAATTCATGGGTGAATTTATCCGATATTGATCAAGGTTTCAATAACATTCTACTGTCTCTAAATGGTATCTCTCTTTATCCATCTCTTGAAGATAAGATAATATGGAATGCTGATCCAAGTGGTCTATTGAAAGTTTATACTATCTTTGCTTCTAGGGAAAAGGGAAATCATCCTTTGTGGTCTTATGCTTGGGTTAAGGATCTCATACCCAAAATTAATATCTTCTATTAGTTAATGCTTCAAAATAAAATTTTGACATTGGACAAAAAAGAGGCATTAATGTGGTTAGTAGGTGTTCTTTATGTAAAAATGGTTTTGAAGATAGAGATCATTTGTTTATGAATTGTGCTTATACTCAACAAGTCTGGGCTGAGATTCTTAACTACTGGAGCTTGACTTGGGTTCACCAAAACAATGTTGAACTTTATTTTAAAAGTTGGAACTATCCTTCAAAGGATCCTAATGTTCAATTTCTCTAGAAATTAACTCTTCCAGATCTTTGGTGTGGCATTTGGAAAGAGAGAAATAATAGAATATTCAGAAATAAAGAATTACTAGGATGGGTGCTTGGACAAAATATCATTAAAGCCTTCAAGGAGAATTTTATTTCTTAGAGGAAAACTGGTCCAACATTTCAATTTGATACTCCTTTGTGATCTAAAGATCCTAATTTGAAAATTGATAATCCAAGACTAACCATAAGATGGAACACTCCTCCCAATGATTGGATTAAAGGGAACTTTGATGAAGCCACTAAGGGAAATTTGGGAAGAGTAGGATGTGGAGGAGTTTTGAGAGATCATGTGGGAAATGTAATAGATGCGATCGTAGTTCCTATAGGTCACTCTAACAGTCATATTACTGAAGCTACTATTGCCCTACACACTATAAAGATTGTAGTTGATCTGGGATACCCTAATCTATGGTTGGAAGGTGACTCTTTGAATATTGTTAACATTTTGAATAACAAAAATTCAATTTCATGGATGATAGAAGCAATGGTCATGGAGATCAAATCCCTAATACATAAATTTGAAAAAGTTTTCATTTCCCATACTTATCGAGAGGCCAATGGAATTGTTGACTGGGGTGGCTTGATGAGTTAAATAAGCACGTTGATTTAAAAGATATCATTAATTATGATACCATTCACTCCAAAGTGGGAAAGATTTGCCCGAATTAGAAAGTTAATGATTTCATGGAGTGACCTTATGGCTGTTAGACCACCCTCCCCGAGGAAGTACACTCATATGAATGTAATGTGGCCTTTGCATGTATCATTGAATAAGCGAGCTCCTTTTCAAGTGATGAAAATCTGGTTTTATTTTAACTTGCCTCTCTGTGTTTGTTTGTTTCTGGTTCTTGGCTCTATCTATTTTCTAAATATGGGGGGTGAACCATGGAAGCAAGAACCTAAAAAGTGTGATGAATGGAAGGCTCAAAAGGAAGTTTGGAACATCTTACAGAAAGGGAAGGTGACTAGTTACCTGGAGAGACCACATGGTTTTGAACCCCATATCACAAATGCCTTTTTTAATAATTGGTCTGCTGACAGGATCCTTCTTCATGGAGTCACTGTGAATTTAATGGAGGAATTTATTGTTGAGATCACGGGGCTCTCCATGGATGGCATTAAGTTCACCAAACAAACCAATATCTCCAATGCTGCCTACAAAAAATTTCCAAAGTCGGCTGCTAAGGAGAAACAATTGGAAAAGAATGTTTGATGTGGAGCAGACAAAAGAAATTTGGTAAGATGTGCTATGCTGTATTCATGAGTATTTTATCCTCGACAGTAGAAATAAAAGGGTTCATAAATTTCATTTTGTTTTTCTCAATCATTTCAGGCATAAGGATAGACTTTCTTTCCCTTTCTATCTACAGTTTTCTTTGCTTCAAAGTTTGCATGCTCATAGGAAGAAGGAGTCTCGTCCTATTTTGCATGAAGGTCTAATTCTTCTCATAGAGGGTTATTGTAGAAATAAATCTATATCCTTTACCCCTTCTAAAAAACATAAGGGTTCTCACTCAAAAAACATTAAGAAGAAGAGCAGTGTAAAAGGAAAAGAAAAGGACCCCAAATGTAAACCCTCTAATACTCAGAAACAAGTTGTGGAAGAGGTTTATGAGTCTAAGAATATTGTTAGCTTAGAGAATGATATTTGTGAGGAAAAGGGTGGTACAAATGTTGGGGATTTTAGCTCAAATTTGGAAGTATATCCGGAGATCAAAGGAAAAATTGAGAAATGGAATGAGACAGATATAAGTGAAGGAAATTCAGAATAGAGCAACCCTGAGAAGGAGGAAAATTCAGACTATTTCTGGTGGAGGGGTTAAAGACAAAGATATTCTTATTCTATATCCTATTGAGGTGAGAGAGGAGGATCAAATGGTTAAACCTACCTTACCTACTACAGAGACTGGAGGTCATGACAAGGAGGACCTTGTTTAGAATGAGATTCCTATTGAGACTAGGGAGGAGGAACAGAGGGATAGGGAGGAACATATAGATATGGTTGGTTCCCCTCCTAATGAGTTTGTAGATGGTACCATTGATTCTCTGTAGAGGGAAACCAAGCTCTCTTTCCTACATTCTTCCAAGCTCAAAGATGACTCCATTCTCTATGTTGATTATTGGATTTACAATGAATTGATGGGGCTGAAGAAGAAAGTGGAAACTCTACAACACATCCAAGATATCGACCATGCCAAAATCAGCCATTTGGAAGAGAAAATGGGAGATATTCCTAATAAACTCAAAAACTATGAGAAAAATCTCAGAATGCTTATCAAGGAAAGTGGAACAAGGATGAAATAGGTCACATCTAGTATTTGTGTTGCTTCTATTAGCCTTGGAAAAAGAGTCAATGAAGAAATTATATCTCCTGAGTGTCCAAGCAAAAGAACAAGGTAGAGCTTGAGGAAGAAAGCCCTGAAAGATGTTGCTGCTTCAGCTACTGATTCCATCTAGGATACTGCTATGATTGGTAAAGAGGCTGTCAAGATGATTATGGAGCTACAATAGTTGCCTTGGGTTTTTGTTCTTTGGTTTTGCCCTATTCTGGTCCTATTTTCTAGATGTGGTACTTGGTACTAGTTTTTGGTCTAAACTATTTTAGTGGTTCCAGCTCCCTGTAAAACTTGGGTTCTCTTTTTTTGGACTATGTTTGTGGATTTAGGTCCTTGTAAAACCTAATTTTTTTGTTGGTTTCAGGACTTCTTTCCTGGTGGTTTAATTGCTATATCTTTTCTCTAGTTGTTAAAGGGTTTCAGGGTCCCTTCAAAATCTACTTTTACCATAATATAAAAACATGCTTTAATTTATTTTTCTCCAAGTTGCATTGAGCTCTTTCCCATAATAGTTGTTGAAACAAATTAATTCCTGTAGACAAAGGTGTGGATAGATCTGGTGGTGGCAGTGGCTCATGATTAAAGAGGTCAATCCATTAAGGTGCCAATTGATAAGTTTTATTATCATTCTATGGTGTGGATCACCCACTTTTTATTGTGAAAAAAGTTTTTTCCTCTTTTTTCTCCTTACTAGATTCTATAGCTTCTATAGCTAATGTATCCAACCCTTCTTGATCCATTTTTCCCATTATTTCTTTAACAATTGTAGGTCTAAATTTTGCATAATTCTCTAAAGAGAGTTTTGCAAAATTTTTCCTAATATCTTGCATAGTAGGATTTTCATCAAATTTCTTAGACATTTCAATCTCATCAGATTCCTTGTCGCTATCAATAAACACATAATTAATACTACACTTTTCTTCAAGTAGAAAATTTTGATTTTTGCTCTTAGTTTCATCAACTTTAGTTTGTGACAATTTTCTCGTAGAGAGGACTCTTTTTTACTTTTAGACACTTCAGAGTTAATTATGGGAACAAAAGCCTCCAGAAGCCTACTCTCAGAGAGTCTTGCACTTCAGCTTATGGGTAGTGTTGACAAACATGGGGAACTCTTTCATTTCCTCCTTCTTATAGGTATTTCTACCATGGGCATTTTAGGAGGTTTTTTAGGTCTTCCTCCTCTTGAGAGTGCAAGGGTTCATTAGAGTTACTCTCCTCATCTAATTTTCCTAGCCTTTCTACTTTAGGTTCTAAAATTTTACCTTTTTCCTTCTTAGTGGAGGACCTATTTTTAACAAATGATGGGGCTTTAGGAGCACTAGCAGTTTCTAGCTCTTTGCTTTTCTTCTTGCTAACAATGGAGGGTTCATCCTTATAAATTTATTTCTTATTTGGTTTAAGATTAGAGGGAGATGCTTTAGGAGCATTTTTAGCTCTAGGGACAACTTTACAAAATCATGAGGGTGTTCTTTCCCTTCATCCTACACCCTGGCCTCTAGGGCCAACCAAACTAGATTCTACCTCCTTTAGTTGCAAGAATTCATCCCGTGGCCCAATTGCTTGCTTTTTAAATTCTCTTTCTATAATTAATTTCATCAAACCATAGTGAGAGACCAACTGAACACTTCTTGATTGAACTAGAGAATATTTCTTCTTAATAATATTAAATAGGAAGTTGGGAAGGTTTACCTATCTGTAATCATGCCGTAGGTGAGCCAACAACTTGAAATGTAGGGCATGAAGATATTTATAACATCCCTCACACATGAAATATCAAATGATAAATATAGCAGGTTGAATAAGCTCTACTAACAAGGATAACCTCAAAGCTCCTTATTTCTTATCAATGTCTAATGTTGGGCCTTGGTGTATGCAAAATTGTGTACTAGCCATCCTTAAGTCAAAGTCTTTCTCCCAATTTTTTCCCTCTTGGGGTAATCTAGTGACTTCGGCCATGACTTCCTATAAGAACTCAATTATTAGACCTTTAACCACTACAAATCAATCTCTTAAGGTGATCATAAATTGAAGGGCTACTTCTTCATTAAATCCATTTAGACTAAGGAAATAATCCAACCATCCCCTTCTCCTAAACATTTCACAACTAGTTGCATCTCCCAAAAGAACTCAATGGTCAATAGGCTCATTCCCTGGTATACCTTCACCCATGGTTAATTACAACTAAATTATAGAAAAAATCTAATTTTCAAAGCTTAGAAAATCAAAGCTTACAACACTAGCTCTAGTTTTTTAGAAAAATGGCTTTAGAAAGATGTTAAATACACCATATCTCATAATATCCTTTTTCATCAAATTTCATGATTTTCACATGTGTATAGATCCGTCACCTAAACACATTGAAAATCATCATTAAAAGTTAAATAACCACTTTTAATGTCCTTAATTACATAATGATGCAATCATAAAAGGACAAGTCACCAGCATGTGATATTAATTATGCATTTATTTCTAGTCATCTCAATGCACTTTGAAGGTACATGGACTTTGAAAAATGCTTTAAAAAGAAATCAAACATCCATTTAAATATTTCCATCCCCCCAACTAAATGAAGGCATGGGTCCTACCAGGCAAGGATAAGAAAGAATGAACAAATATAAACAATACCAAATTGTAAAAAAGCATGAATAAAATAAAATAAAATGCAGAGTTATGTTGAAGGTACTTGGAAACTGTTGCAACAAAGATGTTCTGAAATGATCATCAAAATTGACAAAGTGATGGGTTGGAATGGTAATATGGAAGATAGAAAAGTGGAAGTGGAATGGATGTAAAGAAAGTACTTCAAAAAAAGTGTTTATTATGAATATCTTGATTGGATTCAAGAACTAGTAGGAGTGAGGGTAGAAGACCCAAACTTAGTGGCTATAGGAATGATGATATCCTCATTGTGATGGAATCACTATGGCTAGCTAGCTTATGGTAAAGTATGAGGTGATGTCCATTGAAAAGTAGTTTGAAATGGATGGGATCAATGGTAGATAACTAAACTTCATTGTTTGGAAATACAACAACAATCTCATATGGTCCTAGCTAGCATGTTTGGAACTTTCCTGGATTATGCTAGTATCTTGAGTCATCAAGAATATATCATTTTGTGCAATATTGAGTTATATCTTGAGCTCCAAGGTAGTATTTAATTTTTTGTATTTGAATTCAATAGGCATTACGATTGACTTACCATAAAAAAGTTCAAATGGAGTAAAACCAGTTGTGGAATTTGAGGCGGTTCTATAAGCGGAGAGAGCTTCAAGAAGGCGTGTTACCCAATCCTTCCTATGAATTGCCACAGTCTTGGCGAGAATAGATTCTAGCTCCTTATTAGCAACATCAACTTGACCATTAGCCTGAGGATGGTAAGGGGATGATTTATCATGCCTAATATTATACTCCATAAGAAAAGTTATCAAATTTGATGTAAACTGAGTCCCTTGATCAAATGAAAATTACTTAGGAAGACCAAGCCATGTAAAAATGGATTCATATAAAAAAATTTCCATGTTGATATCCCTTGTGTGTTTCATGGGTTTAGCTTCTATCTATTTAGTGATATAGTTAGTGCACACTAAAATGTAGGATTTTCCTTGTGAAGTAGGCTCAATAGCGCCTACAAAGTCAATCCCCCATTTGTCAAAAGGTCTGACAACTACTTGAGGTTGTAGGGGAATTTAATCTAACTTAGTGGGTCTTCCTATTCATTGATTCTTGTCACATTTATTTGTGTATCTAGTTTCATCCTTGTGCAAGCTTGGCCAATAATACCTAGTTGTTAAGATTTTGAAGGTTGTTCTTTTGGTTGCAAAGTGACCTCTACAAGGTTCATCATGATAGACCTTCAAGACATCATATGTTTCATCTTCTCTTAGACACCTATGCATGACTTGATCAGGACCAATATTGAACATAAACCCAACAATCCATGAATAATTAAAGCCCTTATTTGCTAGCAGCTTTCTAACTTGGACAGAGAAGTATACTGGCATTTTACCTATGGTGAGGTAGTTAGCAATATCTGCATACCATGGGCTTTGTGTGGCTAATAGAAAAAGGTGTGCATTTGGAAAAATATCTTCAATGGCTATAAGATCATTAGGGAGATGCAACTAAGAGAGAAATTTGGCCACCACATTGGCCTTACCAAGTTTATCAACTATGGTGAGGTCAAATTCTTACATGAGCAATAACCATCGAGCCAATCTTCCTAAAATTGTAAGTTTGTTCACCAAATATTTTATAATAGAATGATTAGTGTGAACAAATATCTTATATCTAGTAATGTAATGCCTAAATTTGTTGAGAGCATAACTGACGACAAGTAATTCCTTTTCAATAACTATGTAATTAAATTATGCACCTTGCAAATTCAAACTAATAAAATAAATAACATGTTCAATAGAGTCTATTTTTTGTCCCAGTATTACACCAATGATATAGTATAAGGCATTCATATGAATGTAAAAAGGTAGGCCCCAATTGGATCCTCTCAAAATAGGCATTGTGGTAAGGACTTCCCTAAGCTACAGGAAGGATGCTACATAGTTAGAATCCCAAACAAATTCAAAATCCTTTTTGAGCAGGTTGGAGAGAGGTGCTACAAGTTAACTAAAGCTTTTAATAAATCTTCTATATTATCCAGCAAGCTCCAAAAAACTTCATACATCCTTCTACTTCTCTAGTGTTGGCAAGGTACTGATAACTTCAATCTTTTCTAGATCTACTTGGATGCCCTTTGATGAAATGAAATGGCCTAGGACTACCACTTCCTCCTGTTGATCTCAGATTGGTTTTGACAATTGAATGTCAACACACTTAACCAATTCTTTAGTTGATGCTAAGTATAATACAAAAGCTGAACTACAATGTATGTTGAGCAAGAAAATTCTATAGGTGCTGAGTGAACTTTAGGTGCTGAGCAAAGTTTAAGTGCCCAGCAAAGTATAGATGCCAAGTCACTATAGATGCCGAGTGAAATAAAATTGCTATAGGATTCGAGTGAGCTAGTTTTCCTATATGTGTTGAGCATTGGCAACTAGTATGTGTTGAGTAACACATAACCAACATATGAATTTTTTCCTTTACAAACTCAGATGTAAACCATTTTTGGAGCGAACATGGGATGAATCTTGAAGAATCTTGAAGATAAGATCAAATCTCTTGCATTACCTACGTAATCAACATGCAACCAATAAGAAAAATGGAGAAGGTATGCAACCAATAGGAAAAGTGCAAGAAGTAAGTAGGAAATAAAGATCTAATATTGATCATAGATTCATACCTAACCCTAAGTCTTAAAAATCTTTAAAGGAGAACAAAGCCTCATCATGCAAGAAAGAGCTTATGCAAAAAAGAAATATATGGATGAATTATAGCAAAGTATAGAAGCGTAAAAAGACTTAGTGAAAAATAGAGCAGCATTGCAGAATCTAGTTGATGAAGAATAGAGTCTCAAAACCTTATAGAGTGACATATCAGATCAAGTAAGGATCAAAGCTGATAGAGTAGAACAAGGATCTAGAATCAACAATTGAAGATTACAAATCTATCAGGTTAAAGTCTTTCTAATACTTTCTAGCAATTGTATTAGATATGGAAATTCTATGGACTTAGGTTGGCCTAGCAGCCATTTGTAAATCCTTTAACAGGGTGGCATTCCAAGTGAATGTACTAAAGTCCTTTAATCAGGCCTACTTTTAGTAGGGTAGTGAAATCCTTTAACCAGGTCACTTTTAATAGAGTGCAAAGTCTTTAATAGGATAGGCCTTTTATAGGGTAGACCATTGGAAGTGGTCAAACATTGTAACCTTGAACAATTGCACATTGCTGCAGTGATATTTTTTGGGTGTCATCTCCACCCCAGTTTTACCTTCTTATTTTGGAGGGTTTCTGGGTTACCAAAATTGTGTGTTGTCTATTTTCATGCATGTCTTTACTTTCATGTTTATTAGATAAATTATATGCATGTGAATGGTTTCAGTTAAAAGGATTTGAAAAGGTTAAAGTTAGTTATTTCTGATTCACCCCCTCCTCTCAGAAGTAAATCTCCCCACTTGTTAATTCCAACAATTGGTATTAGAGCGAGGTTCTCACAAGGACAAGTGTTAAAACTTGGAGAAAAGATTTGAAAATGGAAGTCTAAAAACTTGGGAAGATCATAGAGAATTAGTCAATTGACATACAACTTGCTTTACATGCTTTGGAAGAAGCTAGAGGAGAACTAAAGAAATTCTCAAAAAGACGAAGACAGATTGGCATAGTTGAGAATGACACACAGTACAAGGAGATTGACACCTCAAATATGTGTTCAAATGGAGATTACAAAGAGTTTGATGCAGCAATAGCAAACCTGATGGAGAAGAATAGAGCTCAAGAAAAAGAAATTAGAATACTCAAGCTTGAACAAGAATCACAAGCCATGATGCTGTGAGGTGACTGAATAGAAGAAAAGAGCCATTGAAGACAAGGCCATGCTAGAAGAAGACAAGAAAATCCTTTCCAATAGAATAGAAGAAACGTCAATTGAGCTTGCAAGAATCTTAAACATATAGTTGGACACCCTGAGTCAGATGATGAATGCACATCATGAACTAAATGTCAAGGACATTGAGATCTCTACACTGAAGATGCAAAATGAACAACTAGAAAATGACCTGAAAAGAGAGAAGGAGATTGTAGAAAGCTTCAACAAACCCAATGAGGCCTTCAAGTACTTTGAGCAGCTATTGAAATCACCAAGGGCTAACAATGACACTTCAAGACTAGGTTACATCAGCACTAAACAAAGAGAATCATCCAAGACTACAGAAGAAAAGAGTAACAAAGGTAAGAACACTAAACCTACTTCTCATTTCTGTGGTAAAAAGGGATATACCTCTAATGTATGCAAGAGAAAAAAATTCCCATCAACATGACAAGCCTAAGAATGCAAGTTATTGTCATAAGTGCAAAAAGCAAGGACATCAAGCACATAACTATAGGACTAGGACTATTAGAACACCAAAATTTGAAGGTCACTACTACAATTGCAAGAAGTATGGACATAGAGCTTTTGAGTGCAGATCAAAGCCTATGTGGACATCAAATCAAGTAGCAACAGAAGGTAACCATGGTCATCAATACAATTGGGACTAAAACACCAGGTATAGCTATCATTATTGTCAGGAATATGGACACATTCCTAAAAATTGCATAAGGACACATTTTAGAGGGAACTATAGTAGATGGTATAGCCAAACCACATGTTTTAGTTTCTTGAAGACTGGTCATATTAGCAAGAATTTCCAAAAAAAGTCAAAGGCACCTAACTCAAAGAATGACAAAGGTAAAGAGGAGTTAGATGTTGGAAAAATCAAAGGAGAAATGAACAAGACATGGAAGAAGAAAAATTGGAGTAGTACATCAAATGAAGGGATCACTTTGTCTAACAGGTCATGCGGTCACACTTAATCAAACTAAGCAAGAGAAGGCACAAGGGACTGATTTACAAATTTTTATCATACATTAGTTCCTAGAAAAGAAAGTATTGAAAAAGAATAGATCAGCACGAACAAAGATGCAAAGTTGAAAATTCAAGATTTCACAAGTGTCGTCGAGTTGTCCTCAGATGCTGAGTAAAAGTCCAGTACAAGTTGAGTTGATTGTCAAAGACTATAGGATCCAAATGATTAGTAGAAGTTGAGTGAATAAGAAATATCATAGGAAGCTGATTAAGTAATACTCTAGTGGAAATTGAGTGGTGAAAAGGCAATGGAAGTCAAGAAATGTAGAATCCTTCAAAAGTCGAGTGGATAGCTGTAAACACACTAAGCATTAAATGTGATGAAAATAGGGTATATTATCATATTTTAAATCATTTTTCTTCATCAAAAACAAAGAGAAAAGAGAGAAAGAGCACAAAGTGAATCCCAAGTAGAGAATCTAGTGAATAAGAAATTTTCAATAGTATTCCAAGCACGATTCCATCAATTTCAAGGTATTTAGGACTATACCAAGCTACGTAGTTTCATGTTTTCTTCATGTTGAAACCCTAGATTATGTAAACTTATAGTTCTAAAAAAACTTAGGAGAAGGAATCATTTGAAGTCCAATTAGTGTCCAAAGAGATCAGACAACCTGATTTCTATCCAATGCTTGAAGTTGCATATAAGAACAACCTAGATGGAGCCCTATCCATCATACCCCCTAAGATTGTAATGTTTCAATATGTAAGGAGATGCTATAATTGAAATATTGGAGCCATAGGTGACATGGAAATGAGGCAGGAATATGAGAAATTGTGTGAAAATGGAGTGTTGAAGAAAGAGTACAAAATTATTGAGGAAGGGTTTAACATGAGCCTTAGAATTACCCACCATTTTCAAGACTAAATGGATTAGACTAGTGTTGAAAAGAATACATGATGGTAGCTCATGGTTGGAGGATGGATCTACAAAAAACAAAAAGAGAATTGTACAAAGAGTGATAGGGTACCCAACCCTAGATCAGTTGAAGACCCTTAGGAGTGATTCTAAGGAGGCAATTGAGAAAAAAATAGGTGCAAAATGGAATAAGAGAGGCATGAAAATTGACACTATCCAAAACCCTCTAGTTGACTTTGTAATTAGGGTCATTGAACAAAAATTCTACCAATCCATTAGACTCAATAGTGTGCCTTGTATTGTAGTAGATGTAGAATACAAACTGGTGAAGAAGGATCATACATATGATCTTGCAGAGCTACAACTGCAATAAACCAATGAAAATCAAGCAACTCCAATGAAAATTTGGTGCCATTCTGATATGTATTTTCTTTTATGTTTAGAATGAATTTACTTCTTTTGGAAAAGTGGCATGGAAAATTGATAGGTCAATCACAGTTTAGGTCAATGAATACATAGAGTAGATGGGAGCTAATTTTGAGACCTTGATGACTAGTTATTTTGAGGACTTTAAGAAAAAAATGAAACAAAGGCTCAGAATTCCAATTTCCTTAGTAGAGAAACATGTAAATGATGTATGTTTTCTTATAGATATAGACTATACATACATACAAACTACCATACCAAGAGTGAGATGGTTAAGACCTCTTGGGTATGATTAAATAAACATAGATGAAGCACCAACAACAATAATTGCATTATTGGCAGAGGAAGTTGACAAGGATGCACCACACATTGAAACTTATGATGTGGTAAGATCAAAAGTGGATATGGAGTTGAAGATTGCCTCCACTTTAAAAAAGAATGACAAGCTTGTTAAGAAGTAGAAAGCTAAATTTGGGGAAGCTACTGCAGAAGAAGTAGAAGAAGAAGATGAAGATGCTGAGGGTGATGAAGAAGAACAAGATTAGGGGCCACTTTCCTTAACCCAAGGTATGGGAGAAGATGCAAATAAGGAGGAAGGTGCTAAGTAGGAAACACTAAAGGCTGAGCCAAAGAAGAGAAAAGCTCCTAAACAACCAACTACACAGCTCAAGGGAAAGAAGAAGGCTACAAAGCCAAGCCCAGCTAAGCCAACTACAAGGGCTGACACTAGGGCTACAACTTAAGGAGAAAAAGAGCAAAAAAATAGAAGGCAACATAACAAGGAGGACCTACAAAGAAGAAAAAGAGAAGAAATTATGTTGCACCCCTTGAATCAGATGAAGAGAGAATAGAGTTTGATGAAGAACAATTCAGATTGGTAAGCCTTTCTACCAGATCTAAATTGGAAAACATTTGCAATAATATTAGAGATAATGCAGATTTGACTGGTCTAAAGACCATAGATTTCAATAAGTTTTCAAAGGAACAACAAAACATAGTGGAAGAGTCCATCTACACTATGATGGCTAAGTTCAAGACCACCCCACTTGAACTAGACAATTCAATGCCTTAGGAGCTAAGCTCATTAGTTGAGAATAAATGGCATTACTATCTCAAAATGGAGAAGGAAATAAGAGAGTCTACATTGGCTCATGTAATGCTAGACCTTACTAAAGGTTAAATAACAAAGGCTAGTAAGAAGCATGGGAACACATTTGCACCCAAATACATAGCCTTCAAAATTTGTAGAACCAAATAGAAGATGTTGTCCAAAAGTCCACACAAATGTGGAAATTAATATATGGATTGACAATTGTGAAAGAAGGGTAGGAAGACCCATTTGAAGGAAGAAATGATAAAGAAGAAGGAGAAAAAGAGAAAGATGAGGAAGAGGAAAAAGAGATAGAAGAGGAGATAGTGGAGAAGACACATGGTGAAAAGGAAACAACTAAATAACAATAAACTAAACATAGTGTCCAAGACACCCAACTACCACCACCAAGTCCTCCGCACACAACACCTATAGAAATAGTAATTGTAAAATATGTTCGTGACACTTTAGGTAAGACCATCAATCCTTTAACTATAGAGGATCTCAAAAAGATCCTTCACCAATCTACATTGGAAGCACAAATTTGTACAAATCTAGTTTTGGTGAGTGTTGATGAGTTATAGAAAGCTGTAGGAGAAATAACAAGGGAGAAAGAAAGCACACAAGAACAATCTTCACAATCTCCCACAACTATAGTAGATCAACCCAAAGAGCAGGAAGACCAAGACAAAATTGCTAATGTTGATTCTACAATAAAAGTGATAACAACTTTCAAGGAGCAAGCAAAGGAACAAATAGGGAAAGATGTTCCCACTACACAAAGTCAAGGTGCACCTCCTCAAATTATCATTATTGATTAAGGTAGTAGAGAAGAGGAGAAAGAAGAAGAGAAAACCCCTAAGGAGTAGGAGGCAATAAAAAACATTGCTAAACTTCCCTACCTTGGGGACTCGTAATAAGAAGCCAAGCATTGATGTAGTACCATTGCAAATTTTAGCACCAGGCTTGAGCACTACCAAGATTGCAAGTGTACTTCACTATGGAGACCCTGCACTTGATGAAGAAATAGTCATACCTAGTTATGACTCAAGAACCATGAACCTACAATAGATAAATGAAGTGTAAGAGGTACTAGAGAGGATAAAGAAACAAGAAATACTCATAAATGAGTTTAGGAAAAAGAAAGCACTAGTGGAAATCAAGGACATATTTCTTGATGCATTTAGCTTGCAAATACCTGATGAAACCCAACCCATAATGGAGTAACTATCCAACATTGTGGAACAAGTACAGAATGAGGACCTAGAAATTAATGTTAAATTATTAGAAAGGTTAGAAAAGAAGTTTTACATGAAAGTAAATGAGAAAATATCAAGTGAAATAGTACTTTCGCAAGTTGAATTGGAAAAGAACATTGAAAAAGTGAAGAAAGTACTTGAGAATGTATTCTCATTGTACAACAAGTTGTGTGATTCCTCATACTTCACACAGGAAACTAGCCAAAGGATACTGAGCTTGGAACAAAATCTAAATATGTCTAGTACTTAGCTACCCAAAGATCTAGCTCAGAGTGAGAAACATTTTGTAGCTATGCTTCACATACAAAAAGAATTAGATGTATTGATAGTAGAAGAGGCCAATATTAAGGCCAAATTGATGTAAATTCAATCTTACATTACCCCACATCTGGAAGTACTCCATAAGGAACATGCCCATGTAGAAAATGTTCTAAAGAAGGATCCTAACCTTTCTACTCTATAACGCCTTGTACATCTTGTAGTAGAGACAACCATCCAGAAAAAGTCATTGGAGATTGCTTTAGATAATTGGGACACTTCTCTTAAGATTATTATGAAGGTAAATAAAACATTTTGGCAAAGTATTCTATTTATCCTTAGGACCCTTTGACATAAGTGTCAAAAAGGGGGAGAATATACTTATGGGGGATGTAATTCATTATTTATTATATCTAATAATAATGGGGAGATATAATGTTTTGGGGGAGATGTGAATAAGCATGGTTACACAATACATTCTTTGATGGAAGCAATAAAGAATATCCAAAGGGGAAGATATTCAAATTCACATTTTAAGGAAGTAACAAAGCCAAAAGGATGCAAAACTACAAGTAGATGTGAAAAGGGAATAGATATAGACTAGAGGGAGTAGAAATAGGGTACAAATAGATACAAAGTGTAGACAATGCAAAAAGGCATCAGATTGAGACATTCAACACAAGAATTTTGTTTATAGGAATGGAAATGGCACATCAGCTCAAGGGGAGCTACAAGATTTTGAGTTAAGTTTTTTTGCCACTCATGTCAAAGGGTGAGATTATTGATCTTTATTTTGTTTTGACAATTGAGTGTCAACACACTTAACCAATTCTTCAGTTGATGTCGAGTATAATATAGAAGCCAAACTACAATGTAGGTTGAGCCAAAAAATTCAATAGGTGTCGAGTGAACTTCAGATGCCGATCAATCTTTAGGTGGTGAGAAAAGTTTAGGTGTGGAGAAAAGTTTAAGTGTCAAGAAAAGTATAGATGTTGAGTCACTATAGAGGCTGAGTGAAATAGAATTTCTATAGGAGCTGAGTGAGCCAGTTTTCCTATATGTGTCAAGCATCAGCAACTAGTATGTGTCGAGTAACATAGAATCAACATATGAGTTTGTTCCTTCACAAAGTTAGATGTAAACCATTTTTAGAGCTGACATAGGATGAATCTTGAAGGATCTTGAAGATAAGATTGAATCTCTTGCATTACCTATGTAATCAACATGCAACCAATAAGAAAAATGGAGAAGCCATGCAACCAATAGGAAACATGCAAGAAATAAGTGAGAAATGAAGATTTAATATTGATTGTAGATTCATACCTAACCCTAAGTCTTCAAAATCTTTAAAAGGAGAACAAAGCCTATTTTGCAAGAGAGGGGTTATGCAAAAAATAAATACATGGGTGAATTATAGCAAAGTGTAGAAGGTTAAAAAGAGTTAGTGAAAAATAGAGTAGCATTGCAGAGTCTGGTTGATGAAGAATAGAGTCTCAGAACCATGTAGAGTGACATATCAGATCAAGCAAGGATCAGAGTTGACAAAGTAGAACAAGGATTTGGAATCAACAATTGAAGATTGCAAAGCTATCAGGTCAAAGTCTTTCTAATAATTTCTAGCAATTGTATTAGATATGGAGATCCTATGTACTTAGGTTGGCCTAGCAGCCATTTGTAAATCCTTTAACAGGGTGGCATTCCAAGTGAATGTACTAAAGTCCTTTAATCAAGCCTACTTGTACCAGGGTAGTGAAATCCTTTAACCAAGTCACTTTTAATAGAGTGTAAAGTCTTAGGCCTTTCATAGAGTAGACCATTGGAAGTGGTCAAACATTGTAACCTTGAATAGTTACACATTGCTACAATGATATTTTGTGGGTGTCATCCCCACCCTAGTTTTACCTTCTCATTTTGTAGGTTTTCTGGGTTACCAAAATTGTGTGTTGTCTATTTTCATGCATGTCTTTACTTTCATGTTTATTAGATAAATTATATGCACGTGAGTGGTTTCAATTAAAAGGATTTGAAAAGGTTAAAGTTAGTTATCTCTGATTCACCCCCCCCCTCTCAGAAGTAACTCTTCCCACTTGTTAATTCCAACACCTTCATCATCATAAAACATTTCTCATTGTTTAAAGATAGGTTATAATCCTTACATCTTTTTAGTATTCTTTCTAAATTTTCTTTTTCTTCTTTAAAAGTGACACCATAAATAGTAAAATCATCCATATAGATCTCCATACAATAAGTAGAAATATCTGAAATAATATTGATGAAAGCTCATTGAAATTTGGATAGGGTATTGTACAAGCCAAAAGATAATATTAAATAGAGATATATTCCCCATGGGTAGGTAAAAGTTGTTTTCTCTTGATCTTATAGGGCTATTTGAATTTGATTATAACCACTAAAACCATCTAGAAAAGAAAAATACTTTTTACTAGCTAGGTTCTCAAGGACTTGGTCTATAAATGGTAATGGAAAATGGTCCTTCTTAGTGGCTGAATTAAGCTCCCTATAACCTACACAAAATTTCCATTTTTCTCTCTTCTTGGGTACAATGACCAAGGGTGAGACCCATTGACTATCAAAGACGGGGTATATAAAACTAGCACTTAATAGTTTTTGTGATTCGTTCTTAACAATATCTTTTAAGATACGATTAATTCTCCTCTAAGGCTATCTAATAGGCTTGAAGTAAGGGCTGATATAAATCTTGTGAGTGCAGAGCATAGCATCTAATCCTTCCATGTCCATGTGGTCCCAAGAAAATGCATTTTGATTTTCCTGTAGTAACTACAACATAGCTTCTTGTTGGGAGTGTGATAAGGCATTGTTTACATTTAGTTCCTTGTCTAGACCAATTTTCATCTTAATAACCTTATCTACCATGAATAATTGAGAAATAGGAGAAGAATATGTCTATGAGATAATAATAAATGGAGAAACTGTGAAGCTTTTGAATGATTGAGTGAATTTAAAGGTGGTAGAATGGTTTCTAAGATGCATTTGGCTTGAGGGCACATTGGAGATTTTATTCCATATTAATTCAGAATAATGGATGAAATTATTTCATCTTCTTCTCAATCAGCTATGAATGATTCTTGTCATCATCAATTGATGGATGGGATTAGATTTTGGATCATCATCACCCAAGTCCAACTAAACTACTTGTTCATCTAGTAACAATGGTTGAGTAGGGGAGCATAAAGTTAGGTTCTTGGTATGAACTCCATTGGATATTGTCACCTTCCTAGGTTGGCAAGATATATAAGCATTTGTAGTGGCTAACCATGGCCTCCCTAAGATTAAAGGATATCCTCCCATATTAGCTTTTGGGGAGAAAAGAACAAAATCAACCAAATATTCCCAAGAATTTAGGCTGACTATAATATCTTCTATCATCTCATCTGGTTTAATGGTAGTGCTATCAACAAGTTGATGGATGGTGGGTGTCTCTCTGAGACTAAAAATATGAAACTAAGATAATACCTCCTTTGTCATTACATTAATAGATGTTCCTAGGTCAAGCAAAGAATTTTAAACTTGGATGCCATGAATAATAACTATAACTATAGGACTTTTGAGGTCAAAGTATATGGGTACAACTAATTTCTCCAACATTAAGTCAGACAACTATCCTAGGATATGAATGGTTTTTGGATCTTTCCTCTTCCTTCTTGGTTTTTTACTACATGCTTCCTTAATAGCTTTAGTATAGGTAGGGACTTCTTTAATAACATCTAGAAATAGTATTTTTATTGTCATTTTTTTTAGTTGATTAAGTAATTCAATGCCTACATGGTTATCTTTGGACTAGCCTTATTCTATCAACCTATGGGCAAATGGAGGTTCTTTGGATACAAAAGAGGTATGTTGATTTGATTCATCTATATTCTTAATTAGAGGATCTTCAACTTCAATTATTATAGGTTCTTGGGGTGCAAGAAGAGTGGGGTGTGATCTTACATGAATATCATTCAATGAGATGACATAGCTTTGTTGTTGAGTCTATTGTTTAGTATTGTTCATATTTGGGTTACGTTGAACTAGTAGTTGGGTTTGAACAGAAGAAGTATTAATGGCTAAAGGAGGAGGCATTAGATCTTGTTGCTGAGTTGGTGGCAATAAGGTTGGTTGACTAGATTGGGGATTCCAATTTTGAGGTTGTTGCCAACCCTATTGGGGTTTCTACCAACTATGATTTCCACTAAAGCTAGTATTTTGAAAATTTTGCCATTGATTATTATTATAATAACTTTGAAAAGGATTTGGTGGCATACCTTGTCTTTGAGCTCATGGATTTCTTTGAGAAACATAGAGTACCTCTCCATTTTCATCAATGGCTTTGAACTCGACTGGCATTAGTTGTATCTCTATACTTGCAACATACTTACATCTATAATGTTTTTTCTTCTCTCTAGAATGTGGATAGTATTAAGTCAACATGACATCAACTTCATCTTTCTTTATTTAGGCTTGCATGGTGTCTAGCTGAGTGGCTACATTGTTAATGATGTCTTGCTTGAAGTCTAATAAAAAATTTGATATCTTGGATACTCCTAAACTACCATTGGACTTATGTGGTAGGTCTCTAAGTCCCCTACCTTTCTTCATAGTAGCTCTCGAATAGTTTAGGCATATACTCTATATCTCAGTCCAAGTATTTTGAGTAATGTCCCCTCCCGCCATAAGGTCTTGAGGTTCAATGCTTCCTTCATTTATACCTCTTAGAAAAATATGTTTCTTTGACTCCTCATTCAATTGATGTTGGGTGTTATGTTGCAGGTTAAACATAAACTAAGAAACACAGTCTTCCAATGTTTCATCATTCTTTTGGGACATTATGAAAATTTCACCCCCCTTTAAATCCTAACCCCTAAAGTATTCCTTATCCTTTGTGAGAAATAGATTGCTCATTTTAGGCCAATCTACTACAACATTGACACCCAACCCCATGAACCATGTTAGAGCAGCTTCTTTGAGGGTAGAAGGAAACAACTTAAATTTGTGGGCTTCAATTATATAGTCATAACCTCTACATAGTATGTCAAACTCAAAGAGAAAGATTTTAGGGTCTTTAGCGATCAAGCCATAAAACTTAGAAAGTGTAGCAGTAGGTATATTTTTTTTCAAATTTTGGATATCTTGCTAAGGAGGGATAGGAAAGGGAAATGTTGGTTGAGGTTAAGGCTAAGTCATTCCTAGAGGAGGTACTGTTAATGGTGCTTGATAAATGACAAAAGAAAGTAGATTATCTTGATATTCAAGTTTAGCAAATAAATAATTTAGATGCAAGGATTTATTAGAGGAGGTAGTAATGAATGGATTTTCTAAAGGTTCTTCTTCATTCTTGTTGTGTGTTTCTTTCGGTTTAGGATTAAAAATGTCTTCCTGAATATTACATAGAAGAAATCTCCTAAAGGGGTCTCTTCTTCTATGCATGCAAAGTAATACAAAATTGAATCTAACATAATGACTTTAGGGTTGAACTAGATTGACACTTTCCCTAGAAATGACACCAAAAATGGTTGGTTAGCTAAATACCTTAGTAATAAAGGATTTGACATCCTTCGACATTGACTCCATGACTAGATAGAATCATTTATTTTCCTAAGAATGACATAGTGACTTCATTTTATTTGTCAACCTAGGAGCATAACCTTGAGAGTGTCATTGCAAAGTATATGCTTTGATTTCTCTTTAATTCATTACAATTACAACAAGAAAGAAATGTTGGAGGAAACTAAGCTAAGAACTGAAATAACATTTGTCTTAAGACATAAAGTAATGTTGAAAATAGTAAATCTATTTAAACACCTATATTGTAGAAACAATTTAATGATTTTGTTATCAATGGTTGTAGGAATAGCATATGTCTTCTTTCCAAGGAAACAAACTAAGAAAGGAAATATATTCTAACAAAGTAGTTCACTCACCAGGTGGGCCCCCTTGGATGAGTGAATAGAAAAAAATCAAGTTTGGAGGTAGAGACTTGAACTCTATATTCTATTCATTCATAATAAAAGATTAAATTTGAAAACAAGGTTCTACTCTACTGAATAGAACAATCTACTCTATTTTCCTTCTATTCAAAACCAAAAAAAACGATCAAAATCTCCTTTCAAGGTTACAATAGAAATTATTTAAAGGAAAGATTTAACAACTTCCTACTCCTACAATCACTCCATCAATGAGGATCAACTACAGATCATAAAGTTTACAATAGAAACAATTTTAACTATGTTTTAACTCCCCCAAGAATATAACAAGTTGAGGAATCTCTCTTTATGCATAGCCATAACATAATTCACACCATGATCTACTTATGCAGTGATTCATAAATCATCTGGTCAGCTTTGACTCAGTGCTGAAATGTTGTCTTCAATATGTATGACAAACACCTGCAAAGAATTAAACACAACAACTTCTACATACATGCATCTATTTCATCATCAATGTTAGAAAAGGTATAATGTTCAAATTATCACTCTTGCAAATCCTATGGTTGTAGGAAGGAACCTACCCAAATATAGCATCATGTAATATCCTTCATTAAACCATTCAAACCATGGATTCAAAAAAACACAACATAACTGATCAATCTATACTTCAATCTTCATGTCTTAACATATAGATAACATATCCATAAAATATAAATTCTTTTTCTTAAACCATAGAGTCATAAACTATTTCTTACAAGATAATTATTTAAAAACAAGATAAAAGGTTCTCAAAATAATGGCCTTTTAGAGGCTCATCAATTCATATCATATCAATCTTTGGGATTCATACTTGTGTTTGGGGAGAGCACATCTAAATACCTCCATCTTGAGCACACCAAAAAGGTCTCTTTGGGTACCCTTGTTGAGCTACTCCAAGGTTGCATGGGATCTCTATTTTATTGGTTGCATTAGTAGTAAAACTCAAGATAATTAATAGTTATTTGATTCAAATATTTATATGCACATGCTACTACAATTTTCTTGTTTACACATGCTCCCAACACATTAGGTTTCCATGTATACATTTTGGTAGGACTACTGGGACCCATGTCTCTTTTTCCAACTAAAAAATTAACTTAAAACTCATTACATTCTAAACAATTGCACATTTTCATCTTCATCACACATAGATTCATCTATGTAGATGATTTTTCATCTGCATATTTTTCATCTATGTTGTTAGGCATCTACACTTACAAACTTCACACACATGAAATTTTGAGCCATCTTGTTCACTCTTCCATCTCTGAAGTCTACCGTCTATGAGTTTCATCATCTACATTGTATTGTCATCTATGATAGAGTGAAAGAAATAACAAGTTCTATCATTTGCATATTTTTGCATTTTTGTAGATTTTCATCTTTGTGGTTTGGTGCCTATGAAGTTAAGCTATCATTTGTGCATCATAGGTAAAGAAATAGGTATAATAGTCTGATTTTGTACTTTGTCATCTGCAAATTTTGTCATTTTTCATATTCTGGCATCTTTGACTATTTCTATCATTTGCATTGATTCATATTTTAGGGTAATTTGAATTCTATTTTTCTATTTTCTTGGTTCTTTTCTCTACAAAGTTACTAATATGATTTTATTACAGGCACTAGGAGACATTTGGAGGACATTAAAATTAGGAAAGGAATTAACATGCTTGATTAACCACTTGTCCTTGCAATGAAGCATAAAGAAACCCTTGAATGCCTAAGGTATAAAACAATCACACTCAATCCTGAATAACCTAAGGAAATTGGAAAAAATTTCATTGGAATGTATGTGTAGGAAATAGAAAACACTTTAGTTTGGGCATAAAATAAACTTTACACCATCTTGAATGCCTAAGGTCAAAGAACATTCCACACATCTGGACTTGGTGCTTAAAATGAATTTCACTCAATCTTGAATTCTCTAAGGAAATTGGTTCTTATTCCTTAATGTCCCATGATTAATTTTCAAGCACACACATATTATCAAGCGAGAAAGCACATTATAAGAAAAATACAAGTGTTTTTAAGCATAGAATTTAGTGCACTAAAGATTCAACAAGTAATGTACAAAATGTCTTGTGTGTTTGATGGAGTATTTTTTAGTACTACCTTGATCTCATTTATTTTCTTGCATACCCATGATTAGATTACATGATGTGGAAACAAAGTTAGCTATTTTTGGGTATCCTCTCCCCTTGCCTTCATGGATCTTGGGTGTAATAGAAAGATATAGTCAATTTTGGGTTCACTTCTAGAGAGTTCTGTTTGTAGGGATGTGCTTCTCCCATTGGAGAGTGAGCTCAAACTAGTAAATCCATCCAACCACTATATAAATGAGAAGTAAGGTAAAAAAAACTCATCTCACCAAGTTCAAGCAAAGGGTGCAAATGGTGGTGTGAGTAAGGAAAAAATTCCTATCTCTTTGGCATGGTTTACTAGACTCTTAAGTGGGTCAAATGCATACAAACTTGATTGCAGGGATGCCACAAATATTATTACAAACCAACTAGTACCCAGCCCTTTATCCTAGGTATGTTATTTAGACAAGTGTAGTATGGGTCTTTCTCATGTTACATTAGTTTAAATAATGTAGTGGAAAAAACTTCCCCAAAGATTACTCACCATTGTGATCCCTTGGTATAGGAAAAATGCTACATTGACTTCATCTTCGAGAATTGTTGTTCCCATAGAAAGGGACCTTCTATTTTCCATACCTTGAGGGCTCTCTGACATATAAGTTTATTGACCACTTCTTGTATTGACTCACCTCTTAGATTGAGAGGTAAATATCACACTAGAACTAGGATCACCAAGTTGTGGGCCCATGAATAACATATTGCAACCATTTGGCCTAGGATGAATGTTTGATCCCTTTTTTTACTAGCATTAAAATAAACTATCACTTTCCTTCACATAATCCATATAGGAAACCTTATCGCTGGTAAGATTGTCTTTGATTACTATATACACTGTGACTTCAAAACCAAACATAGAACAAATAAAAAATGAGTGAAATGGTGAGTTAAACATTAGTGAGAAAAATTCATTTGTTAGTGGGTCATTTTTCACACAATTTGAGTCCTTTTGTTTAGTCCAACATTTGATGTTTTGTCCTTGCCATGTCCAAAATGATCAAACATAATAAGGTAAAATTTTCAAAATGATTTTCCTATAAGGATAGGAAGAACCTAGCACATAGTGATAAACAATTTTGGTATGCTGTCAAAGATATCAAGAAAGAATAAGATAGACAAGATTATTATGACATAATTTTTTACAATGCCAAACTTTGAGAGTGATCCACTTTACTAGGTGTAAACCCAAGATTCTTATTGCCATAACAAGAAGATTATACCTTAATATTTTTTTGGAAATATAATAGGGAAAGTAAACTTTGAGGGTGTGACAGTGGGGGGGGGGGGGGAGGTGAATCAGTCCTTAAAAACTTTAACCAAAAATTCATTTATCACACACCATCTCACAATTTTCATGTAAATTGAAATAACTAGCTAAACATATTCATCTATAGCATGAAATAAAATATCATTCAACACATGTGTGACAAAAGATATTTGGTTACCCATAAACCCTCCAATGAGAAGGTAAAACTAGGGTGGGGATGACACCCAAAAATCTCCACTACTACAATAATAAAGTGTATCCAATGAAGGCTACAATGTTTTATCATAAACTATGATCTAGCCTATGAAAGATCTACCCTATTAAAGGCTTACAAGATTGTTAGATAATACATTGTTAAAGGATTTCAACACCCTATTAGAAGTGTGACTAATTAAGGATTTTAACTCATAATGAAGTAAGCACCCTATCAAAGGATTTACCATAACTTGTTAGGACTACTCTATTAAGATATTTAACTAATTCACCTACTAGAATGTCTTAGCAATGATCCTTCGGTTAGCATTCTACTGCTAGATAATAGATCACCTCTTTCCTAATGTGTACTTGATCCTCTTTGATCATATGTACATATTCTATCCTTTATCTTCTTTCCTCTATTCTCCTCTAACTAATTCTATAATATATCACAATTTATAACTCCTTAGCCACCATGAATGCTTTGTTTGGGCATCAAACTTCTCTCTTCTTGCATTTCACTCTTACATCTTTAAGGTTGTATCCTTATTAAAAATACTTAGGTGACTTAGGGTTAGGTATGAATCAATGATTGTGATTCAACCATTTTTCCTCTTAAAATATCCCTTCAATTGATTGGTTACATGTACTACATAGGGATCTATAGTATAGATTGATTCTTATCATCTTAAAACTGCAAAACAATTCTTAAGTTGGCTCAAAAATGATTTACATAGAAGTTTGTGCCATTACAAACAACTATGTCCAAAACTATTTAATTGGTACTTAGAGTGTCTAATGCTTGGCATCCATTGTATCTTCAATGTTGTAACTTGGCCTCTAAATGAATTCACATCCATTGATCACTCGACATCTGAATGACTTGGCATCTGTTTTCTACTCAACACTTGAGTGACTCATCACTTAATAGCTACTTGGCACATACTATATATCTTATAACTTATGCTTGACATACACTACTTTTTTGGAATGAATTAAGAAAATGACTTAAGTGTGTTGTCACTCATATGTTAAAACTAATCTAAGATTAAAATTCTCCCCCTTTGACATGAGTGGAAAAAATAGTTGGTCATGCATGAATAATCTTAGCCTTTGAGCATAACTCAGATAATGTCCATTTTGATACTTAACTTACATACAAAATTTCAAAATTTTACAAAACTCTTATGACTTAATAGTCATACCTCAAAAATTCTATAACTCCTCCTGAGTTGATTTTTTTGTTCTTATTCTAAAATTGAATACTCCTGCTAAGTAGATCACTCTATTTCTTGTTTTGTACTATAGTCTCCATCTATCTTTGGTCTCCAAAAAAACTTATTCTTTCCTTTCATGCATTCCCTCCCTTTCTTAATTCTCCCCCCTTCATTAATTCTCCCCCTTTTGACACTTATTTCATGGGTTGTACATGAATTATATGTTTTTCCAAGAAAGATTTATGGACCTCCATCATTATCTTTAGTGAAGCATCCTAGTTGTTGGTGCAAGAGCACCTAGGTAGGCTCATGTGAAACCTAGGGTTCTTTTTTGTTTTGTCTTGTAGTGATGCTAAGTACATCACTAGTCCAATAAGAGGTCCTATAGAGTCCTTAGGTGTGTTTTGGAGAGTTGGAAAAACCCAACATGGTCAAATTTCTTGAAATTGGAAAATATTGTCAACTAGAGAACATAGGTCCTAGAGTGGGAAAATGCTAAAATAGGGTTCATGTGACCTTCAACATGTTATTTTATTTTATTTAATTTTTTTTACATGTCCATATTTTTTCTGGAACAAGTTCAGAGGTCTAACTCCAATTTGAGCAAAAGTTGCCAAAATATTGTCATGTTGTCATGACAACATTTTCTTGCTCAAGAGCAACTTTTTGAAAATCTGAGGGTGGGAGGTTCTAACTATTTGGAATAGTTATGTAACCAATGTAGGAACCTTTAAATCAAGAGGACAACCTTTTTCATGAGTTGGTCAAGTTGTAAAAGGATTGCACGAACTATATGCAACATTTTGGGATTGCCAATTATTGGTTTTTGAAGGCATTTGAATAGGGATGGATTAAAGAGTGTGATTTAACTGTTGGAAAAGCTTTTTGTATCGATGTGCATGATTTTTCTTCATTCTAATTAGTTTTTAGTAGATTAGAGAATTCTTCTGGATTTGCCAGACAACTAGTCTAAACAGGGCAGTGTTGCAAGTATGGGACCTGAGGGCCATTTCCCACCATTGGTCTCCTTTGGTCTTTTGTGATTTGGAACTAGGGTCTATTTATTCTATGTATCAAGAAGCAAGGCCCTAGAAAATGTCAACAATATTCTATAAGGTGATGCCCTAGGCAAGTGAATGCAACTAGGCTAGGGATCATAGATCAAAAATCAAGAAATTGAGGGGATTGAGAGTATAGATACCTCAATCTAGTCACATGGAAAGTAAGGAGGAGGGCTAACCTAGATCCATTCCAAGGGAGGTGTCTTCGAAAGTTTCCTATAGAGGTTTTGAAGCCAACAACCATCAAAACCCTTGAAACCCTCAATTCAAGCCTAAAATAGTGTTCTAACTATACAGATAGGTTGGGGTTTGGAGAGTCACATAATCTCTATGTAGGCTAAAAAGGGTATCCATAATGCTAACTTTTTTGGGGGGTGGTTAAGGATATCTTAAAGATATCTTAGTGTTGAATCACTTGGAGGGCTAATCTTAGTAGCCCTTATTACAATATTTTTGTCTTAAAAACCTTGAGAAAAGGAAGGGCCCATGATCTTAGTAATGTTTTGGGATTTAGTTGTTGTAAGGGGTCCAAGGAGACTTTAGAGGAGACTTTAGAGGAGTGATTGACACCCATGGATTAACAGATGGGCTTGAGGCTATGTGTGGAATGGAGTAGGCTAGTAAGCAAGGTGATGGAATTTTGTTGATGCAACCCAACTGAAGGATTAGGATATCTTGAGTAAGGTCCTAGGAAGCTTAGGGTGTGGAAGATACCTAGTAGGTCAGGCATATGACCTAAGGAAACCCTAAGAGTACTTGGGGAAAGAAAGAAAGGTTGAGTGTTACATCAGTTGTCACATGCTACCTCTAGTGATTGTATCTATATGTCAAACTCAGCAGTAAGAGTGACTAAGCCTTCATATGTATAAGATGGGGATCATGTGAGGGTTTAACATGGACTAGATGTTCATTAGTGTAGCCCTAGTATTTCCATCTTGAGCATGTAAAGTTGCTAACTGACCTTGTCCTGATAATAAATTCCTGAAATGAGACTAACGTTGACTAGGAGATTGTTGTAGAATGTTACATGTTTTTTTTAAATCTCCCTCTAGATGGTCAATATGTCTCTGCACTTCTTGTGTGAATGGGGGAACATCACACAACTTGGTGTAAAGAGAGAAAATTTTCTCCAACATATTCTTTACACCCTCAATCTTGGTTGCTAACTCAACCTAGTTAGTGCAATGGCACTAGATATTTTTTCGTCCACCTTTGTTTGAATTTTCTTTCAAACCATTCTAGTAATTTGATATTGGAATCTAGGTCTTCATCAATGATATTTTCCTTAATATTTTCCAACTTTTGAATGATTGGCTTGGCTTCATCAGGTGTAGGTAGGCTAAATGCATCAAGAAATATGTCCTTGATGTCATGAAGTTCTTGTTTCTACCTATGCTCCTTCTGAGCAATTCTTGGTGTTTCTTCCTTGCTAGAGTACCCTATAATATGCTCATCTACTCTATTGTGATTGTTGTAAGATCATACTTGTGTAAATCAGTCACCTTGTCTAATTTGATGTCACCATAGGATGTCACCTCATCAACCTTAGATGTTCTAAGACTCTACCTTAATTTTTACAATGGGGTAGCTTCAGTACTCAGCCTATGAAGTGCTTGACTAGGAGTAGGAGTTGTAGTGTTTGGTAAGGTAACTAGTGTTTGTATTGCTATCACTTCCTCTATCTTCATAGTCAAGACTAAATCTTCAATCCTATCCTTCTCCTTGACTATAGTTTCTACTCTACCTTGTGTTAGTGCAATAGTACATTTACACTTGTTTTTCTACCAAAATTTTTGACCAAAGCTATGATTCCATCTTTTTTTTGTTTTCATTCTTGCATTGGTCAAATGAGGGTTTTATGCCTGATTTGGTCAAAATTTTGACCAACTTATGTTTTCCCAAGTTGGTCAAAATTTTGACCAACTCAGGTCATAAAAAAAAAGATGTGTGAATAATAGTGGGCAAAGGTGAAGGTACATAAGTATGAGTTGTAGGGGAAACCGGAAAACTGACATTAGTTTCCTACAGGAACTAGATCAATGAATTCTTCTAATAGCTAACATATAAATCAAAAATGGGAAGATGAAGTACAAGAATTTAAGAAGCAAGCCAAAGGAAATAAGGGTTTTGATAGTAGTCCACAATGGTTTTTTCACAATGGATGATGGGAAAATTGCCTTTGAAGAGGACCATAGAAGTGTTGATCAAATAAATAAGATTGACAAATGAGTGTCAACACACTTAACCATTTTCACTATACATGCCAAGTACACAATGGAAGCTGAGCTAGAATTTCTTTATGTACCGAGTCATAGATAGTGCCAAGCAAACTACAGTTGATGGTGAGAAGAACACATTACAATATATGCCAAGCTATACATGTACCGAGTAGATCAGAAGATAGTGTGTGTTGAGCATTGCAAAGTTAATAGGAGCTGAGTGATTCAAGAATTCTATAGGAGTCGAGTAATGTAGGAAACATAGTGGATGCTAAGAAATCTAGAATAGATGGTGTCGAGCATTAGTATTACTTCATGTACCAAGAAACTTAGGATTAGCATAAGAGTTTGTGCCAATAAAAACCAAGATGTAAAATGGTTATGCATGACTCATGCCAGGACAAGCATATAAGATTAAATCCTCCCGTCCACCTATGTGATCCTCATGCAGCCAATCAAAAAATTGGAATTGCATGCAGCCAATGGGTGAATTTCAAGGGTTTGAGCGGGAACATTTTATCCAAGGATGCATAACGATCCACTAATATTTATAAGGGAGTCCTAATGCCATTGAACAAAAAAAATGTTGGAGAGAAGAAGGAAAACTAGAGCCTTTTATTAAGGTCGTTGCAGAACATTGGTGTAAAAGATTTAGTGAAAAGGACAACATTTACACATCTAGTTGATCAAAATAGAACAAGGAACACAATTAGTAGATCAAATCTAGTAGAGATCAGGGATAGATGAGCAGATCAAGAGCTTGAGATCAACATTAGAGATTGCATTAGTTTAGGTGTATTATTCTAATACTCTCTCACAATTGTATTAGGAATTTTGAAATCCTATTGAGTTAGGTATATTTAACAACCTTATATAAATCCTTTAATAGGGTGGCATTCTAAGTCGAATGTTCTTAAGTCCTCTAACAAGGCACACTCCTAATAGGGTGTATAAATCCTTTAACAAAGTCGCATTTAACAATGTGTTGTAGCCTTTAACAAGGGAGGCCTTTAACAGGGCAAACCATCAAAAGTGGTTGAAATCAATTGCTGTAATAATTTCATGGGTATCATCCCCATCCCAACTTTACCTTCTTATTCTTGGAGGGTTTCTGGGTCACCAAAATAAGTGTTATGTGGCGATGCATGTTTCTCTCTCATGATTTTTTATGTTTATATGCATGCATGTTAATTTCAGTTATATGTTATTAAGGGTTTACAAGAGGATAAAAGGCCAGTACTTCTGATTCATCCCCCCTCTTAGAAGATCTCTTCCAATTAAGAAATTCCAAAAATTGGTATTAGAGCCAAGTTCTCTCAAGGAGAAGCCTAACAGCTTGGAGGAAAAGATCTCAAAATGGAAGTCTTCAAACTTGGGAAGATCATTGAGAACCAAGTGATAGATGTGCATCTTGCTCTACACAAGGTAGAGGAAGCTAGAGAGGAATCAAGAAAATCCTTAAAAAAAAGGAAGGAAATTGCTATAGCCGAAAATTATATTCACTACAAGGAGATTGACACCACACAAGTATTTGCCAAAGAAGATTCCAAATAATTTGATACAACAATAGCAGAACTGATGGAGAAAAATAGAGCTAAAGCAAAAGAGATAAGAACTCTCAAGATAGAGCATGAATCACAGGCCATGATGCTTTGTGAAATCATAGAACAAAAGAAAAGAGCAGTTGAGGATAGAGTCATGATGGAAGATGACAAAAGAAATCTTACAAACAAACTTGAAGAAAAATGTACTGAATTAACAAGGATCTCAAACATGTAGATGGATACAATTGCCCAAATGATGAACCTTCATCATGAACTCAATATGAATGATATTGAGATCTCTACTTTGAGGATGCAGAATGAACAACTGTAGAATGAATTGAATAGAGAAAAAGAAATAGCAGAGAATCTCAACAAGTCAAGTGAAGCCATCAAGTACTTTGAACAGTTTCTGAAATCCCCAAGATCAGCCCATGATACATTAGGACTTGGATACAATAGCACTAAAGTTGGGGAATCATCAAAGAGTGTTGATCAAAGAAGTGACAAAGGTAAGGATTTAAAACCCACTTGTCATTACTATAATAAAAAGGGGCATATCGCTAATGTTTGTAGGAGTAGAAGGATCAATCAACCTAACACACCCAAAAGCAAGGGTTACTATCAAAAGTGCAACATGCAAGAACATATGACACACGACTATAGGTCTAAAGTCACAAGGAGATAAATATTTGATGGACATTGCCATAATTTCAAGAAGTATGGACATAGAGCCTTTGAATGCAGATCAAAGCCTATGTGGACACCAAATCAACATGTAAGAATGGACAACTATGAACACCATTACAATTGGGACTACCATACAAGGCAAAGTTGTCACTATTGTCAAAAGTATGGACATATACCCCAGAACTACATAAGAACACATTTTAAGGGAAATTATAAAAGATGGTTGAACCAAACTAATTACTTTAGTTTCTTGAAAATTGGACATGTAAGTAGGAATTTTCCAACAAAGGCCAAGGCACCCAAGACTGAAGTAAATAAGGGCAAAGAAAATATTGATGTGGAACACATCATAATAGACATGAAGAAGACAAGGCAGAAAAAAGATGGATCAAGTTCATCCAATGGAAGGGTCACTTCACCCACGAGGTCAAGTGATAATTTCTCATCCAATTAATCACAAGATGAGCCTATGAGGCTGATACATATAAGGAAGTATCATACATTAGCCCTAAACCATGAAGAAGCATTGCAAAGTATAAATCTGCATGAGACAAGATGTTAAGACAAAAAAATTGAATGATGATGCCGAGTTGTCTTTGGATGCCAAGTGAAACTTCTTTGGATGCCGAGTTAAGAAGTCAAGTGGAAGCTGAGCGAAACTGCAGTGGTAGTTGAGTTATTAACAAAGTTAGTAAATGTCGAGTAAGAATAGCTACTGAGTGGATGTCGACTTGAAAAACCTTTGGAAGTCGAGTGACAAGTAAAGGTACAAAAATGCATTAAATGCAAAGTTTTTTTGTAGTCACTTAAAGGTGAAAATTGATTCATTTTTGAGCCATTCAAATGAAGAGCAATTACCAGGATCACGACTGAGCGATTTTCAAGCTTTCAACCAGTGATTTGCAGTGATTCAACATCTACCAAAGTGATATAAGCATTTAACTAGGTATTCCTTTAGGTGTTAAGTTTTATAGTTTGTGAAGTTTGCTTTAATCGTCAAACCCTAGTTCAGTTAAAAATGGCATCTAGTTCAAAGATGACCCAAGGGAAAGAGAGTCATGAGATTCAACTTGTTAGCAATGAGGTTAAACAACTCGAGTTTAGGCCCATACTAGAAGTTGTATATAAAAATGATCCAGCTGGTGCCCTATCCACCATCCCTGAAAAAGTTGTTATGGTTCAGGATGTGTGAAAGTGTTATAACTACAAAATAGGAGCCATAGGAGACTTGGAAATCTTTAATGCCTTTGACAAACTCTGTGATAATGATATATTGAAAGATGAGTTTTCTATCATAGAGAAGAAGGGTTTAACCAAAGCCCTAATTTTTCCAATCATATTCAAAACTGAGTGGATACACATAATACTTAGCAAAATCCATGATGGATCATTCTAGCTAGAGCGAGGACTAGTCAAGATTACCAAGAAGATGGCTCATAGGGTTACAAGATTTCCAACCCTAGATCAGCCGAAGACACTGAGAAGTGAAAAGAAGGAAATGATAGAGAAGAACACAAGTGCAAAATGGAATAACAGGGGAATTAAAATTTACATAGTAAAAGACCCCTATTAAACTTTGCTATAAGGATCATATCACATAAGTTTTATCAATCCAATAGATTGAATAGTGTACCCTACATAGCAGTGGATGTGGCATATAAGCTTGTGAAGAAAGACCACACCTATGACCTTGCAAAGCTCATGTTACAATAGATTAATGAAAATCTTGGAGCTATTAGAAAGTCTAAAGGAGCACAATGCAAATTTGTGTCAGTGCTAGTTTGTATGTTCTTCTATGTGATGAAGGAATTCCCTTCATTTGGAAAAGTCAACTGGAGTCAAAATAAAAACATTGTTGATCAAATAAATGATTTCATTGCACAAATGGGAGATAGCTTTGATGATCAAATGTCTATCTATTTTGATGATTTCAAGAATGAGGATACCAGTTTCACTAGTAGAAAAACATGTAAATGACATATGCTTTCTAGTTGACATTGATTATACTTACATTCAAGAAATCCTTCCAATATCAAGATGGCTTAGACCATTGGGATATGAGCTTGATGTTGACCAAGCTTTTGCAGCCATCACAACATTACTTGTAGAGGAAATGGACAAATCTGCCAAGGCATTTGGAACATATGACACTGTCAATTCAAGAGTTGTTATAGAACTCAAGATAGCCACAGTAGTAAAGAAAAAGGAAAAGTTAGTAAAGAAAATAAAGAAGAAGTTTGGTGTTGGAGAAACAAGTGCAGTAGGCGAAGCAGAGGAGATTAGTGAAGGAGAAGAAGAAGGTGATGATGAAAAAGATGAGGATAAGCCAGAACAAGGGCCACTTGAATTGTCACAAGGCCAAGGTGAAGACAAAGATGAGAGTGCCAAGGAAGAAGAAACCAAGGAAGCACCCATCAAAGGCAAAGTCATCAAAAGGAAGGCAAAGACACCTCCTACTCCTCAGCCTAAATCAAAGAAAGCTACCGTGCAAATTCCCAAGAAGCCAACAACCAGAGCTACAACAAGGGCCTCTACACAAAAGGCCAAAGAGGAAGCTACAAAGAAGAAGAAGACAGTCAAGAAGGCACTGGAAGAGTCAAGGAAAAGAAAAAGATATGTGGCTCAACCTGATACTGATGAGGAAGATCAGATTGAAAAGGTAAATCATCCTCCTAAGTCTTCAGTTGATATATTATGTGAAAAGATTAGGAATGGAGACTTAAGTAACATGAAAAAGATTGATTTCAATAAGTTCAGTAAAGAGGAATAGAATAGCATAGAAGAATTAGTCTATGCATTAATGGCACAGTTCAAGTACACACCTCTTGAACTAGATGGACAATTGCCAAAGGAATTGTCTAAAACTGTATAAGACAGATGGCATTTCTATTTGAAAATGGAGAAGGAGATGAGGGAATCAACCCTAGCAAGGATATTGCCTGATTTGACAAAGGAACAAGTAACCCAAGTAGTCAAAAGGCATAACACTAGGTTTACACCTAAGTATAGGGCATTCTCCATTCTCCAAAACAAAATTGAAGAAGTTGTACAGAGAACCACAAGAGCGTGGAAGAACTTGTATAAGAAAATTGAAGATGTCCTTGAAGAGGAATACAAAGAAGAAGTTGCTACTAAACCAGAGGAAAGAAGGAAGAGGAGAGAAGAGAAGATAGAAGTAGAGAAAAAGGTTGAAGAAGAGGAAAAAAAGGAAGAAAGAGAGGAAGAAGGAAAAGATGAAGACATGGGTACTAATGAATAGCAAAGTGTGCAGGACACACAACTTCCACCTCCTAGTCCTCCTCACTCTACTACCACACCTACAGAAATCATAAAGATTAAGGATGTTGTTGACACCTCATATCAAAACATCAATCCATTAATTGCAGAGGATCTCACTAAGATCCTTGATCAAACAAATCTTCAAGAATAATTGTGTACAAGTCCCATATTGGTCAGTGTACATGATCTTAAAAAGTCAGTAGATAAACTCAAAGAAGCCAAAGTATCACCACAAGAACCACCTCAAGTCACTCAAACTACTGGAATTTCATTTCTACCACCTCCATCACCACCAAGAATAGCCATACAAGCTCATCAGGAGCTAAGTGCAACAACAGAGGAAGTCACAAGTATAACAATATAGACAACAAGTACACCTCCAGCAGCAGTGGTATAGTAAGAAGATAGGGAAGAAACACAGGATAAGGAGGAGTTAGAAATACAAACTTTGGTTGAATTTCCAAAAATAGGTACTCCTACCAAACCCATTCAAAAGTTGAGTACTAAAATGATGACCTTACATGTGAGTACACCAAGCTCAAGTTCTACTAGGGTAGCCAAGACCATTCATTATGGCATTCTTGAGCTTGATGAAGAAATTAAAATACCCTATTATGATTCAAGAACTTTAATTGAAGACAAGATGAATGAGATACAAAGTGCATTGGATAAGAGAAGGAGGCAAAAGGCAATGAGAAAAGACCACAAATACAAGCAGGTAATGAATGAGATCAAAGACATATTCATGGATACCTTTAGCCTATAACCTCCACATTCTAGCAGGCCAATCCTTGAGCAACTATCTGATATAGTTGACCAAGTGAATAATGAAGACCATGATACAAATGAAAAACTCATGAAATGGTTAGAAAAGAAGTTTGAAGGCAAGGTCAACTAGAAGATAGCTAATAACATAATTTTGGGACAGTTTGACCTAGCTAAGAAACTGGATAATGTAAAGATTGTATTAGGGAATATCTTTTCCCTTTATAGCAAGTTGTATGATTTTTCTAGGTTCACACAAGAAATAAATCCAAAAGTTTTGAACCTTGAGAGCAAACTTAAGCTCTCCAGCATGAAACTACCCTCAAAGCCTACACAGAGTGAAAAGCAATTTTCTCAAACACTTCACACTTAGAGGGAATTAGATGTATTATCAATAAAAGAGGCCACTGTTAAAGCAAAGCTAATGAAAATACAAGCCTCTATCACTCCTCACTTGGAGATATTACATAAGGAGCAAATGTATGCAGAAATAGTCCTGAAGAAAGATCCAAATATTTCTACTCATGAAAGACTTGTTGATCTAGCAACAGAGCTTGCAATCCAACAAAAGTCATTGGATATTGAATTGAATAATTGGGATGCAGCTCTCAAAATATTCCTTGAGGTAAATAAAACATTTTTGGCCAAGCATGGCATTACCATTTAGGACCCCTTGACATCAGTGTTAAAAAGGGGGAGATAATATTAATATTCTAAAGGGGGAGATAATATTATAAGGGGAGAGATATATTAAAGGAGAAGATAAGAAGATAACAGGATAAAAAAAAAGAACATTAGGCACAATGGTACAAGACATCAAAATTCATGACATGACAACGAATAATCAACTCAGGGGGAGTCATAAGGTATATTGTAGTTCACAATATCTTTTTGAAATTTTGAAAGTGAAGAATGTACACGTAAGGTTTAGATCATGAATGATTAGTTAAGTGTTTTTGACACTCATGTCAAAGGGGGAGATTGTTGATCAAATAAATAAGATTGACAAATGAGTGTCAACACACTTAACCATTTTCACTATACATGCCGAGTACATAATAGAAGCTGAGCTAGAATTTCTTTATGTTCCCAGTGATAGATAGTGCCAAGCAAACTATAGTTGATGTTGAGCAGAACAAATTACAATATATGTCAAGCTATACATGTATCGAGTAGATCAGAAGATAGTGTGTTCCAAGCATTGTGAAGTTAATAGGAGTCGAGTGATTCAAGAATTCTATAGGAGTTGAGTAACGCAGGAAACATAGTGGATGCCAAGCAATCTGGAATAGATGGTGCCAAGCATTAGTATTACTTCATGTGCTAAGCAAAGCAGAATTAGCATAAGAGTTTGTGCCAATACAAACCAAGATGTAAAATGGTTATGCATGACTCATGACAGGATAAGGAGATAAGATCAAATCCTCCCATCCACCTATGTGATCCTCATGTAGCCAATTAGAAAATTGGAATTGCATGCAGCCAATGGGTGAATTTCCAAGGTTTGAGCGGGAACATTTTATCGAAGCATGCATAACAATCCACTAATCTTTATAAGGGAATCCTGACACCATTGAACAAAAAAAAAGTTGGAGAGAAGAAGGAAAAGTAGAGCCTTTTATTGAGGTCAGCGTAGAACATTGGTGTAAAAGATTTAGTGGAAAGGAGAAAATTTACACATCTAGTTGATCAGAACAAAACAAGGAAGCAGATCAGATCTAGTAGAGATCAAGGATAGACGAGTAGATCAAGAGCCTGAGATTAGCATTAGGGATTACATTAGTTCAAGTGTATTATTCTAATACTCTCTCACAATTGTATTAGGAATTTGGAAATCCTATTGAGTTAGGTAGGTTTAACAGCCTTATCTAAATCCTTTAAGAGGGTGGCATTCTAAGTTGAATGTTCTTAAGTCCTCTTACAAGGCACACTCCTCACAGGGTGTAGAAATCCTTTAACAGGGTCACATTTAACAATGTGTTGTAGCCTTTAACAGGGAAAACCATCAGAAGTGGTTGAAATCAATTGCTACAGTAATTTCATGGGTATCATCCCCATCCTAGTTTTACCTTCTTATTCCTGGAGGGTTTTTGGGTCACCAAAATCTCAAGTGTTATGTGGTGATGCATGTTTGTCTCTCATGATTGTTTATGTTTATATGCATGCATGTTAATTTTAGTTATATGTTATTAAGGGTTTAAAAGAGGATAAAAGGCCAGTACTTCTAATTCACCCCCCCTCTTAGAAGATCTCTTCCCATTAAGACATTCCAATAAGAAGAAGCACAAAAGTGGCGATGGAGTAGAAGAATAGATCCCCTTTCAAGACTTCAAGAACCAAGCCAAAAGTAACAAGGATTTTGACAATAGTCTGCAATGGATATTGTTGTCACTGAGGTTTGCACCCTTGTCCAAAGCCTATGCATGAGGACAACCTAGTGAAACATGGAAACAACCTCCAAGCTGTGGGACTTGAACTATGAAGTTGAGTCTCTGGAGAAGGCCAGCTTCCTCTTACTATTAGGGTGCACCTAACTACTCTTAGAAGGGAAAAGGGAGAAGGAATGCATGGAAAGAAAATCTACCTATTCTAATCTAGGGAGGTGATGCACCAAAATAGAGTGTTCAGACCAAACTTTGCCCATAAGTGCACTATTGAACCAGAATGAAACTAAGGATATACACATTCAGACTTTCTTTAATCTAATAATCACATGTAGATTAGAAGACCAAGATGAATGACACAAGGAAAGAAAGATTCACTTATATTATCATTCATAGGCCAAGGAGATATAGTCATGCAAATCATAGATCTCTACAAAACACCAGTAAGAGGCAAAGAGTTCTTTCACTTTCATACCAATGGCTGAAAGAGATAAGACAGAAAATCATGTACTTCAGAGGCACAGGGGAATTTACACTGAGAATCTGTAGAGCAATAACAAAGAAAACAGTGAAAGGTCCGACCTAAAAAATTCATAAAATTTTTCCTTTATAGCTCAGGCATAACTGGGATGTCCTCCAACTGTAATTACTTTGCAACAACCTGCCATTAAGTCCTATAGAGAACAATCATGGAGAAAATCTAATCTGGATACAGATCCAGATGCAATGATATCTGATCTTCTATGTCAAATAATGCCTTGAGAGGATGGAAATGGTGCCATTAAACCATTCTAACTAGGTAGATGGATAAAAAATGGGTAGTGGAGTGTCCCTTGTATTCTGCACTCATTCTGGGTTGGTTAGATTTGCAAGATAACCCTAGTTTTCCATTATTTTGGCTCATGAATCAGCAAGTCAATGAGTCAAATTGAAATTACAAGTAGGACAAGCCATGTGGGCCAATAATTTCTTTCCTTTCTACCACCTCGCAAGGTCTTCCCAAGTTGAACACCTCTTTCATTACTAACTGCACCATCTTCATTAAAAAAAAACTGACCTCAACATTATACTAATCATCGATCGCTAACCATCAATGCCTTAACTACTGTTTATACCTTAGTCGAACCCTGTGATCCTAACTGGCACTGACTGGCAGCTTCATAATACTTGGCCCCACCCTACCATGCATCATCGAGGCACTATGTCACTATGCGTATCCTTCGAGCAATTTCTCATAGTGAGATAGTGCCCACCGTGGATCCAGATTGATCTGACGATCATCAAGACTCGCTGTATTACTGCGCTATCTCCTTTAAAAAAACTTGAAAACTTGGGCCCACAAACCACTCAACACACTTGGCATCTTCATCTTGGCATGACCTGGCCCCACTAATCCACATGGTAATCACCAAACCATTACCCTGAGGATAGTAATTTGAGGATGTGCTCAAATAGATATTATGATCCACTGTCCGTGCACAAATCTGAGCTCCAACAAAAGACTTTGCATTATCTGAAATAATTGTTGAAGGGGCACCAAATCTGGTAACAATTCCATCAAGGAACTCAACAACTGAAGATTCAGTGGCATCCTTCAATGCAACTGCCTCTGTCCATTTGGTGAAGTAATTTTTAGTAGCTAAAATCCATTTGTGACCTGAATTAGAAGGAGGATTGATAGGGCCTATGAAATCCAATCCCCATTGAGCAAAAGGCTGTTCCACCTGAATAGGATGAAGGGGAAGAGCTACAAGCTTCTATTTACCAGAGAAGAAAGCACATTTCTCACACTTCCTCACATACCTATGACAATCATGAAACAAGGATGGCCAATAATAACCAGCCTTCATGATCTTTGTTGCAATTGTCCTTGCTGAGAAATGACCACCATTAGGAGCATCATGAAGTTCTCTAATCATTCTTTTAGCCTAGTCTGTATCAATGCATCTTAATAGGGCTCCATTAAAATCTTTTCTAAAAAGGATACCATCAACTATGACATAAGGAACTGACTGTAGCCTATACTGTCTCCTTTTAGTTTTATCTAATCCTTGAGGGTATCCATTGCCTAATAAGAAATTCATCATATCATCCATCCAACTCCTTGGGTAACTATTTCTTACCTCTTGTTGCTCTGTTAGTATCATAGCAGCTTCCTCATCAGGTTCCTTAGATGATAACATCTATTTACACAACCCACTCCCTCTTACTAGCTTGGTAATCTGAATGTCAATATCATATTCCATCACTTTAGTAATCTAGCCAACACTTTTCTCACTAATATCTTTGCTCAAAAGAAAATCCTTCACACTGGCATGGGGTACTAACAAATGAATCTTATTATGAGACAAGAGGTGTCTAAATTTCTTTAAAGCTCTGATGACTACAAGGGCTTGCTTCTCTATATAGCTGTATTTATCTTCATATTCTTTAAGCCCTTCACTAAAGAAAGCTATGGGTTGCTCGTCACCTTTATCATTTCTTTGAGTCAGGATAGCAGAAATGCTTGATTTACCACCTAGGGTATAAATGATGAAATCTTTCTCAAAATTTGGATTCATGAGAGTAGGGGCTGAGGCTATGACTGCCTTGATCTCTTCAAAACTTTCCTTCCCTTCCTTGGTCCATGCAAAGACCATACCTTTCTTGAGAATAGTTGTAAGAGGTTTCACCATGGTAGCAAGATTAGGGATAAATCTTCTCACAAAATTTATCCTGCCTAAGAAACTTTGTAGCCCTTTCTTGTGTTTAGGAAGAGGAAGGGCAAGTATTGCTTTTGTTCTTTCTAGATCAATGGTTAAGCCATCCTTAGATACAATATGTCCTAATAATTTGCCTTGGTTAGTAGTAAAGACACGCTTGGGTTAAGGGAAACCCCTAACTCTCTACATCTTAAGAATAGTTGTCTTAGATGATCAAAATGATCTTCTACATCCTTTGAATACATAGTGATATCATCAAGGTAAACTAAGACAAACTTGTCAATCAATATTTTGAAGGCCATCTCTATTGCCTTCTGAAATGTAGCACCTGTATTGGTTAGCCCAAATAACATCTCACAATAAACATAGGTACCTCATTTAGTGGTAAATGCAGTCTTGTATCTATTAGACTCTTTAACCAACACTTGATTGTAGCCAGAAAATCCATCAAGAAATGAAAATCTCTTTGAACCACTGACCTTGGACAAAATCTACTCCACAGAAGGGAGAGGATGGTGATCTTTAAGGGAAGCTTGGTTAAGGTCCCTAAAGTCCACACATGATCTAATTTCTCCATTCTTCTTCCTAATAGGGACAAGGTTTACTACCCATGAGGAATGTTTGATGGGAAAAATTATATTGGCCTCAATCAACTTGGATAGCTCTTTTCTCATTAGGGGTTCAATCTTGGGATTCACTGGCCTCTATTTTTGTCTCATTGGTTTTCCATTATCAACTAAATCTATAGTATGCTGAAATAACCTTGGGTCAAAGCCCTTTAAGTCATCATATGTCAAGGAAAATACATCATTAAATTTTTGACATAGATGAATACAATTTTCTTGTTCAATTTCAGAACATACCTTCCTCATGTTTAAGGACTTTCCATCGGCAATCATGACTGGAGTGTAGTCATCTTCATCAACAGCTAGGTTCATTGCTCTGCCTCTTGTTTGGTCATCAGGATTGAAAACACTTTCTAAGGTAATGAGACCCTTAGGAAATTTGTTAGAACTGAGATGAATGATCTGATCACCATACTGATCCTGCAGTCTCAACTGGTTCCTACCTAAAAACTCTGCTTCATTCTACAAGAAGCTGACAATTTGTTCATCAGATTCAAACACTTGCCAATGGATGTTGTTATCAGGGATAGCAGGCCTTACTACCACTCTAATTTTTTGCTTCTCCTCCTCCTTAAGATTCCTTGGCAGATTAGAAGATGCACCTATTGTTACAAGTCTATCAGCATATCTATTTTCCTTTCTAGGGATGCTTTGAATATTAAATGCATTGAAACCTTCAAGAAAAGCCCATACCCTATTTTTATAAGAATTGAGAAAACCATTCTTGGTGGTATTCTAATTTCTCACTTGATTAACCACCAATTCATTGTCCCCATACACCCTGAAGGCTTGGATTCCTCTTTTTTGAGCAAGTAGGAGATCTTGAATCAAGGATTCATATTCGGCCACATTATTAGTACAACTAAATTGGAGCCTAAAGGAAAAGTAGTACCTTACTTGTGTAAGAGAAATTAACATCACACCAGCCCCTAATCCATTTTTATTCCTTGATCCATCAAAGTACATACTCCATATCCCACTCATATCTTCTTTAGTACCCACAAGATTAGGAACTAGAGCATCTTTCTCCAATATACAATATGTACTGAGACCTGTCTCAAGATTTTCTAACATAGGGTCAAATTGATATGCATTAGCCCATTCATCCAAGAGAAAATTAGGTATCTCTACTAGGTCTAGAATAGGGCAATTCATGTTGATGGGGTTGGGGGTGTAAGATTCAGTATGATGGAGGGCTTAAGGCTCTACTCTAATTGAAGAATTGGCTCCATATCTCATTTTAAAAGAAATATATGACCAATCAAAAGATATGAAACCACGTATTTGGGTAGTGAAGTCTCTTAACAGACAAATGGCAAAATATGGCTTGACCTCAACAACAAAGATATCTTGGGTTACAATATAACTAGGGCATGCATGTAAGGCCATCTCCACATTCCTAAGGATCCCTATAGTCTTGAAAATACTACCATCCAACTATAATACATCCCTAACAATGGGCTCATATTTCATTCCTAAAGCATCAACAACACACCTAGGCATCACTGAACTGCTAGCCCCTAAATCAATCATGAAATTATGGACTAGTTTGCCCCCTATAATTAGAGAAACATGGAATGGAGGAGGTCTAACCTTTTTACTTATTTCTACCTCCCTTGATGGTTGTACTATGCTTGTGGCACTTTCCATACTAGGTGGCTGATCCTTTGGTTCAATTCTTTCCAATTCTTGCTGTAGCAACCTCTTTTTCACAAGTATAGTGGCAACAACATCCCATATGAAGATATTCACATTTGTCTTCTTCATTTTCTCTACCACAATGAATGGCATAACAGGTGTTTTGGTAGAACCCTTGGGAGCTACGATTGTATGAGGTTGAGATGGAATAACCTGAGGATCACTTGCATCCTTTCTGCCATGATTTTTCCTTTGCTACTGAAAGGTACTTGATTGATTATTTGCTACTTGCTCATGAGATATCACATTTGAAGTTGAGGCCTAATTGGGAGGAGGAGGGACAACATCTTCCATAGCTCTTCTTTTGCTTCTAGTGTTATGAGCAATGGAATCCTAGTTTATATTACAATGCCCCTCCATTTGATGATTCATAAAAGAGAAATCACCCTATCTTTGCATATCTGAGGCATCTTTAAATTGGTCCTCCTTGTATGATTGTTTTGTTGCAGGTTCTTTGACTATCAAAGCCATAAAAGATTCAGCCTTCTGACACATACAATAGGCATAGGAGTAGTTACAGGAGGGACAAAAATCTTGATCTTGAGCAATATTGTTTTGAGGGACTATGGCCCTACTTTGGTTTACATTTGAGTTTGAAGCATGGCCACCCTACCTACTCTAATCAAAAGAATTGTTCCAATGATTAGGATTTGGAGGCCTACCACTACTTGGAGTTTGATATTGCAATTGATGAGGCTTACTACCTTGAGCTTTCTATCTTTCTAAAGTCACCACCCTATTGCTTACTTTCTGCATCATAGAGGAGTTATCCTCCAGCTTCTTCCCATAATCTTGCAATCTTTTCTCTAGGTTCTTTTCTCTTTTATCCATGTTCTGCATCAGAGATTGCATCATGTCTTTGATTTCATCTATCCCATTTAAAGATGTGAAAGCTTGAGGGACTAAGACAAGGGATTGTGATGTAGAAGTTGTGGGAAGAGGAGCCATTGCTGGTTGATGATTTGGAACATTAGGGAAGAAAGGCATAGGAGGGCTTGGAGCTAGCTTACCTCCTTGTATTAGGATGTTCTCTGATTTTATTTCTATGTTATAAGCATTAGGCAAGGTATCTCCTCCCATAGTTTGGATTGTAGTGGCAATATCACTATTAAAAGCTCTAAGATAATGCAAGAAGGCATTACCAGGGGTAGGCTTCACTGAAGTAGGTATTCTATCCCATGTTTTTTGAAATCTATAATTAAAATCAGTCATACATTCATGGGGGGCTCTTTTTATAGTAGTCAACTACTCTAAAAGTGATAAATAGTCACTTTTATCCTGAAAATGCTTCCACAATCTTGCTCCTAATCCATCCCAATCTTTTATAGAACCATGAGCCAAACCTCTATACCATTGTAGTTCTTTTCCTTTTAGGGATGAGGCTAGAAGCCTAATTGCAACATCATCTTCTGTAATACCATGGATATTGCAGATGTTTGTGACCTCTTGAATGTGTTCTGAGGGAGAGATAGAAGTTTCACCAGTAAACTCTAGTATACTTTTGAGTGCAGCTACTAGTATGTCATGTCTTTTGGCTAATAAGAGAGGGCTTCTACCATTAAAGGTGGCAAAAGTATGAGCTCTAAGAAATGCCATATAGACAAGTGATCTATTGATATGTATTAATGGTAGTCTAGGCTGAGATCTAACAGCAGGAGGAGTAGAGATAGATCTTGTAGGTGTATTTGTTACTATTGCACTTCTAACTGGTGATAAAGATATAGGGTTTGAAAATGAAAGCTCTTGATATAGAAACTTACCTCTAGAAGATGCCCTTGTTTTAGCTCTGGGCATAAATCACTAGAACTTTGGTCTGGAACTAGATATGTATTTGAAGCTCAGAGTCGCCAAGTACTTTGAAGAATGAGCCTCTTGAAGGCTTGAACACCGAAGCTAGTACTATCTCCTCGGTATTAATCTTGAAATCTTCCTTTTGACACTAGTAGGCTTGAATTTTTTTCAAAAGTTGTCCCACCGTGCCAAAAACTATTGTCACTAAGGTTTGCACCCTTGTCCAAAGCCTATGCATGAGGACAACCTAGTGAAACATGGAAACAACCTCCAAGCTGTGGGACTTGAACTGTGAGGTTGAGTTTCTGAAGAAGGCCAGCTTCCTCTTACTATCAGGGTGCACCTAACTACTCTTAGAAGGGAAAAGGGAGAAGGAATGCATGGAAAGAAAATCTACCTATTCTAATCTAGGGAGGCGATGCACCAAAATAGAGTGTTCGGACCAAACTCTGCCCATAAGTGCACTATTGAACCATAATGAAACTAAGGATATACACATTCAAACTTGCTTTAATCTAATAATCACATGTAGATCAGAAGACCAAGGTGAATGACACAAGGAAAGAAAGATTCACTTATATTATCATTCATAGGCCAAGAAGATATAGTCATGTAGATCATAGATCTCTACAAAATGCCAGTAAGAGGCAAAGAGTTCTTGCACTTTCATACCAATGGCTGAAAGAGATAAGGCAAAAAATCATGTAGTTCGAAGGCATAGGGGAGTTTACACCAAGAATCTACAAAGAAATAACAGAGAAAATAGAGAAAGGTTCGACCTACAAAATTCATAAAATTTTTCCTTTATAGCTCAGGCATAACTGGGATGTCCTCCAACTGTAATTACTTTGCAACAACCTGGCATTAAGTCTTGTAGAGGACAATCATGGAGAAAATATGATCTGGATATGGATCTAGATGCAATGATATCTGATCTTCTATGTTAAATAATGCCTTGAGAGGATGGAAATGGTGCCACTAAGCCATTATGACTAGGTAGATGGATCAAAAATGGGTAGTGGAGTGTCTCTCTCATTTTGCACTCATTCTGGGTTGGTTAGATTCGCAAGATAATCTTGGTTTTCCATCATTTTGGCTCGTGAATCAGCAACTCAATGAGTCAAACTAAAATTGCAAGCAAGACAAGCCACGTGGGCCAATAATTTCTTTCCTTTCTGCCACCTTGCAAGGTCTTCCTAAGTTGACCACCTATTTCATTACTAACTGTGTCATCTTCATTAAAAAAACCTGACCACAATGTTATACTAACTGTCAGCCGCTAACTATCAATGCCTGAACTGTTGTTTATACCTTAGCTAGACCTCGTGATCCTAACTGGCACTGACCAGTAGGTTCATAATACTTGGCCCCACCCTACCACACATTGCCGAGGTGCTATATCGCTGTGTATCCTTCAAGAAATTTCCTATAGCGAGATAGTGCCTACCATGGATCTAGACTGATTTGACGATCATGAAGACTCGCCATATTACTGTGCTATCTCCTTTAAAAAAACTTGAAAGCCTGGACCCACAAACCACTTAGCACACCTAGATCTTCATTTTGGCATGACTTGGCCCTACTGATCCACATGGCACAATGGCATTATGTCACTATGGGTAATATCCTTGCAGCTTTCCATAGCGAGATAGCACCCACCATTGATTTTATGAGATCTAGCAATGAGCAAGATGGATCTGACCTATCAGTATACCAACCAATAAGAAACTGGCCATGTGCCAACCTGTCTAAAAAGTCCTCTTAGCTTCATCTTATGGGAAAGTGTCGATTGTTTATCTTGATGAGATCAACGATCATGGAAGATCCTCATAATACTGCACTTTCCTCCTCAAAATTTTGGGCACATGAAACACTTGGCAACCACCTGGCACAACTTGGCATCTTCATCTTGGTGTGACCTAGCCCCACTGATCCATGTGGAACAATGGTGCTATGTCGCTATGGGTAATAACCTTGTAGCTTTCCATAGCAAGATAGCGCCCACCATGGATCTAGACTGATCTGACGATCATGAGGAAATCTTCATGCATTTGAAAGGGGCGTAGGTCCAGGTAACTGCTAACATCAATGAACTACCTAGCTGGCGATGAATCAAAGCCTCATTTCAAACACAGTCATCTCTCTATGTTGCTTAAGGTCCCACTATGTTTTCCTTTTATTGGCCAAGCACTATGTCACTATGGAAAAAAATGCAGATTTTTTGATAGCACCATAGTGCCCTCCGGGGATCTACCAAAATTTGGCACCGAAGAAACAACAAGTAAAAGAGAGGACCCACCGGCCATGCTACCAAAAGGAGCTATGTCGCTATGGCAAAACAACATGCAACTTCCCATAGTGAGATAGCACCCACCGTTGATATTTCTCGATCCGACGATGGGGACTTGTGGGCCTGCAGAAACATTAAAATGTGCAGGGAAGAAATATCATAAGGTTAGCATAAAGTATTTTGTTCCCTTTTTGAATATTTGGATATTTAAAACTTGTGAACTTTACTACGTTGAATTAAAATGTGGTGATTTTGGTGGAAAAGAAAAAATGACCAATAGGTATTTCATGATAAACATTGGGAAAATCAAATTTGGAGAAGGCCACAGAAGAATCAAAGGAGTACCATGCACAAAGCCTTTTAGGATTCATAGGGTAGAGTAAGTAGGAGAGATGGTTCTTTAAGACACTACTCTCCAAGAAGAAATAGAGATTATGTCTCTCGCAAGAATTTCAAAATACAAAAAGATTTGTATCATCAAACATGTGGAGCTCCCCTCTCTTCAAAAAAGTTTGTACATATTGATAAATTAGAAGGAACACCCCATGTAGTCAATATATCAAGGGATCTAATAGAAGATAACACCAACGATCTTTGAGAAAGGATCATCATTTGTAAGATTTGGAACCACAACTTGCTAGAATATGTCATTTCAAAATGGGTTCTCACAAACTAGATAGGGGTTTCCAAGTGCTTCTACATCGATAACACCAAGGATACCTTCATTTTCATATTCCAAGACTGTTAGATCCAAGATAAAACTCATCAATTTAAGGGTTAGTTCATTGAGGGATTTGGAATTTTCACTCAAGTTTGGCACCCACACTTCTCCTTGTGCAATAAGTATATCCCTTCCCTTCTAGTTTGGTTTTCTCTTCCATCTTTACCTCTAGAATATACAAAAGTTGCTATTCTGGAGGAAGTAGGTAACTCTTTGGGGGTTTTTATTAGGAATGATCTTACTTTACTTGGACAAAGTGACTCTTCCACCCAATTTTGTGTTCTTATGGATTTCAATAAAGTTTTTCCCAAGAGGATCATCTTGAAACATATACTTGGAGACTTTCTACTAGATCTTAAAATTGATGATATAGATAAGGTAAAGGAGAGACAGTTAAATTTGGGCCATTGTCTCACTGGAACAATTTTAGAAGATAATGTGTGTTTAGACTTCTCTTCCTCACCCAATAGATGTACTATTCAAAAATCAAATTATCATGATGACATTCCCAATTATGGAGCAGATTCTAGATTATACCTTGATTTAGTAGTATCAAACAAAATGTACCCTGGAGAAGTATATGATTGGGAGAATCTAGAGGAGTTTATTGGGGGATAGTGGTCTCCTAAAAATTATTTCCAAACCAAGAAGTAAATGAGCAGCTCTCCATAGATCAGTGTCTAGTAGGGATAGTTTTAGAAGTCAAGGTGTGTTCAAATAGCTCCTCCTCCCCCAATACATGTACTATTTAGAAATTAGATTTTCATGTTGGCATTCCATAGTGAAGAAAGCCCTCGTATATGCCCTAATTTGGAAGTATCTATTAGATTTCTCCTTGAAGAAGTAGCTATTTAGGAGAATCTGGAGGAACTTAATTAGGAAACATTATGCCCTATGAAGTTATTTTCAGACCAAAAAGTGAATGAACAACTCTCCATAGATCTGGGTCAAGCGATGATAATCTCAACAAGCAAGGTGTGCTCAGATAGCTCTTCCTCCCCCAATAGAAGTGATATTTAGAATTTAGATATTAATGATGACATTCCCAAAAGTGGATCAGGTGTTGGTATACACCCTATTTTGGAAGCTACAATTTTTTAGACTTGGATTTTTTTTATTATGGAGAAGACTAGCTTGAACAATGTATATGTGACAATCTTGACCCTAAATGCAAAGGACACTTTTAACAATTTGTCTTGTGCCATGGTATTGTCCTAGTTTGTCTTTAGTAGCTTAATGTGTTGTTAAATTTTTGTCTTTGTTCTGAGATTAGTCATATGATTGGAAAATGATAGACTCCTGGAAAAAATAAGATCTTTGATCATCTTTAAATGATCATACATTGCCTCAAGATGAGGAAGTAGTAATGCTTGAATTTCATTCATCTCATCCCTTAATAGTCTTTCCTCTTGTAAGAGATTATGTTGATATCTATCACTCAGGAATAATGTAATGATGAAGTGTAGATATCAGCCTTTAATGTCTTTGCACTTTCTTTTAGATCTTCACTCACTTTCTACATTTTCTCTTTAATTTTATTGGTAAGAAATGGAATATCACAAAACTTATTGAACAATGATAAAACATTTGCACAATTGTTTCTAACTAGGTAACTTGGGTAGAAAAACCCACTTGTTGTATAACAATCTTTCTTGCAATCATTTCCAACACTTTATGTTCAAATTTCTTCTTATCTCTTTCCATTAGCTTAGACTTGGTATCCACATCAGGTTCATTGATCTTTTCAATAGTTGTACCAATTTCTCCAAGATTGGAGTCTTCTCATTCAATGTACTATTAGGCACAATTTCCATCAGTTTGTCTTCCACATCATCAAACATTCTTTCTTATATATTCTAGCACACAATTCACTTCATACAACCATGGCATCTGTATCTAAAGTGTTTGGATTTCAATTAGGTATAATTATCACTTCATCATGAAATCATTTATTTGGGAAATTTGGATAAATGTTCTAAAAGAAAGAGGAAACAAGACTTGTACAAGTAGTTGGGAATGGGGAAGTGATAGATGGAATGGAGGAACAACTAGTTGGAGAGTGCATAATCAGCCAGGTTGGCCCCACCACTATGGGGCCTACCAGTGAAGCAATGAGAACCTAGCTAGGAAGTGATGACATTGCAAATATTTTTCTCCTTACTAATTCTCACTATCTCCACATTTCATAAAAGCATGTCTCTTAGAAGTCATTTTTGTGAAACTTCTTGATTAATAAATGTTTTACATCTCCTCATCTTCAATCCCTCTCATTTAAAAATGTAAATGATTCAACATTCCTTCTAAATATTTTCAATATCTTGATATTTTATATGTTTAAAGTATCAAAATCACCATATTCGAGAGCAAGGCTGCTCAATTCATAGAAATAAGTTTTTACCTTGGATACCCAAGCTATTCATGAGTATTGAAACCAATGCTTAGCAATATTTGTACCAAGAAGCCTAATCATTGTCCAAACGAAAAAATTATAATAAGATAGAGTGGCTGGAGTGAAAATGTTTCTATTTTCATAGGTTTTATCAAGAAATGTTCATCAATTTTAAAAGTAAAATAATTGTTAAAAAACTATCTCAGGTATTACTTTACAATTTTACTTGCATTTTTAATTTTCCTTTGGAAATTGAATTTTCTTCATCTTGTCTTTGTAGCTTGAATTTTATTTTTAATTACTTCACTTATTTCTATTAAATTACTTGATAATATAATTGACATGGTTGAATGACAATGTGTTCCACATGTCAGAACTACACAACAACTTTGTGTTCCCATTCTAGGGTCCTCACATTTAACTATTATTAGTAGTTAGAAGTGTTATACAAACATATGCTACTAATAATTGAATTATCAATTTGTTGTATAGTGTTGCATTCACATGTCTTTCAAACCTACATTTTTTTTTATTGAAACAAGGTATGCTTTCTAAAGTATACTTTACCTATAAGACATGATCATGGAGCAAAAGAGAGATTTTAGCACTACACAAAGAGAGTATTATTAGTCTACATTCGGAACACTAAACAGGAACTGTTGTGTACCCATGCAACTCTAGATGTGTTGGGTCTCTATTATCAATAGTTCAAAGTAGTTTCCAGACAAACATTAGAGACAATAAAATTAATAAATTTATTGTGTTATCTTCCATGAGTATCTATTCCAAACTTGAATTATTTAAAAAAGAAAGCATTATGCTTAAAATCTTATTTATTTTCAAGACATTCAAATTTAGTAGCAAGATTTTATTGTTGCATGATAAAGTGTGATTCATTTGTATTTAGAACTTGCATTCACTTTATTCCCATATAAAATCCAATTGGAGATAACGAAAAGCTTTGTACAAGTTAGCTATCATTAATTTAAACATGAATGCACATATCACCAATGTATTTGAATGTGCTTATGACCATGAATTAGGAACAAGTTTAATGTAGAAATGAAGAAGATATATGATGCTTAACCTGGTATTATGAGCAACTTCAAGCTTGTATCCATGTAGGTTGATGCAGCCCGATCGATATTTTGCCCCATTACATCTATGGCAAGGGAGAGTATTAAAATATTTGTTTTTACTAGTTTAAATATATTTTCTAATAGGTAGCAGTGTAATAGGCTAACCAGGTCAAACTAAGAGTGATTTACTTCTAATTCTTTTGATGATCCATGCTATATCCATATTTTCTATGCATATAAGAGTTCCCAAATGCTTCGATTCAACATTTTCTTTTGCAAATTGTTAAAGCATCTTTATGTCCTCTCTTGTCCTTTGATTTTCTTAGGAAATATCAACATGGAAAAGATTGTGTTCATTTCTTGTACTGATGTGTTGAGTAAAGAAGGACTTTCTTTTTCTAAGTTACTAATATCCAGGAGCTATGCTAGATTTCTTGATTTCATTTCTTGAGATATAAAATTATGGTGTTGCTTACATAGATAATAAAACTAGATTTTTTAAAGGTGGTGGACTTGTAGAGTATGCATTGAGAGTCATAGCCAATTTTCAAAGTGGATTTGCTACCAAAATCTACAGATGATGGATCTTGTATTCTTGAGGATGCCTGCTATAATTTCTACCCTATCTTATCAATTGAAGCACAATTCCAACATACTCTCTGCTCCAAATTCTTTCTCTACCTTATCAGTTGAAGGCCTAGTATAACACAACAATTCATTGGCATATCAACAATCTCTATGTTCCTTTGGAATAAAGGAATTGAGAGAGGACCCTATCATTACATCCTTGTCAAATATTCCTTCTGAATGTCTTCTAGAATTGGTCAAACATCATTATCCCTCTTTGTTACTGATATATTTGTAGTAGTGCCATTCCATATTTTTTTATCATTTAGAAATGCAAAGGATTCAACATTCCTTCAAAATATGTTCTAGAATTGGAGGTTAATTCCTTTTGGAATTAAGTGATGGAAGACATAGAAGACACTATCTTGTAGTTGGGGTTGATAGGAGGTCATTGATTAATACTTCCTTTAAAAATTTGGTCATTTTTATGCACTAAAAATAGAGGGTCAGTCATGGTTAGGTGTATTGATCTAAAACAAGCATATGAAAGTTTTTGATATGTCATAGAACTTTGAAAAGGGTGTCTAGAAATGCTATCATCTTATCAAGTGTTTTGTGAGAAGATGAAGTTATTACCATCCTAATTCTTCTATAGGGTTATTGGATAACCCATTAGGCCTTTGGAATAGTTTGAAAGAATTTTTCTTCCATGAATGATCCTTGTTATGCTGAATACAAAGTTTATCTTCATATCAATATAATACTCACATAGTTATTCAGTATCGATGTGCTGATTGGTTATATGCTAATTGGGTATTCTACTAATTGTAAATAATTTCTAAATGACCAGAATACTTTCCTTTCCTCTCTATGATGCCTTTTAATTCATATTATCAAGTTTCCTTGAGAGCGATAGCTTTCCTTATGACGGTGCAAATATGAATCTTAATAGACAAAACCTAATGTTTGATATGAGATATAAAGAAGACTACAATGAATCATGCATTGATTGTAATGTATAGTATATTCAATTAAAATTATCAAGAGAATATGACTCCCAAAATTATGTAATTATTTGGTATTAAATTGGATTCTAGTCAACTAAGTTATATCATTTTTTCCAGACTTGTGTAGTATCTTTGTGTTCACGGTGTTATCCTTATCTATTTTTATGGGGTTGTAGAATCATTCTATAAATCTCATCAATCTCTCTAATTTTTTTATTTTAAATAGCTACCTGTTGATATATTTATTTCCTGTACTATACATGAGATGAAATTTTGATTACATTCATTGACAATTCTCCAATACAACAAATCTAAGATTTATATATGAAAGAAAAGATAGCACTTATATATGGCCAATTTGAAAATTTAACCATGTTAGGCAAAACTATTGAAATCAAGCACATCATTTCCCCACAACAAAGGATCATGGTGCATTGCAAGAATTGAGACTTTTCCAAAATTTATTAGCTTTGATGGTTGTTGATTCAATGCCAGTATAGGTGGGTACAGTCTCAACAACTTGTTGAAAATTATTCCCATCTGCAATGACAAGGTACAACATATTTTTATCTACAAACCAAAGTATTGTATTAAGCTTTCAATGAATAGTTTAGTCTTGGGAGGTCTCACCATTAGATCAACTTCAAAGATGATTTGATCTACACGCGTCTACATACTTTCTATTTATGTTTATCTATCATAATGCAATACTTAAATCTAGATCTATATTCCTTGGTATGAGTATCATTTGATATGTACATTGCATAATGATTTTGTTTATGAATTCTCTCTATTGAATTATGTATACATTTTAGAAACATGATATTCATATATGATTGTTTATATATTTATACATCAAGTTATTTACATCTGCATATCTTTGAAGTAATAGGCATATTATAAATATCTAATTTAGAATTCGTATGTTGCATGTTCAATGACTTGATATAGAAGTATGGGTATTTTAATATTTATAGTTTATGACTATTGTGATCAACCATATTAAGGAAAATGAGGTAATTATAGTTTGGAAATGGTGATGAGGTCACCTTCTAAGTTTCTAAGCACACCAGCTCAGGTTTGTCACTGGAGAGTTCCCATGGGGCCAAAGTTTCCACAAAGTGGACTACTTGTGTGCTTAGGAAGGATAGAATTCAAGGTCTACAATTTCATATTTATATTGTTGAAAATATTGGTCGATCTTATTGTTGTAGGAGCATTAAATAATTGTTGAACTTTTTGTTCGAATCGATGTATTTTATACTATTTAAACAACAACAAAGTATTATAGTAAGTAGTAGAAATATTTATATTAGAGTTTTTAATTTTTCTATAAGTTGAATAATACTATTCTCTTTTCCTCTTTTAATACTTAAAGTGCTTATATCTTAATGGAATATTTAACAAACTCAAATGTTTGTATTTTAGTGGTGAAAGTGGTGTTGGTAAAACAAAAACTACAAAAAGAGCAATGCAATACCTTGCCTAAATTGGAGGTTGTACCAGAATAGAGAATACACTTCTCAAAACAAGTCTCATACTAGAGTCATTTGGCAATGCAAGAACTTTAAAAAATGATGACTCTACTTGATTTGTATGTTGTCAATCAACTTTCATACACAACAAATTTTAAATAGTATAAGTGGATGTACTAGAGTCTTTACCCTTAAAAAGGGTATATGCAAACATTTATTATCCGAGTGTAACAAAACTCTTTTTAGCATACTCAAATTGTTGCTTGGTAATGTTGTTGGGCTTGTTAGCAAGAATGTCAAAATTGAAAGGTATTGTCTGAAATTGTATGCAAGGAAAGTTAATTAGTGTTCACTTTAATAGTTCTGGGAAGATTTCTAGTGCAAATATTCAAGCATGTAAGGGTTTCTCTCTTTTATTAATTTTAATGTGTTTTGATGGCTAAGATATTATCAATCTTGATTTTTTTTTTTTTACATTAGTTATTAGTTGGAATATTAAAGAAACAAGTCAAAGAGAAAATGCTAACAAATGTGGAATGTCTTTTTCATTTTACTCTGTTGTGGAAGATATGCTGGAAAAGGTGAGGAGTGCACTCCTATTTTGTTCCAATATTTGATTCACACCATGCTAACTAGAAATTGATATCACGAACTCATGTGTAGTTGAGAATTGTGCAACAGGATCAAGGGGAATGATCTTATCACATCTTTTATCAGCTTTGTGCAAGGGCTTCTCATGCTTTGAGAGGTATATTATCATTTTAAGAAGGGCCATGGTTTGGGGTTATGTGGGATCTAGCTACTTCTCAAGATGTGTCTAAGGTTCTTTTTAATTGTTTGAACTTGAAGTAAAAGAATTATGGTAGTTAGGTTTGAAGTGTAAACATGTAGTATGCTTGAGAAATTACAAATTTTACAGCTGCCTAAAAAATGAATTTAATTGTTGATAAATAGTTGTTTTCATTTAAAAAGATATGATTTGGCAAGGACACATTTAGATCCATGTAACCTATTGGAAATTTTAAAGTGAGTTGCCAGGTAGCTTAGCTAATGACTCTAGGAAGTGTCATCGTCATGTTTTGAATCTACTGAATGTTTATTGTTTTTTGTTGGAAAATAATATAATGGATCTTGTATCTTGCCTTTCTTAGACTTGTAGTGTATTATAATCACTTCTTGTGGAGCTCAAGTCAATAACAAAAAGGAAATTCAATGCTTTATAAGGAATGAAATCCTTCATTGGTCTTGTTGACTTGAAACTTTATCAGATCCATACAAAATGGTTTTAGCTAGATATCAATTTCAGCATGTAGATTGAAAACATTGTAGTTGGTAAATGGTAATCATTAGAATAAAAACTTGCTTTATGAGGCTGCCAGTATTATGCAAAAGTGGTTAACAAAATTAATGTTACGACTTGACATTTATAGATGATTTTGGGGGATTCATTATTTTTGGAAATGTCACACATTTTTTCCCTCTTCTTTATCAAGCTAATATGCATTTCTTTTTAACATTCATTGTGAAGACACTCTTTATCATCAGATACATGTGTCAAATATAGTCATATTAAAGTTTGTCTAGACTACTCAAGATACCATGTTGTGCAAAAATTGATTTATTTTTCAACAAGTTACACTTTTATAGCAATGCAAAAAAAAAGTCTTCTTATAAAATAGCTAAATATTTTGATAGCAGATTAGAGTTGACTAACAACTAACTAGATCTATTAGACAATAAACTAGAACTCAACCATAGATCTACAATTAACACCTATTCAAACTTTGATGACACCAAAATATTATGAGCATAATTCAGCTATGGATAAATCTCTAATAGTTGCACCTCAAAAGTGTGTTTTACTAGGTCAAGGTTAGTAGTTAAAAATAGAATGGATAAAGGGGAACCCACTAAAAGAGAGGTTAGTTGAGTTGGTAAGGTTAGAGTGGAAGAAGTTCATCCAGGCATAATCAAACATTGGAGTATCACCAAGATTCTAACTCACAAGATTTCATATTAAGAAGGTAAATCTAGGAAACGGGGAAACATTAAGACTCATTGGCCAGGGCCATATATAATTGGTCGACCATTATCTTAAGAGAAATCAAGCTAAAACTACTATCTGAAACACTTGAAATAGTTATGTTAATGGCACTATATTCAAGTATCACCATCCACCATAGGCTAAGGAAACAACAATTTAATGTTTTGAAAAAGATAGAACACATTTGAACTAGAAAAAGGTTGGAAAACATCACATGGAGATGCCATTTAATTAGTATTAAGGAAACAAAAACAAGTAGCTTGGTGGAGGAGGCAAGTGAAGATCATCAACTTCAAAATACAAAAAAAGGGGGAATATAAAGACTAGATGGGTTATCTTAAAAAGAAATGAATGTAAAAGTACTAAAAGGGAAAATGGTTATACTAATGGTGCTAAATTGTAGGATCACTAGCACCATGGTTACTTAGGAAAAAAATAGACATTGTTTGAGAATACAGAAAAAATATAAAGTAGCCTTGGACTAATAAAAGAAATCAAAGAATATTGATCAATCATAATAAAAATATTTTTTTTTAAATAGCTCAAGTTGAAAGTTGAAAACAATAGTCTATAGATGTCTTTAAGTTAAAAATTAGGTGGCTTGGTGAAAAGGAAAGTAGATAAGTTGCAACAACAAGCATTTCCATGAATCCACAAAGAATTAATCATATAGTAAAATTAAGACCTAAAAGGGCAATAACATTGAAATAACACTCATTACATCGAATCTATACAAAGAAATTAGATAGGGAAGTAAAGACCAGATAGGGCAATAGAATTGAAGTAACACTTGTTATCAAGTACTTATAGAGATATATAATACACAAAAGTGAAGACCTGAAAGAGAAATAAGTTGAAGTGACATTCATTACCATGATTGTATAGAGAGACATCATATAGGGAAGTGAAGACCTGAAAGGGTAATAAAATTAAAGTAACACTCATTACCATGAATCCTTCGAGATAAATCATACAAGGAAGTGAATAACTAAAAGGGAAATAGAATTGAAGACATGCTTATTAACATGAACCTATAGTGAGAAATCATACATGGTGAAATGAATTAGACATATACATCTCAAGAAAGATGAGTGGGCTAAAGGTAAGATAGAAGAATAAATGAAGAATAGTCTAGAAATGTATTGTGTAGCATACTCCAAAGAGGTTAGAGAGAGATCAAAGAGATAGAAATGTAATATGCAAGTGAGAATATATAGTAACATTAAGGCAACACGTGAATATTGGCTATATTGAAGACTATTACTTTACTAGAACAAAATTAAAAATATCCCCATATCTTATTATAATTCAAAATCCTTAGATAAGGGCCAAATACCACGGTTTAAAGGCACTAAAAATGTGAACAATATTTTTTCAAAAGAAAACTATTGAGTTAAAGAATGTAGTCCACACATAGACAGGAATAAAAAAAAATAACATTTTAGGGAATACTCATCTATGAATAACAGAGATGATGAAGGGAGGATGTCAATAGCTAATTCACAAAAGATAAGATACAGTAGAAAATTTTAGGAAGAGAACATTAAAATCCTGCTTTTGAGAAGCAAGGGCACTACCCTACATAATTTACCATATAGATGCAACACTAAATTCATTTCTAGGTCAAAGATATAGATCTAAGTTGGAGGGAATATACAAGTTTCAATGTATCAAGACGTAGCCTACAACCTAATGGGTTTAAAAGTTTGACATTAAGATGAATGTATGGTTGGAACTTCTATTCTCCATTATTGTCTAAGATCATTTTGAAGGAGATATCATGCAAGGTCCCACTAGAATGTCACATATTTAGATTGGCCATAAGAAGAGTTGAGTGATGTTATTGTTACACATGCAAATATTTATGAATACATCTAGAAACCACTATGTACACATTTCTAAAGATGAGAAACCACAAGGAAAGCATGAAAGTAAGTGGAAGTATAGAGCTCAAGGGGATCTCAATAGGTGTTAAGTAGGCTTTAGAGTTGAGTATTCCTAACTCCAAATTTTACAAGAATGATAATGATAGTCAAATTTATCTTCGTCCTAGAATACTCACATTTATTATAGATCATTTAGAATTCAAATTTTAATTGTAAAAAATGGTGTGGCACTTGAAGCTGAGCATTAAAAAAATTTCAAAGAAATTAGTAAGTCAATCTACGCAAAGAACAAATCCCAATTCTAGGAAATTTAATTTCAAATTATAGGAGTTACGATTCGGGAAATGGAAAGAAAAGAAAAGAAAAAATAGGTTACCCACAAAATTAATAGAGAGATTTCTTGAGTGCTTTATGTTGATCTCAAATAGGTTTTGACAATTGAGTGTCAACACACTTAAGACTTTTACTTAGTTCATGCTAAACTAGTAATACATGCTAAGTTGCAATAAGTGTTGAGTCACTCATGTGTCGAGTCACTCAAGTGTCCAGTGAATACTAGATGTTGAGAAAGTTTAGGTGCCAAGTCAAAAGCATAATTATAGTATATGATGAGCATCAATAACTACATATGTTGAGTAATACAGATTGGACATATTTATTTTCTATGGCACAAATAATTATGTAAACCATTTTTTAGCCAACCTAAGGATAGTTTTTGATCCTTAAGAGTTAAGGACGAATCTACATGTAGATTCCTTATGTAATTACATTTAGCCAATCAGAAAATGGGAAGGTTTAAGAAAAAAAAATGAATGAATCTCAGTCATCGATTCATACCTAACACTAAGCTACCTCAGGCTTTTTAAGGAGGATGAATCCCTAAGTTTTTAAGGAGAGTCGAGAGTATTGTGAAGGAGAGAATGATTGAATTGGAGGAGTAGAAAATACAATTTGCAGAGCATTCAAGGTGACTTAGAAATAAGAGTGAATTACAAAATTAGTTAAGTGAAGAACATAAGATAGATGATACAACATTGATACATCAAATCATGAAGGGTTAATCAAAGATTGGATAGAGGTGATTCATTATTAGGAAAACAAGTGCCAACTGCAAGATCTATGCTGAGACATTTTGATAGATGATTTTAGTTAAATCTCCTAGGTAGAGTAGTCCTAACAAGCTTTACCAAATCCTTTAATAGGGTTGCATTCCAAGTGATTGACCTAAAGTCCTTTAACCAAGAACAATCCTAGTATGGTTTTGAAATCCTCTAACAAGGTGGGACTTAACAGTCTTTGTAAGCCTTTAACAGGGAAATTCATTCATAGGGTAGATCATGATTCATGGTCAAATCATTGTAACCTTAATTAGATACACTCTATTGGTCTAGTAGTGAAGATTTGTGGGTGTCATCCCCACCCTAGTTTTATCTTCTCATTTGGAGGGTTTCTGGGTAATCATATCTGGTGTCAATTATGTGTGTGTGTGTGTGTGTGTGTGTGTGTGTGTGTGTGTGTTTGATTACTTACATGTTTTAGATGCATTTAGTTTACATTTTATTTGAGTATATATATAGAATGTAGCTAATGAATGGTGAATTTTTTATGGGTCCAAGTTTGAAATGGAAATCTACAAAATGGGAAAGACTATTGAGAACTAGGAGATTCAAATATATCTTATACTGCATCAACTGAATAAAGCTAGAGATGCTTTGAAGGGTTCCTTGAAGAGAAGGAAAGAAATTGCCATTACAAAAAATGACACACAATACAAAGATATTGACACCACAAAACTATTTGCAGATGGTGACTCTAGTGAATTTGATGCAGTAGTTACAAATCTAATGGAAAAAAATAGAGCACAAGCTGAAGCAATTAGAAATCCGAAGCTAGAGAAAGAATCACAAGCTATACTACAATGTGAGGTGACTAAACAAAAGAATAAATCCATTGAAGACAAGGTCATGATTAAAGAAGACAAAAGAATTCTGGCAAACAAATTGGAAGATAATTCAATAGAGCTAACTAGGATCTCAAACATGTAATTGGATACCTTGAGCCAAATGATGAATGCTCATCATGAGTTGAATGTCAAGGACATTGAGATAACTATATTGAAGTTGTAGAATGAACAACTACAGAATGACTTGAAAAGAGAAAAGAAATTTTTTGAAAGTTTCAACAAGCCAAATGAAGCCATCAAATACTTTGAGCAATTATTGAGATCCCCTAGATCCAATAGAGATACATCAAGATTGGGCTACACAAGTACTGGAGAAGGAGAATCATCCAAAGTTGCTAAAGAAAGGAACCACAAAGTTAAAGAATTCTAAACCTACTTGTCACTTTTGTGGAAAGAAAGGACATACTTCTAGTGCATGCAGGAGTAACAATACAATTAGACTATCAAGCCTAAGAACATGGTTCATTATCATAAGTGCAATTAAAAAGGTCATCAAGCACATGAATGCAGAACCAAAACCATGCATGCACCAAAATTTGAAGGATATTGCTACAAGTGTTAGAAGTATGGACATAGAGCCTTTGAATGTAGATCCAAGTCCATGTGGTCATCAAACAAGCTAGAAAAGGTAAGAAGCTATGGAAACTCTTATAATTGGGATTACAATACAAGATATAGTTGTCACTATTGTCAAGAATATGGACATATTCTTGAGAATTGTATTAGGACTCACTTTAGTGGTAACTACAAAAGGTGGTTGAGTCAAACCACATGCTTTATCTATTTGAAGATTGGTCATATTAGCAAGCATTGTCCAATTAGGTCAAAGGCACCAAGTTGTGAATTTGATAAAGGCAAAGGCAAGGTAGATGTTGAACACATCAAGAATAAGATGAGTAAGACATGGAAGAAGAAAGATGGTTATAGTACATCAAATGGAGAAGGGATCACTTCACCCAATGGGTCAAGTGATCACACCTCATAAAACTAAGCAAACAAGAGGTATATGGGATTAATATTCAAAATATTATATCATACATTAGTTCCAAAAGAAGTTAGTACTAAAAGGAATACATTAGCATGAATGAAGATGCAAGATGTTGTTCAAAATTCAAGATTAAATTTTTAAGTTTTCGTGTTGTTGCCAAGCATGGATAGTTTTCTATGGATGCCAAGTGGAATACTAGATAGTGTTGAGCTACTAGATAGAAATTTGATGTTGAGTTTGTAGTAGTTGTCAAGTGACGGTAATATTGATGGATGTTGAGTGAATCTAAAATTATGTTGATTTTGATTTTATAGTTGTACAAGACTAAGCATTAATTGCAAGGGATTTTGAAGGGTATATGGTCATTTTTCACTCATCTCTCATCATTTCAAATTATAGCAAGAGTTAAAAGAGTAGAAGGTGACTCAAAAATTTGTTCAAGGCATTCACAAAATATCTCAGTAATGATTTCACTCCATTTCTTTGAATCTTAAAGGTATTTATCACAAGTTGAGATATGCAGTTTGCATTTATGAAAACCCTAGTTTGTTACAATGGTGTCTAGATCAAGAAGTGTAGAAGGGAAAGAGGTCTTGAATGTACAATTAGTTAGTAATGAGGTAAAATAGCTAGGTTTTAAAGCAATTCCAGATGTTGCTTATAACAAGATCCTTCAGGTGTGTTGTCCATGGTTCCCCCAAAAGTCATTATGGTTCAAGATGTTAGAAAATGCTACAACTATAAAATAGGAGGAATAGGTGACATGGAAATAAGGGAAGCCTATGATAGATTATGTGAAAATGGTGTCTTGAAAGAAGAATTCAAAATTGTTGAAAGCAACGGTTTGATGAGTGCCTTAGAATTTCCCAGTGTTTTCAAAACTAACTAGATAAGAATAGTATTGAGCTAACTTCATAATGGATTCCTATGGTTAGAAGGTGGACCAATAAAGATATCAAAGAGGATAATTCATAGAGTGATTGGTTTTCCAACCCTAGATCAGCCAAATACTCTGCAGAGTGATTCTAAAGAGGCAATAGAGAAGAATATAGGAGCAAAGTGGAACAAATGAGGAATGACAATAGACACTATGATAGATCCACTCATAAACTTTTTAGTAAGGGTTATTTCTCACAATTTTTATCAATCTAGTAGATTAAATAGTGTACCCTATATTGCAGTAGATGTTGGATACAAAATTGTGAAGAAAGATCATACCTATGATCGAGTTGAGTTTCAACTACAACAAATAATTGAAAACCTTGGAGTAGTAAGGAAGACTAAGAGTGCACAGTGAAAATTTGGATCAATTCTAATTTTCATATTTTTCTATGTATAGAATACATTCCCATCTTTTGGAAAAATAGGGTGGAAGACAAGCAGGTCAGTTGTTGCTCAAATAAATGAGTACATTGAGTAGATGGGTGAAAAATTTGAATCTATCATGACAAGTTATTTTGAAGACTTTAAGAAGTCTATGAAGCAAAGGATGAGGGTACCTATTTCTTTGGTTGAACAATATTACAATGATATATGTTTTCTTGTAGACATTGATTACACATATGTATAGGCTACCACACCTAGGGTAAGATGGCTAAGATCCTTAGGATTGAGATCAATGTTGATGAGGCCTCATCAGCCATTACTACACTTCTAGTTGAGGAAGTTGACAAAACAACACAAATCATTGGAAATTATTATGTAATGAAGTCAAAGGTAGAAATGGAATTGAAGACAACCTCTGCACTAAAGAAGAAGTACAAACTAGTGAAGAAACTTAAGTCTAAATTTGGTGAGGGTGCTAAAGAAGAAGAAGAGGAAGGAGATGAAGAGGATGAAGATGAAGAACAAGAACAGACACAAGAACCTCTTGCATCAACCCAAGGCATGGGTGAGGACAAAGAAGAAGAGGAAACAAAGGGTATCAAGGAAGCACCAACACATGCTAAGAAAAAGAAGAGAAAGGCCAAGGCATAGCTTATGGCTAAAACGAAGAAGGTTGCCAAATGAAGCCCAACAAAGCCTTCCACCAGGGCAAGCACATGAGCTACCATACAAAAGGTCAAGGAGAAAACCAAGTAGATAGAACAAGGAGGCCAAGAGCAGAAGAAGTAGAGAAAAAAATATATTGCTCAACCTAACTTAGATGAAGAGAGAACTAAATTAGATGATAAAAGTATATTCAAAGTGGTAAGTCATACACCGCTTTCTAATCTTGAAAATTTGTGTAAAAATGTTAGGAACAATGTAGACCCATTTGGCCTTAAAAATGTAAATTTTGATAATTTGGGAAAAGAGGAGAAAATTTTAGTAGATGAATCCCTATATTCAATGATGTCCAAATTTAAGAATATTCCATTAGAATTTCTAATTTACTACCCAAGCCATTATATGATTTAGTTGAGAAAAAATGGAATTATTATTTAAATTTGGAAAAGCAAATAAGGGAAACTACCTTGGCCCAAGTAATTCTAGAACTGACAAAAGGGTAGATTGCTAAAGCAAACAAGAAATATGGAGGAAGGTTCACACCAAAGTATAGAGCCTTCAACATTATCCAAAATAACATTGAAGATATTGTTAAGAAATCCACTCAAATGTAAAAATTAATCTATGGACTAACTACTATGTAATAAGGAGAGAAGGACCCCTTTGAGGGTAAAAATGATGACGAAGAAGAAGATGAAAAAGAGGATAGCAAGGAAGAAAGAAATATAGAGGAGGTGACTGAGAAGATGGATACTGACATAGCAACAGCTGAAAAATAGCATGAGGAATAGAGTGTGCAAGACACATAAATGTCGAGTGCCAATCCTCCTCATGACATAAGTGTACCTACAAAAACTATCATTTTCAAGGATGTCTCTGATGCATCATCTCATAATATCAACCCATTGACTGTAGAAGGTTTGAAGAAGATTCTAGATCAATCTACACTGCAAGCACAATTATGTACAAATCCAATTTTGATTAGTGTAGAAGAACTTCAAAAGGAAATAACTGAAGTTACAAGGGATAAGATGAATGCACAAGAACCACCTTTTGTCATCCCTTCAGTTATTGGTGATCAACCTTTGATTCAAAAAACTAAAGAAAAATCTATCAAGGTTGACACAAGTGTTAAAGTAGACATAGTTGAGTAGAGGAAAATTGCAAAAGAAGAAGAAAAAGAGATAGAAATAGAGCAAACAAGATAGATAGATACACTTGTACCTAAAGCACAGAAACAAGGTGAAAGTTATGTCATTGTCATAGATCAAGATAAGTCTAAAGAAGGTGAATAGACACTTAAAGTAAAGGAGCAAGAAGCCATCCAAGAATTGGTAACTTTACCAACATTTGGCTCCTCACCTACAAAACTTCTTTAGAAGCTGAGCATGGAAGCTATACCCATACAAATCTCAAGGCTAGGCTGAAGCTCTTCTAAGTTTGAAAAGTTAATTCATTATGGCGATATCAATTTAGATGAAGAGATAATAATTCCTAAATTTGACTATGACACAATGAAAATATATCAAATAAGCATTCTACAACAAGCTTTAGAGAAAAAGACGCATCAAGAAATTCTTAGGAAGAAAAATATAGGTAGAAGCAAGCTCTCCAAGAAATTAAAGACATCTTTTTAGATGCATTTAGCTTGCCTACCCCTGAAGAAACCAAGCCACTATTGGAATAACTATTAGATATTGTGGAAAAGGTTAATAATGAAGACCTAGATACAAATGCTAAACTTTTAGAATGGTTTGAGAGAAAGTTTCAAGGGAAAGTAAATGAAAATATATCTAGTGATATAACACTGATTCAAGTTGCATTGGAAACCAAGGTTGAGGATGTGAAGAAGGTACTTGAGAATATCTTCTCATTGTACACCAAACAGTGTGATCCCACACTCTTCACCCAAGACATTAGACATAGAATTTTGAGCCCAGAGACAAATCTAAACATATTAGATACATAGATACCTAAGAACCCAGCTCAAAGTGAGAAGCATTTCCATACATTTCTTCAATCACAAAGTCAATTAGTAGTGTTAATAGTAGAAGAGGCTAATATAAGAGAAAAAATGACAAATATTTAGGCCTCTCTCATGCCACACATGGAAATCCTCCATAAAGAATTAGGCTATGCAGAAACTTTGTTAAAGAAATATCCCAATCTTTCTACATTACATGGCCTAGTATACCTTATAGCCAAGCTTGCTATCCAAGTCAAGTCATTGGATGTTGCATGTGACAATTGGGATGCACCTTTAAAAGTCATCATGGAAGTCCATAATTCTTTTTTGGGAAAATATACTAGAAGTGTCAAAAGGGGGAGATAGATTAAAAGGGGGAGTAAGTAAGCAAGAAGAAAGGGGGAAACTAATGAAAGAGAGATACAAATGAAAATATGGGGGAGAGATGAATGAGAAAAATGGGAAGCATGAAAAAAGGGGGAGCTATCAATTTTGACCCCAGTGTTATACATTTTTGAGAAATATAATGCAGAGATAGAAACAAAGCAAAGCATATATCAGCTAAGGTAGAGCATAAAGAGTATAAGTGTATTGAAGTCAAAGAGTATTAGTCAGCAGAGACAAATCTACTCAGAATGGATAAAAAGTTTTGGATATAGAACATGCATATTAACTCAAGGGGAGTTATAAATTTTGAGGTATATAGGCTATTGCAAAATTTTGAAAATTTTGAAGTTATGTATATAAGTAAAGTCATGCATATGTTATACTCAATAAGATTAGATTGATTATGAATATTCAAGTGTTTTTGACACATGTCAAAGGGGGAGATTGTTGATCTTAGATTGGTTTTGACTATTGAGTGTCAACACACTTAAGACATTTACTTAGTTCATACTGAACTAGTAATACATGCCAAGTACAACATGTAAATATTAGACCATGCTGAGTTGCAATGAGTGTCGAGTCACTCATGTGCCAAGTCACTCAAGTGTTGAGTAGATAGACCATGTTGAGTGATTCAAGTGCCAAGAAAGTTCACGTGTCGAGTCAGAAGCAAAATTATAGTATATGCTGAGCATCAGTAACTACATATGTCGAGTAAAACAGATTTGACATATTGTTTTTTATGGCATAAATAACTATGTAAACCATTTTTTAGCCAACCTAAGGATAGTTTTTGATCCTTTAGAGATAAGGACAAATCTACATGTAGATTCCTTAAGCAATTACATGTAGCCAATCAAAAAATGGGAAGGTTTAAGTGGAAAAATGAATGAATTTGAGTTGTAGATTCATACCTAACCCTAATCCACCTTAGTATTCTTAAGGAGGACAAAGCCCTAAATTTTAAAGGAGAGTCAAGAGCATTGTGAAGGGAAGAATGATCGAATTGGAGGAGCAAATAATATAGTGTGTAGAGCATTCAAGGTGACTTATCAATAAGAGTGAATTGAAAAATTAGTTAAGTGAAGAACAAAAGACAGAGGTTACAACATTGATACATTAGATCATGAAGGATTAATTAGAGATTGGATAGAGGTGATCTATTATTAGGAAAATAAGTGCCAACCACAAGATCTATGCTAAGAAATTTTGATAGGTGATTTCACTTAAATCTACTAGGTGGAGTAGTCCTAACAAACTTTACCAAATCCTTTAATAGGGTGGCATTCCAAGTGAATGACCTAAATCCCTTTAACTAGACATACTTCTAATATGGTGCTGAAATCCTCTAACAAGGTGGGACTTAATAGTCTTTGTAAGCCTTTAATAGCGTAGGTCTTTCACAGGACAGATCATGATTCATGGTCAAATCATTGTAACCTTAATTGGCTACACTTTATTTTTGTAGTAGTAAAGATTTGTTGGCATCATCCCCACCCCAATTTTATCTTCTCATTTGGAGGGTTTTTGGGTAATCATATCTAGTTTCAAGTGTGTGTGTGTGTGTTTGATTACTTACATGTTTTAGATACATTTACTTTACATGTTATTTTAGTTTATATTTTGAATGTAGCTAATGAATGGTGAAATTTTTATGGGTCCAAGTTTAAACTCTTGAGTCACCCACCCCCCCCCGCCAGCAAGAACCAGAAGTTTATCTTTCTCACTTGTAATTCCAACTCTTTATTCCTTTGTGCATCTTGGTCAATGGATGGGCCAGAATTGGTCAATATTTTGACCAATTCTTGAAAGTTTTCTACCAAGAATTGGTTGAACTTTTGACCAATTCTTGAAATTTTTCACCAAGAATTGGTCAAACTTTCAACCAATTCTTGAAATTTTTTCACCAAGAATTGGTCAAAATTTTGACCGATTCTTTATAGTTTTCTACAAACAATTGGTGGAAATTTTGACCAATTCTTGATATTTTTCTACCAACAAGTGGTTTAAATTTTGATCAATTATTGATAGTTTTCTACCAACAATTAGTGGACATTTCAACCAATTATTGATTATTTTCTACCAACAATTGTTGGAAAATTAGACCAATGCTTGGAAGTTTTCTACCAATAATTGGTCAAAATTTCAACCAATTCTTGGAAGTTTTCTACCAAGAATTGGTCAAAATTTAGACCAATTATTGATTAATTTCTACCAACAATTGGAGACAATTTTGACCAATTATTGAAAATTTATGACCAATAGTTGGTCAAAATTTGGACCAACAATGACAAAACCATTTTGACCAACCTACAAGTTGGTCAAAATTTTGACCAAAATTTGTGAAAAATTGAGTCCAAATTTATTAGTGGTGGTGTAGGTGTAGGACTAGTTTCCTAATCTATTTGGACTAGTGTCCTTTCTTTCTCAATTATTGTAATTACTGGTACTGAAACATTTTGTACCCTAGTGCTGACATGTGAGTACATTGTTTCCTTCCTTTGATATACTACAATAGACATTTTAGGTTGCACCTCTGTAGATTGAGAGGGGGCAACATATAATGTTTGTGTTTTCTCCCCTATAGATGCCAATTCTGCCTTCTCAATCTCATCCACACTCACCAACATAAGATGACTACATAATTATGCCTTAGTGGTGGAATTAGTTAGTATGTTCTACATGTCCTCTCTATTAGAGGATTGATGTTCTAAACATAGCTACCAGACATCCTTAATCTTTGCTATATCTTTTTGTGGACTGGCACTTGACATGTACACTTCTAGTACACTTTGGACTTTTTATTGCTCTTCCTCAGTTTTTTTCCTTGTAATACCTTTCCCATATACTTCTATTATAGATTATTTATTTGTTACTTCAACTACCTTTTCCTCTTCTTTTTCTTCACCTGCTTCCTTAGGTGCTTACTCAATAGCCTTTTGTGTTGTTAGCCCATAGATCACCTTCCATATTTGTGTGCTTTTCTGAACAAAAACTTCAATCTTGTTTTGTAAAATGTTAAAATATTGATACTTTGGAGAAAATCTCCCCTTATACATGTTAATATCTTTTATCATTCTGCATTTTTCCAAATCTGGCATCACTCTTGCAAGTGTTGTTTCTCTAATGTTTCTCTCTATTGTAAGACTATATTTCCACCTTTGCTCAAATCTATCATATAGTCTCTTGGGTAAAGAGTTGACAATCTCAATTGGAGTCTTCTTAAAAGTTTCCATCATGGCATATATAGACTCTTCTACTTTATCCATATCTAACTCCCCCAGTTTATCAAAATCAACATGTGTAAATCCACTTAAATCAACATTATTCTTAATATTTTCACACAAGTTGTCCAAATAAAAAGAGGGACTATGACTTACCACTTTTAATTAGTTGTTATCATGTAACTCAGTCCTATCCTCATTTGATTTAGCTGGAGAAATATACTTCCTTTCTTCCTTCTCCTCAAGTTCATCTTCTTTTGTAGTTTTGCTAGCTCTCTTACCTTTAGACTTTCGAACTTCCTGAGTCTTTTTGGAAATAGCTCTTGTGCTAGCCCTGGTAATAGGAACTATAGGATTTTTTTATGAAGGATTCACAACCTTTTTAGGTTTTCATGCTACTAGCTACTTTGATTTCCTCTTTTTCTCTTCTATGGCAATAGGTGCTTTATTGGCTTCTTCTTCCTCAACACCTTCATCAATTTTTGCATCTTCTTCTCCTTGGTCCTCACCTTGACCCTATGTGAGAGAAAGTGGTTCTTGGGTAGGTGCATCTTCATCATCTTTAGTATCTTCTTCCTCTTCATCTCCTTCTACCCCTTCACCAAATTGCTCTTTGAGTTTCTTCACAAGCGTATTCGTTTTCCTTATCACAAAAGTTGTCTTCAAATACATTGTGATCTTTAAATTTGGCACATCATAATTTCCAAAAGTAGTAGCATCCTTATCTACTTCCTCTTCTAGTAAATTAGTGATGGTTGTAGATGACTCATCAACATTAACCTCATAAGGCAATGGTCTGAGTCATCTCACCCTTGGAACAACAGCTTGCACATATGTAAAATCAACATCAACTAGAAAATGAACATTATTAAAAATGCTTCTCTACTAGTGGTATTGGAATCCTCTATCTTTGTTTCATTGAATTCTTTAAGTCTTCAAAGTAGCTAGTCATCTTAGACTCAAAATTATCTCCCAGTTGCTCTATAAATTCACCACTATACACTGCAACTAACCTACTGGTCTTCCAAGCTATTTTCCCAAATGTGGGAAAAGTGTTCTACATAGAAAAATATGCAAACAAGTATTGAACCAAATTTTCATTGTGCACTTTTTGTGTTCCTTATGGCTCCCAAGTTTTCAAATAATTGTTGGAGTTGTAATTTAGAAAGGTCATAAGAATGGTCTTTCTTCACTATCTTGTAACCTAAATGCATGACCATACATAGTACACTATTTAACCTACTAGATTTAAAGAACTTATGTGCAATAATTCTCATGAAAATGCAATTAGGGGATGAAATTGTATCTATAGCCATCCCTCTTTTGTTCCATGGTGCCCCTGTATTCTTCTCAATTACCTCTTTTGCATCACTTCTTATTATGTTAGGTTTGTCTAGGGTTGGATACCTTATTACTCTATGCATAATCCTCTTTGTGATTTTGATAGGGACATCCTTCAACCATATATATTTTTTATGAATTTTACTAAGAATAATCTCAATCCATTATGTTTTGAATACATTTGAAAAATCTAGGGCATAGGTTAACCCTTTTCTTTCTACAACCTTGTATTCTTCTTTCAATATTTTTTTCTCACACAATTTTCCATAAAAATCTCTTATTTCCATGTCTCCAATGCTTCCAACCTTACAAATGTAGCAACACCTTACATATTGTATCATCAAAACTTGTGGTGGTATCATAGATAATGCACCAAATAGGTTTCCTTTATATACAATGTCAAGAATTGCTAGGAAATGTGGTAGTTTTATCTCATTACTTATCAATTGAAAATTAGAAACTTCCTTTCCTTCCTTAACCACAATAGTATAAGAGCTAGACACCATAACAACTAACTAAAATTTATGTAAATTAAAACAATCTAGCTTAGCACATGATAAATACCTTGAAAAATCTAGTGACTGGTGTCCAGTGTTGAACTCAGTTGCAAATGCTTGAATCCTTTTCTCAAATTTTCCTTCATCTCTTTATGCTCTCTTCAATCTCAAATAATAGAAATAAATAAAAAATTGACCATATAGCCCTTTAAACTTTGCAATTAATTCTCAGTGCTTACATAACTATAAGCTTGGTTCCAATAACAATTTTGACTCACTCGACTTCCATGTAATTCTTACTATGCTCAAAAACCATAGCATGCTCAGACAAAACTCTCACCTTAGAAACCATGGTGAAACTTTTCATGCTGAATAGTAACATGAAAACTTAAAGATTTGTTCTAAGTTCTAATTAATACTTTGCATCTTACTTCATGCATATATGATCCTTTTAGAACTGAATCCTTGGAATTGATGTATAATTGATCTTTGAAATATTAGTCCCACACATACATTTTAATTGCCTAGTTGGGGGTGGTATGATCACCTGATCCATTGGATGAAGTGACCCCATCAGAACTTGATGTGTTGCAATTTTCCTTCTTCTTCCATGACTTGTTCATTTGCACTCTGACTTCTTCAACATCAACCTTTCCTTTGCCTTTGTTGAATTCATTCCTAGGTTCTTTTGACCTTGTTGGACAATTTCTGCTAGTGTGACCAGTCTTCAAATAGCTAAAACATGTAGTTTAACTCAACCATCTACTATAGTTACTTCTAAAATGTGTTATAATGCACTTTTTAGAAATATGTCCATACTCTTGACAATAGTTATAACTATACTTTATGTTGTAATCCCAATTTTAGGATCTTCTAGTATGGTTTACTTTGGTTTTCTTATTTGATGACCAGTAAGGCTTTGATCTACACTCACATGCTCTATGTTCATCCTTCTTACATTTGTAGTATTAACCTTCAAATCTTTATGTGCTTGATGTCTTTCTCTTGAATTCATGTGCCTAATATTCTTGATTGTTGTACTTGTGATAGTTACCCATGAATTTCTTCTTAGGGTTCTAATTTGCATTGTTGCTCCTGCAAACATTTGTTGTATGACCTATCTTTTCACAAATAATGACAAGTGGGTTGTAGTTCTTACCATTTTTGCTTCTTTGTTCACCACTTTTAGATGATTCTCCTTATTTAGTACTGGTGTAACCCAATCCATTAGTATATTTGCTAGATATATGAGATCTCATCAACTACTCAAAATACTTGATGGCTTCATTAGGTTTGTTGAAACTTTTAGCAAATCCTTCTTCTCTTTTCAGGTCATTTCTTAGTTGTTCATTCTGCAACTTCTATGTTGTGATTTCAATATCTTTTCCATTCAATTTAAGATTGAAAATCATCATTTGATTCAATGTTTTTAGTTGCATGTGAGTAATCCTATTCTCCTATAATGTCTTCTCTTCAAGTTTTTTGGTCAATATTCTTTTGTCATCTTCAATCATGACTTTTTCCTCTCCATCTTTCTTTTTCTACTCAATTACCTCACATAGCAATAGAAATTGGACTTCTTGTTCTATCTTAAGATTTATGACCTCCTCAATTATGGAACCATTCTTTTCCATTAGATCTGCAACTGGTACATTGAATTCACTTATATTTCCATCTACAAAAAATTTAGTAGTTTCAATATCTTAGTATTGTGTGTCATTCTCCTCAATAACTATCTCTTTCCTTTCCTTCAATGAGTGCTTCAACTCATCTCTTACTTCATTCAACTAATGTAGGGAAAGCTATATTTCAATCTTCTAATTATCAATAATCTTTCCCAACTTGTAGACTTCCATCTTTGAGATCTTTCCTCAAAGTTGCAAAGCTTTCCTTTCTAGAGAACCAACGCTCTGATACCAATTGTAGGAAATACAACAAGGAAAATAAACTCTGAGAGGGGGGAAGGGGGTGGTGAATAAGTCCTTAAAAAATTTAACCACAAATTCATTTAGTAGACATCCATATCACAATTTGCATGTAAACTAAAATAGCTAGCTAAGCATATTCATCCATAGCATGAAAGAAAATATCATTCAAAACATGTATGATACAAGATATTTGGTTACCTTGAAACCCTCCAATAGGAAGGTAAAATTGGGGTAGGAATGACACCCACAAATATCCACTACTACAATAATAAAGTGTATTCAATGAAGGCTATAATGTTTGATCATAAACTATGATCTACCCTATGAAAGGTCTACTTTATTAAAGGCTTACAAGATTTTTATATCTTACCATGTTAAAGGATGTCAACACCCTATTAGAAGTGTGCCTGATTAAAGGACTTTAACTTACAATAAAGTAAGTACCCTATTTAAAGATTTACAACAATCTATTAGGACTACTCTATTAAGACATTTAACTGATTCATTTGCCAAAATGTCTTAGCAATGGTCCTTTGTTAGCATTCTACTACTAGATAACATATCACCTCTTTCCTAATGTGTACTTGATCCTCTTTGATAAGATCTATCTCTTCTATCCTCTAACTTCTTTCCTCTATTCTCCTCTAACTAATTCTACAATATATCTCAATTCATAACTCCTTAGCCACCATGAATGCTCTATTTTTGCATGCAAACTTCTCTCTTCTTCCATTCCACTCTTACATTGTTTATGGTTTTTCCTCTTTAAGAAGACTTAGGTGACTTAGGGTTAGGTATGAATCAACAATTATGGTTCACCAATTTTGCCACTTAAAACATCCCTTTAATTGATTGGTTTATGCACTATACAGGGATCTGCAATATAAATTCATCCTTATCATCTTAGAATCATAAAACAATCCTTAAGCTAGCTAAAAATGGTTTAAATATAAGTTTGTGCCATTACAAATAACTATATCCAAAATTGTTTACTCGGCACTTAAAGTGTCTGATGCTTAGCATCTACTATATCTTCAATGTTGTAAATCAACCTCTGAATGACTTGACATCCATTGATCACCTGACATCTGAATGACTTGGCATCTACTATCTACTTAGAACTTGAGTGACTTGGCACTTACTAGTTACTCAACATATACTATATAATTGACAACTTACACTCAACATACACTAATTATTCAACATGAAATAAGAAAATGACTTAAGTGTGTTGTCACTCATATGTCAAAACCAATCTAAGATTAACAACCTTGACATCCATAATTTGCAATCTATTTCCCATATACCTCTTTCAAAATTATAGTCTACTATGTTATAAACTTTCCTCTAGAGAGCATTTGCCATTTGAACCTTGCAACATCTTGATCATAGTCTTAATCAAATAATCAAAACAACATTCTCAAAAATTGGTCCTAGGTAGCAAGACATCCAAACTTACAACATTAGATCTTCATCCTTACTAGACTATTACTAAAAATTGCACTCACTCATTTGGGATCACAAGTCTATCTCTAAATATTGAGTCACCATTGGTGTCCTATCTTTCTCAAATATCATTTGTCCATCTTTGGTCAAAGAAATATGTTAGAGTAAAGCATTAATTTAATTTAATTTATTAAATTACCTTTACTCCCTTCTCAATATTTCAATTTTTGCACCTTACATTTCTATTTAATAATTAATTAATATTTATTAAATTTCATTTACCTCTTTGGGTTTCCCTTTTAGGTTTTCAATATCCTTCTATAAGGATTTATCTTTTGTAAATATCTCATATTCTTTTCAATCTAATAATATAGTTTTTACATTCTTAGAGAAAAACCCTTGCCTCGTCTTTGCTTTTTCTTCTTTGTGATAGGTTCTGCATGCATGTATTCTTTAGGCTTTTTGGATTTTTATTTCTCAAATTCCTCATGGTATTATTGTGCTACACACATTTCCCATAACCCAATTAAGCATCAATGGACCAAGCACATTGAACTACACATTCACTTCATCAGGCATCTGATTTACAATGGTGCTCTGAGCTTGGAGTTTATTCCCACTATGGAGCAAGTTATTGACATCTTCACTAAACCTTTTTCATTCTCATGGTATCTTCAGTTGCATTCTATGCTTTTGGTGAAGGAATTTGTCCTTGGGGGGTCTCAATGATGAGTCCTTCCTTCCTTCTTTTCTTTCAATCTCTTTTTGGAGTAGGGTTTTTCATATTTCTCTATGTCATAGAGATTTGGTTGTGATTAGGTACCTCATTGGGGCTTGTTGTTGAGACCCAAGTTTTCTTTTAGCCTTTCATTATAATTTACTTGCTCTCCCTACATTGTTGTTCATCTTGTGGGGGGGGGGGGGGGTGGCGGGTGGGGGTGATGTTGTTAGAGTAAAGTGTTAATTTTTAATTCATTTATTAAATTAAGATTTCACTTTATGCACCTTTCATTTCCATTTAATAATTAATTAGCAATTACTAAATGTCATTTACCTCTTAGGGTTTCCCTTTTAGGTTTTTGATCTCCTTCTATAAGGATTGATCTTTTGTAAATATCTCATATTCTTTTCAGTCTAATAATGCAGCTTGCATATTCTTAGAGAAAAACTTTTTCCTCCTCTTTTCCTTTTCTTCTCTATGACATGTTTTTGTATGCAAGTATTCTTTGGGCTTTGTGGATTTTTATTGTTCAAACCCTTCAAGAGATACTATTATCCTTTACCCATTTGGTTTTCAAAATCACAAGATCTCTTGTTCACATGTAAGTCATCTTATACACTAAACAATTTCTAGCATCATATCCAATCAATTAGTAGTTCAATCAATTCTTGATCATCCAAAATCAATCAATCAATCTTTTGAAGCACTTTCCCTCATTTCATTTAGGTTCTCTTTCTCTCGCATGTTTCCCCTCTTCTTTCATGATCTTTCATCTATCATTTGGTCACTATTTTATGGTACATACATGATTCGATAGAGCTACATTCAAGCCCATGTATCAGTTACTGGAATCACTTAGGAAATAGGGGAAGGTGAATCCTTTCCCTCCTTAATCAATACCATTGAGTTTTAGAATTGGTTAGCACAATACCTACAGATGAAACTGAGAATCCTTTTGCAAACACCACTCTAGGAAATGACACACAAAATTAGAAAGATCCTTGCAAGATGTTGGAAAAATTGATTAGGGAACATAAGACATAGGTCTTCCTAAGCCTCATTAAAGATGGTGTCAGTGTTCCCATAAATTTTTATGAGAATGCCTTTTTTAGACAAATCACTAAGGATAGAGCCTTGATATTACCTGATCATACTATGGCACAAATGTCTAGCAAAGGAAAAGGTCCTGTGATTGACATCACTTCCACACCACTATCAACAACACAACTGACTTTTAAGTTGAGTGTAGAACACGTTCGACAAATCATTTGTGTTTTGTCCAACACAACTACACATGCTAGCATGCCTCAATACACCTCAATAGGTACATATGTGGGATGCCTTAGCATTGGGAAAACAAATATTCAATAGATGGTAGTCACAAAATAACCAACATACTCCACATATTTACAAATTCTAGTTAGTTTGTTGGAAACATCTATCCTAGCTACCACATTGGCATATTAGTACGTTGGCGAAGGTGGGGTGTCTCTTCCCTCACCTTCTCCTCTTCCACCACCATACATGACATTTGGAAATCCATAAAAATTTGGAGGAGGATTTAATATCAATATGCAATCATCACATACATAACCAAATTAAGATTTAGCCAACAATTATATGAACTCAAGAGTCTGGTCCATAGTTTGAGAAAAAAAGGGGTGAAAGACTTCTCTTTTGAGGAAATTTTACCATTCCCCTTTGATAGATCTATTAACACGATACCACTTCCCCAAAACTTTAAGATCCCTAAATTCAACAAATACACAAGGGAAACATGTCCAAAATAGATATCTCAAAGAATTCTCTATCCTATGTCAAGAAATCACCTATAGTGAGGATTACCTTAAGAAACTCTTTACACAAAGTCTCAGAGGTCCCACACTCAAAAGAATAATTAATTTACCAAAAGGCTATGTTAATCCTTTAATGACTTGATAGGAAATTTGTGGCACAATACTCATACAATATCAAACATCATGTGTCGTAACACAAAACAAAAAAATAGGGGAAGCTTTTCTCACTATCTACAAAGGTGGCAACACCTTGTGAATCACATGCCATATAAAATTGAAGACTCATAGAATGTAGACATATTCATCAAAAATTTGAATCCTGAAATGTGCTTCCAAATGAAAATGGCTAGTCTTAAAGACTTTGCAATTGTGGTAAAAAAGTGGAAGAATATTGAAAGTAGGCTCCTAGACAAGGGTACCATTAAAAAATATAACTCTTCATCATCAAACAATGACTCCAATAGTAACCTTGGAAAGCCTAAATTATGGTTTAGGAATAAGGGAATTACATATGATGGTGTCACTAATGTAAAGAGCGTAAAAAACCTCCAAGGAGGAAACAATAACTACAATCAGAACCACAACAACAAGAATCAGAACTAGAACAACATCAAGAATAATCAAGGTAACCAAAAAACATAGTTCTTCCCCCACTATAATAATAACAAGTAAAATTAAGACATTGATAAAAATTCAAAGTTCAGTAGCTTCTAGAAACTATTAGACATCATATTCAAGAAGTTAGTGGGCCATAACTTGATGGTTTTCCCCCCCTATCAGACCTACTGATGAGAAATAACCTAAATCACAATGGTACTAGGATAATGAATACTATAAATTCCATTACATCAAAGGGAATTAAACTAAGAAATACATTAAGCTCAAACACTTCATGCAGAGTCTCATCGATGATGGTGAAATTGAGCTCAAAGGGGGACCCCCTTCTAACAGTGCAAAGTTGAAGATTTTCTAGAAGCCCTTCCCCAACCACAACAATGACAAAAATAATGGTAACAAAAATACAAATGTGATCAATTGAATATATCAAGCATTGACTCCTTGTGTGGAAAAATAGAAAAAAAGTATATGTGTGGCTTTGATTCACTATGTGTTTGTATTGAAGAGGTTGAAACCCATGTAAATACACTCACATTACAAATAAATGATTGTGGTGCAACTGCACAATGAGAAAGAGTTACTTTGCAAGCTTCCATGCCTAGTCCCACTAATCTATCAATTCTAAATATGCCTATTACACCATCTACCTTACAATGGTCTGCTTCTTAATATGATATCCTTTTAGAGTTGGGGAAGACTCCTTCACAAATTTCCATCTTTGGGCTCCTCACTGCATCACCTATTCACAAAAAGATCCTTGAGACTATTCTCCTCGAGTCTTGTGTCCCTAAAAACATCAATACATCCCAATTCACTACCATTATTCAAAACCTTGCCACACAAAAACATCTTGTCTTCAGAGAAAAATATTTCCATGGTCCTAATCAACACTATAACTTGTTGTTTCATATTGAAGTCCTTATACAATGACAAAAAATAGAATGAGTCCTTATAGATAATGGATCTAATTGAAATTGAGCACCTTATAGATAATTCATTTATTGGGGCTTCCATATGATCTCATTGATATCAACTAGAGAATAACTATCAAAGTATATGATGAATGTGAGCAAGAATCAAAGGGGGTTATCATTCTTCTACTCTAGCTAGGAGCCATCATCATTAATATTGAATGCCATATCCTAGCCTTGGACTTTCCATGTAATATCTTGTTCAAATGACCATGGATCCATACACTAAAATTTGTATCATCTACTTACCATCTGTGATGTCCCCTTCTAGCTAGAGACATCACTTTAGCTGGTGATTAGCCTATCAGAGACCCTCGTAGGCTAATAAGATTGGATAGAGGGTCACCTTGGTGTGGAGATCCTCCAAGGACCAGAGCAGAGTACTCTTCTAGGTTGCCAGAGTTTGTTTACGATGAGTTTTCCTTGGAGTTTGGCTTGGTCAGGCTATTTTTAGCAGTTTTGGAGTTATAAAGATAGACCCTTGCTATTTTTAGAAAAGGGGTATGGTCATATGCAGTTCTATCATGTTAGCTCCCAGTCCAAATGACATTCAAAAATGTTGAGTAATAATGGAGATATTAATGTTTATTTAGTTAAAATAAATATTATTGGTTTTAAGCCTATATTGTTAAGTTATAATATATAACTTCAGTGAGGGTCATGATATCATAAAAGGGGCCATTGTTTCAATTAATTGTGGGTCCAAGCTTATGGAAAAATTAAAAGGAATTTTCTAAGTTTTAATGTAATAACATTTTTTATGTTATTATTATATCTTTTATCCCACATTGAGTGTGGAGACTCATTCTGGAGTTGAGGAGTCCTTATAAACAAACCTTGTCTTCCTTCAAGAGCAGGTTATGAGAATTGCTTAAAAACTTTGCCTTGTGAAATTTCTTGAAGTTGTGGCAATAAGGGTTTCTACAAGTTTGAGAAGAATTCAGACTGTGGAGAACGTAGTATCTTCAGAGTTGATGCAATTTGAGGGTGTGAAATATCACTTGAATTTTTCCTGTGAGTTGACTTCATTCTGGAGTCGATATTGTGTTTCAGTAGGAAAAAAGTGGATGAATCTATTTACAGGTTGGAAGGGGTTATAACAACAGCTACAGTGCTATGAATAGTACAGCGCTACAGTGAATTAAAAATCAGAGATTTAATATTGCGGTTTTTGATAGGCACTGCCCAAGGAGGAAGCAACCAGCAGCGTGGTTGCATATTGGAGACAAAAATCAAGTTTTTTTCAACTATTAATGATGATGTTTTTAATGTATTCTTCCAGCAATAAGTATTGTACATACATTAGGAGCCATCCGAATAAATGAATTTGATTAGCATTATAACCAAATTTGAGTTATAATTTTAGGTAAGATTAGTTTTCAATATTTGTATTTTCTTTTCATCAACTCAAAAACCCAAAAATAGCTTAAAACATTCAAAAACAAACCAAAAACAATCATTACACCCAGGGAAACAAATACTGATCAGCGTAGAGCCTATTTGGGGTTCTTACATTGGTATCAGAGCCTCATTCCTGCCATCCTGAGGGTTTGGGGAGTCATATGTAGCCACTAGAAATTGGACCACACATGTACCATACTCGTAGGAGAGCTCTGATTGAAAGAGAATAATTACAGGAAACAAGAAATATGGAAGAGAGGCATGATGGTAGTCCACCTAGAAACAGGAGGAATAATGATGATCAGGATACCAGAGAATTCTACTGTGCTATGGTTACAGGGCAGCAGCAGATGGCACAGGCATTACAGGCACTCACTACTATGGTAGAAAGGATGAACCCACCTGTTAGACAAAATGGGGAGCCGGGAGAACAAGGAGATAACAGGAGTGCTACAAGTAATCAGAGACCACAACGGACCCATTCCAGAATAGCTGATAGGCCTACACACCCTACATTTGTTCCAAAGGAGCCAGAAGAAGCTCCAGTAGAAGAGGCGACAAGAGACCCCATATTTGTAGATGCACTCATGGCTGCAAATGATGAATGGGAATTATTAGCTCGGCAGGTTCGGGAGAGGATGACCTTTGAACGCTTTGTAAATCAGAGGAGAGAGCATTACAGGTCACTCAGACAGGATAGGAGGCCTAGAGGTCAAAATAGTGAGCTGAAGAGGGCTAAAGGCAAGCTTACTATGCCTACATTTGATGGGAGTGGTAAGATGACAGCTCAAGCTTGGATTCATAAGCTTGACACATTTTTGGCACTGAGGCCAATGATAGAGATTAAAGCTATCAAATATGCCACCTTGCATTTGGAGGGAATAACACATGATTGGTGGTACCATGGTATGGTAACACTTCAGCATAACCAAGTGACAGAATACTAGGACTTCGTGGATAGGTTGGTTGAAAGATTTGACAAGAAAGATCCAGAGATTTACTTTCAGGACTTAGCACAGTTGAAACAAACAGGCAACTTGGAGTATTTCATTGGTGAATTTTAGCGGTTGGTAGTCATGGTGCCAAACATTTCAGAGCATAGATTGATAGTTCTTTTCATTGAGGGCCTATCCAAACCACTGAGAGGTTGGATAAAGGCATTTGATCCTATTTCTTTACAGGAAACGATGAGAAAGGCAAGAAGTATGGAACATGCAGTCCCAACAAACAAATTTCAGTCCAAAGGAGCATCTTCTAGTAAGGATAACAAACCATTTTATAAAAAACTAGAGAGGACCGATTTTAAAAATGATTCTAAAGATAAAACTCCAGCACCTTTTGACAGGGAAATATTAAACGATTTGAGGAAGAAAAAATTATGTTTCTACTGTAAGGGACCCTATGATGCAAACCATGATTGTCCTCTTAGGCCAAAGGGAAAAGCTAACAGAGTTATGTGGGCATACTATGAGGAATCAGAATCAGATAATTCAGATCAACAGTCTGATATAGAGGAAATAGATGGTGAAAAAGAGGAAGACAAGTCTGAAAACTTGTCTAAAATGGAGTCCAAGGATGGGGAAGGAGATGGGAAATTTAGGGAAACTCGTCTCACTAGTATTAAGCAAGAAGGGTCATTTCGGATGAGAGGAGTACTTGCTGGAAAACGAGTCATAACCTTGGTTGATATAGGTGCCACTCATAATTTCATTGATGCTAGGATGGTGGAGAAGCATGGCATACAAATAGAGGAGTTTGGGGGAATTAGAGTGAGGGTAGCGGATGGCTATGTCCTCAAATGTGATCGTAGGATCACTGGACTCCCATTGAAAGTTAATAATTATGACTTTAAGGAAGATTTTTATGTTGTACCTATGGGAGATACAGATATAGTTCTTGGAATGAGTTGGTTGCACGATATTGGTGAATTCACGCTTAACCTCAAGGAGATGGAGATGAGGTTTAAAGTGAATGGGAAGAAACATATTCTTAAGGCAATCAGGGACAGTGATCTCAGTATGGTCTCTTTTTGTAGAATGGCTAGATTGATTTGACATGATCAGGTAGAGTGGGCAGCAGAGTGCATGTTGATGCCATCACAGGAGGGACAACATAAGATTGAATATCCTCCTGATATTCAAGAGCTTAGAGTTAAACACTCTAAGGTGTTTAGTGACATTCCACCAGGTAGACCACCAGACAGAGGTATTGAGCACATCATTGAGTTAGAGGAGGGGGCTAGGCCCATCATGATTACACCTTATAGGCATCCGAAGAGGTTGAAGGATGAAATTGAGAAAACTATAAAGGAGTTACTTGCTATGGGCCACATTAGACCAAGTAAGTCTCCTTTTGCTTCTTCAGTGGTGTTAGTAAAGAAGAAGGATGGGACATTGAGGATGTGCATTGATTACAGAGTGCTTAATTGGAAGATGATTAAAAATAGATACCCCATTCCCAGGATCAATGAGTTGATAGATGAGCTTCATGGAGCTTGCTTCTTCTCAAAGATAGATTTGAGATCAGGTTATCACCAGATCAGAGTTAGAGAGCAGGATATCGAGAAGACAACCTTTAGATGTCATTGTGGCCATTTTGAGTTTGTAGTTATGCCATTTGGGCTAACTAACGCACCTGCTACTTTTCAGGCAACAATGAATAGGGTTTTCCATCCTTAGTTGAGGAGATTTGTACTTGTCTTCTTCGATGATATCTTGGTATATAGTAGAGCTTGGGAGGAGCACTTGGTTCACCTGGACACGGTGCTGGGTATATTGGACAGAGAATCCTTGTATGCAAAGGAGTCGAAGTGTGATTTGGGCATGACAGAGTTGTTGTACTTGGGTCACATCATCAGTGCAGATGGCGTGTGCATGGATCCTGAAAAGATTCGTGCCATTATGGAGTGGCCTTCACCAGTGAACCTTACACAGTTGAGGGGCTTTCTAGGACTATGTGGTTTCTACAGAAGGTTTGTGGATGGATATTCCAGGCATGCGGCACCCTTGACAGATTTGATGAGAAAGGGAGCTTTCTTGTGGACTCTTGAGGCACAGGAGTGTTTTGAGAAATTTAAGGGGTTGATGACTTCTTGTCCAGTGTTAGCATTACCAGATTTCAGCAAACCTTTTGACCTACATTGTAATGCTTCTGGAGAGGGCATTGGAGTAGTGCTTATGCAGGAGAAGCACCCTATTGCTTATGAGAGCAGGAAATTGAGAGGGCCAGAGCAGAGCTTCAGCATATATGATAAGGAGATGTTAGCCATTATGCATGCTTTGGCCAAATTCAAGCAATATTTGGTAGGTAGAAAATTTTGTATCAAAACCGACCATAATAGCCTAAGACACTTTTTGGGGCAGCGAGATCTCAATGATAGGCAGAAAAAGTGGGTGAGCAAGTTACAGTCCTATGACTTTGACATTACATATTTTAAGGGGACACAGAATGTAGTTGCTAATGCCTTATCAAATAGGCCCCATTTGAGCTTACTAATAGACATATCGGAGGATTGGAGACACTTGATCCTTGCAGAGTATGCAAAGGACACTTGGGTAGCTGGATTCATAGATGGGACTATTCAGGACAGCAGATACACCCTTGTGAATGAGCTCATCATTTACAAAGGACGAATATTTTTGGTCCCAGGATTAGTAGTGAGGAGGGTGGTTTTGAAATCTTTTCATGATTCACCTATGGCAGGACATCCTGGTTACTACAAGACATACCGACAGATTAGAGAGCGATTCACATGGAAAGGTCTCAAAGCAGAGGTACTTTAGTATGTTAGGGAGTGTTCCACTTGTCAACAAAATAAGCAAGAACACTCCTATCTAGCCGGTTTACTTCAGCCACTTCCGATTCCTGATAGGAAGTGGGAGTGTTTGTCTATGGACTTCATCACAGGAGTGCCTAGAACCCAAGGCAGGGACTGCATATATGTGGTTGTGGATCACCTTACAAAGTTTGCATACTTCTTTCCGATCACTGCTACATACACTACTACACAGGTGGCAGAGTTGTTCTTCAAAGAGATATTCAGATTACATGGCTTGCCTCGGAGCATTGTAAGTGATAGAGACAGTAGGTTTATGAGTCACTTTTGGAAAGAGCTATTCAAGTTGTGTGTGACAGAGCTCACTCTGAGTACTAGCTACCACCCTCAGACAGATGGTCAAATAGAGATAGTAAACAAATGGGTGGAGGGATATCTCAGAAATTATATAGCAGGGCAATAGAGGGCATGGGTAAAGTGGATTTATCTTTGTGAGTATTGCTACAATACCACTTATCACATGTCTATTCAAATGTCACCCTTTATGGCCTTGTATGGGTATGAGGCACCCAATTTTATGGATCTGCTTTTGAGTGACAGTAGAGTGCCCAGTGTAGGTGATTTATTACAGGAGAGTCAAGACATTGTTAAGACTCTCAAGGATAATATAACTAAGGCACAAAATCAGCAAAAGCAGTATGCAGATCAGAAGAGGACTGAGCGGACTTTTGAGGTTGGAAACATGGTGTATCTTATGTTGCAGCCTTACCGTCAATCCACTCTCAAGAAGAGTGGTGCCGAGAAACTCAAGCCACGATACTATGGTCCATTTAGGATTATCAATAAAGTGGGAGAGGTGGCTTATGAGTTAGACTTGCCAACGGAGAGCAAGGTGCACAATGTTTTTCATGTGTCACACCTCAAAAAGGCGCTAGGGCATTATATTGTGCCTTCTACAGTCCTACCACCCCTGGAAGATGAGGGAAAACTTGTTTTGATACTGGAGGCTATCATGGATTTTAGAGAGAGGAACTTGAGGAAACGTACCATCCGAGAATATTTGGTGAAGTGGAAGGATTTGCCGGTAGAGGATGCTACTTGGGAGAGCAAAGAGATTTTACAGCATCCAGAGTTGAGATTGCTTGAGGACAAGCAATTTCAAGGAGGGCGGACTGTGATGTCCCCTTCTAGCTAGAGACATCACTTTAGCTAGTGATTAGCCTATCAGAGACCCTCATAGGCTAATAAGATTGGATAGAGGTCACCTTGGTGTGGAGATCCTCCAAGGACCAGACTGGAGTACTCTTCTGGGTTGCCAGAGTTTGTTTATGATGAGTTTTCCTTGGAGTTTGGCTTGGTCAGGCTATTTTTAGTAGTTTTGGAGTTATAAAGATAGACCCTTGCTATTTTTAGAAAAGGGGTATGGTCATATGCAGTTCTATCATGTTAGCTCCCAGTCCAAACGACATTCAAAAATGTTGAGTAATAATGGAGATATTAATGTTTATTTAGTTAAAATAAACATTATTGGTTTTAAGCCTATATTGTTAAGTTATAATATATAACTTAAGTGAGGGTCATGATATCATAAAAGGGGCCATCATTTCAATTAATTGTGGGTCCAAGCTTATGGAAAAATTAAAAGGAATTTTCTAAGTTTTAATGTAATAACATTTTTTATGTTATTATTATATCTTTTATCCCACATTGAGTGTGGAGACTCATTCTGGAGTTGAGGAGTCCTTATAAACAAACCTTGTCTTCCTTCAAGAGCAAGTTATGAGAATTGCTTAAAAACTTTGCCTTGTGAAATTTCTTGAAGTTGTGGCAACAAGGGTTTCTACAAGTTTGAGAAGAATTCAGACTGTGGCGAACATAGTATCTTCAGAGTTGATGCAATTTGAGGGTGTGAAATATCACTTGAATTTTTCCTATGAGTTGACTTCATTCTGGAGTCAATATTGTGTTTCAGTAGGAAAAAAGTGGATGAATCTGTTTACAGGTTGGAAGGGGTTATAACAGCAGCTACAGTGTTGTGAACAGTAAAGCGCTACAGTGAATTAAAAATCAGAGATTTAATATTGCGGTTTTTGATAGGCGCTGCCCAAGGAGGAAGCAACCAGCAGCGTGGTTGCATATTGGAGACAAAAATCAGTTTTTTTTTTAACTATTAATGATGATTTTTTTAATGTATTCTTCCAGCAATAAGTATTGTACATACATTAGGAGCCATTCGAATAAATGAGTTTGATTAGCATTATAACCAGATTTGAGTTATAATTTTAGGTAAGATTAGTTTTCAATATTTGTATTTTCTTTTCATCAACTCAAAAACCCAAAAACAGCTTAAAACATTCAAAAACAAACCAAAAACAATCATTACACCCAGGGAAACAAACAGTGATCAGCGTAGAGCCTATTTGGGGTTCTTACACCATCAATGCTTGAAGTTTCTCCACCAAGAAAAAGAAGTCACAATTCTAGGAGATCCACAACCATTTTCCTTTTTTAAAAGGATTGAAGAAGCTCCAACAAATGTTTTCCCTATCAGTGAATTTGTGAAGGTGATATCTAAACCTCACACAATTTAGAAACAACTTCTGCTTAAGTTATAGATATACTTAACATTGATAGTTTCTCTAGTAAAGAAAAAGAGAAGGTTGAGGAGGTCAAAACTAAAGAAAAGAAGGTCACCTTTTTTCATTAGGGTATGGGAAAGTATAGGTTTAAAAATTCCTTGTGTGTTGGACAACTTTCACACTTTTCCTAGTCCTTTGGAAAACCATCCCAAATACCTCTCACTGCACCTAAAGACACATTGCATGTAAATAAGATGAGTTTTAAACAATGGGGATCACTTAGTGATGAACACATGGAGTCAAATATCCTTGAATGACTTTATTATGATAGAAAAGATGAGCCTATGCATATCCTTAAAAACAAGTATGTCAAACCAACACCTATTGTGGAGAATATGGGATATTGTGGTGCTAGCCTTGGACCTAATGAAGATGGCATCTGCCAAATTCTTGAGGCTTTTATCTATCCAAAATTTCATAGTTTGAACTCCCTCAAATTCAAGATGTCCTTTGCAGACAACTATTGTATGGTCAAACCTAATTCTAAGGTAGAAAAGGATGAATTATTTGAAGTACCTTTCTAATATATAGAAGATGACCTTGATAACTATGTCCATTCCATTACCATAGCCAACCTTTCATCACCCAAACTTCCCTTCAAAAATCCCAACATGATAGAATGGAACCTTCAAAACATACCACCAACTCTCGATATCTATAAATCTAACAAATCAGTCATGGCTTTATTTGGCCTCAAGAATCTCCAAGACTACAAACACAAGCTTAAATATAGTGCAAAAGCATAATTTGGTAGCTAAGTCAACTCTCTTAATCACAAAATTAAAAAAAGAAATAGAAAATCAAAAAATTGAAAAATCATCCTTAAGAGAAAACCCCTCTGGGGCACTTCTAGATGAAGAAAAAGACAAAATAAAGGAAGCATCTTCTAGTGAAAACCTCACTGAGGTTCCAAAAGTGGGAGAACTTGATTTTCCAGTTGGAAGTTTGTCACTAGAAAATTCATTCATTCTGATTGAGGACACCATTCTAGTTAACTTGGGTACTAAAAAAAAATTCATAGATTACATACATTATTGCTACCCTCAATCCAAAAGAACAAGAATTGATGATTGGGTTTCTACAGAAAGGAAAAACCATTTTTCATAGACCTACAAAGACATGCCTAGTTTAGATAAAAATTTAGTTGTACACCATCTTGCATTTGATTCTAAAGCTATGCCTATTAAGAAGAAATTATGCAAGATGCATCATAAAGTGACACTCCTAGTCAAAGCCTAATTGAAAAAGATGTTAGAAGCAAAATTCATCCATCCAATTCATTATCTTGAATGAGTTTCCAATATTGTGCCCATAGGCAAAGCCTCTAGGAGCATACACATCTATTCATATTTCTGAGATCTTAATCTCATGTGTCCCAAGGATGGATGATTTTTATCTACCTAATATAGACATCATAGTGGATTTGACAGTTGGACATTAAATGTTATCTTTGATGGATGGTTTATTAGGCTATAATAAAATCAAAATTGATGAAGAAGATAAACATAAAATGGTACTCACTACCTCATGGGGAACCATTTGCTATAAGGTCATACCTTTTGTCTTGAAGAATGTCAATGCCACATATTAGCGCATGATGACTACTATTTTTCATGATCTTCTACATGTAATTATAAAGGACTATGTTGATGAAAACATTATAAAATCCAAGGCATGTGATTCACATATTGTTGTTCTCACAACAATATTTGAACACTTAGAGAAGAATATTTTTTTATTAAATTCCAAGAAGTGTATCTTCGATATGCAATCAAGAAAGTTTTTAGGTTGCATAGTATCACAAGGAATTGAGGTAGATCTCATGAAGGTGAAAGACATCCTAGAAATTCCTCCTTCTACCACATTAAAAATTGCTTCATAGTTTTCAAGGCTGACTATAATCAATCAAGCATTTTGTGTCACAACTAGCAGATAAGGTCCATCTGCTCTAAGAAAACTAAGTTATGATGGGAATTTCTTTGTCAAAAATCATTTGAACAAGTTAAAGAATCCCTAGATAATCCACCAATGTTGGTTCCCCCTTGTAAGCTGACCACTGATACTCTACATCTCTACCACTATAGTCATACTGGATACTCACATAGCACAACTAGATCATAAAGAAATGACTAGACCATGTATTATCTCAAAAAAAATTTGGTTGGTTATGAGTTGAAGTAAAACTCTATTTAGAGAGCTTGTTTGGCTATGGTATTCTATATGAAAAAACTATTCCATTACATACTCAATCACACTCCACAGCTTATTGCCAACATTGATCCTCTAAACTACCTACTGTCAAAAGTTTCACTCACATGTCATATTGCAAAATGGGTCTTAATTCTCAGTCAATTTTGACATTTTTTATGTAGATTGCAAGGCCATCAAAGGATAGGCTATTGCTAACTAGCTTACAAATGCTCCTCTCCAATGCAGACATCCTATTATTACAAATTTTCTAGATGAAGTAATTATGATTATCTTTCCTAGTACATTGTGGAATCTCTATTCAATGGCTCTATCACACAGAAAGGATTGAGGGAAGGAATCTTGTTTGTCACATGGCAAGGAGACCTCATTGTAAAGTCTTAAAAAATCTTATTTCCTTTCACAAATAAAAGAGTTGAATACAAAGGACTGGTCACATGACTTTTCCAAGCTATTCACTAGAATATCAAGAGCATTCTTGTCTTTGATGATTTCCAAAATAGTTATCAGATACATTATAGATGAATATATGAAAAAGGATGAAAATTTGCTTCCATATTACCACATTTTAGAGTGCCTCAACCAACATTTTTTTGTAAAAGAAGCAGATGCAATGTCTACCATAGCCTCCATGATCACCATGCAAGAATATAGTACCAAGTGTGAGTTTCTTGTTGAGAATCTTTTATTCCTACTTACGAGCAACCATAATCAAGTGATGGTGTATGAAATTATTGGTCCCAAGTCTCCATGGTATGCTAAAATTTTTGCACCTCCATCATAAAACCATTCTCATAACCCTTACCCTCAATCAAATAAAAACCTTCATCCGTTATAGTTCCCAATACACTATCCTAGGTGACACACTTTTCCAAAAACACTTTGATGGAACCCTCCTCTGATGTCTCAATTCAGATGAAGCCTAAACAATTTTGGAAGAGGTACACCAAGGAATTTTTGGGGCCTATTCTAATGGTCTCATGTTGGCAAAGATACTTCTCAAAATGGGTTATTATTGGCCTACTATGGAGGTTGTTGCATATCACTTTATGAAAAGTTGTGTCCTTTGTTAGAAACATGGAGATTTGATACACACTTCCATCCAAGACCTTTAGTCCACCATCACACCATGATACTTCTCCCACTAGGGTTTTCATCTTGTTGGCCAAATACATCCTAATTTTCCTAATGACCACAAGTACATTATTTTCACCACTAAGTATTTCATGAAGTAGGTATAGGCTATTCAATTAACCTACATCACAGGAAAACATATTTCAAAGTTCATCTTATATTATCCATCACTTCAGCATTCACTAGGATATTATCATAGACAATGGGATTCCTCTCAAAAATTAGGAAGTCACCACACTATGTAGGACATTCATAATTACCCAGCATTTCTCCACCAAATACTTCCCTCTAGGAAATAGTCAAATTGAAGCCACCAATAAATCTATTTTGAAAATCCTTTAAGAAATTGTTGATGTTGTTGGCCATGATTGGCACCTCCAAATTACTCCCACCCTATGGACCTACTATACCTCCATCCATACACCAACTAGGGTCATTCCATTTTACCTAGTTTATGGTCAAGAGGTTGTCTTACGCATTGAAATTGATCCCCCTTCCCTCAAGATCTCTTAAAAGAACCTGATGTCCAAAGAAGGATACTATTTTTATTACTTGCAAGAGCCACAACTCCTAAATGAGAGAGGCCTTAATTCCTTAAACTATCTTTGGGTGTATCAAAATCACCATTAGCTTTAGTTCTGCAAGAGGGTCAAGCCTTAGGAGTTTGAGGTCAATGGCCTTGTGTTGTAACACAACATGAAGAATGTCCATAATAGAGAGAAGAAAGGAAAATTTGAGCCCAATTGGCTTGTCTCATTTATCTTTACTACCAAATATGGTTCTAGGGCATATTAGATTGTAACTTTAGACGGATATCCACTCCCTAAGACTCTAAATATTCAATGTCTCAAGTAGTTCTATGCTTGAGTCCACCAGTTTCTATATAGTGTAAAAGTAGCTCTATAAATTCCTAAAAAGAAAAAAAATAGGAAAAAATCCAAAAAGAACAAAAAATTTCAAAATTTCAAAAACATTTGCAAAAAGATCCTAAAGAAACACCTAAAAAGAAGAAAAATTTCCTTAAAAAATCATCATTGTTGGGAAAACTTGGAAAATAGGCACATCAGTGATACCAAAAAAAAAAAAAAAAGAGAAAAAGAAAATAATTTTTCAAGTAGTCAAAACTTGGTAATTCTATTGCTCTTGATAAGTACCATGGTGAAAACCTATTTGAGGCACCATTTGTAATAACTGGATCCATCATCTGTTTGACTCACCTCATCTCCATGTTCCTTTCATTCACTCTATATTTGTCCAGAAGTCATACCTTCCATCTCTCCTAACAAAATATCTCTAGTATACGAGGTGATCACCCACATTCATATTCATCAAATACCTCTAGTCCATGAGGCACTTCCCCATTGCATGATCATAGTAAGGATCTGCATTGACCCCATTACATAGAGCTTTTCCCCAATAGTAACTACAATAGAACCTACACAAATTTATATTAATATTTGATGATTTGATAATTTTTTCTTTTTCCCAACTATTGCTGGCAAACATTCACATTGAAAACACAAATAGGAAACCTAGCAAAACAATATCCCTACAATTCACCATCACAATAAAGTTCGTGGCAAGAACTTTGGACTAAATGACTACTTAGTTAAGATGACTTTTTTGTTGATTTCATTTTTGTGTATTAGTAGTTCCCTCCTCAAGATTACCTCAATCCTTAATATATTGGTGACGTTTGAATTACTTCAACTAATTAAACACATCATTTGTAGTATGATCTATATTCCTAATTCTTTATTGCATCTATCTCAATTTTTGAGTTATGGTTATGCGTTGCTCACTAGGGGTAACAGGTCAGCACACTTTCCACCAAGACCCCTCAAAAGACTTTGGGTGTACCCATACCTCTCTAGTGCATACATGTCATTTGTTCCATCATGACTATGACAAGGTGAGTGCACCAAGTTGGTGTACAAAAAAGTGGACATCCAAAAAAAATCTCAATAACTTGATCAAGTTATTTACAAGTGAAATGTGAGCCAGGTTTGGTATCTAAGCCTAACCATTATACTTTGAAAAACCTGTTTAGGTTTTATAAAGTATATATTTTTGTTTGTTACTCGCATTTGAGGGCATTTTTATACCCTCAAATAGAAGCAATAGTGTGGAGTAAAAAGGAGAAGGTCAAAACCTAATTGGGTTTGGGATAAAATTTGATTTTTTATTGTATTTCCATCCATGGTACCCCACAAATGAGGTAGGTCTTCATTCTATTCATCGTTTATGCATTTTTCCATCAATTTTGTAATGTGGTTTTGTAATTTATAAGTTTTGTAATTGTTTTTAAATGTTTTAATATAGATGCATCAAGGAATCCAAGAAAATAAGGGAGAGATGAAAGACTACCTCCTACACAAACAAACCCTCCACCTGTCATGACACAACCATAAAACACTCCACCCATTGTGACACAACCACAAAACCCTCCACCCATAGTGATGCAACCACAAAAAGCTCCACTTAATGTTCATGTTCAACAACCACCACCTTGTGTAAACCCTATGTGCATACAATTATATCATTTAACTACTACAAAAGAGGACCTCATAAACTACCTTACACAAAATAGTGCTAACATTACCCAAATGGTCAATAGGTTTTGGTCATCTACACTTTCTCACCACTCAGCCCTAGTGAATACACTTGAACAAATGGCCCAAATTGCAAATGAGGTGTCTAGGGAGGATTTTAAAATGGGATACATGGAGGGATGTGTGTTGTGCATATTATGTCAATGGGTTATCATATCAGCAAGTGAAAAATAAAGACATAAAGAAAGGTACTATATGTTCTCTTTTCATTGGTCCTATATTTGGCAACTCCCTATTATACACAACCAAAACATTTCCTATTCATTATTTTACTCATACTAGGATGAGAACATATTTTTGGGATAGGTGGTATATGCTATTTTACCTACCACCATGTAATAATTATTAGGTACTTTGATATCAGTTAGTTTTGGGGTAGGGGGAGAAGCTCTGCATAGGATAGACCTAGGGCTCATATGGTGGTACCACAACATGAGAGGAGATGTATAGCATGAAAAATTGTGCCTCATGTGCATTCATCATTTCAACTTGAGATGTTGCATTAGGAACATTAGGTAATGTAAGTGTGTTTGTCATAATCATTTCAATTGGAGTATGTTGAACATTTTTGTTTGTTAAATTAGGTGTATTTGTGACATCAGTATCAATAGGTAGATTTTTGTCACATACATTGGAGGCATTTGATGATGTACCTTCATGTAATCTCTTCATATGTTCCCTTGTTTTTTCCTTTATTGCCTCTCATTTTTCAATCATTCCTCTCTTTTTCTTTCTCATGATTGTGGATGCAAATTACACTACAAACAATAACATAATAAAATAAATAATAAAATACAAAACTAAAAAAAATTTCATGATTAATTTTTGCTCAATCACAAGATACTAACATAAAATAAAATGTTGGCACATGAAAAATATAAAATTTAGCATTTCCAAGCACAAAAAACCTTACGCTTGCATACTTAGAATAGAAATACATGTGAAACAGTAGTAGAATCTGGTGGACCATAGTGAAACAACATAATAACTATTGACATTATTTTCTATTTATAGTTTTCAATAACTTGATTGGGTTATTAATTTCTAATTGCATTATCCATATGGATTAATAACCTAATTGGGTTTTGTATTACTACTACACAAAGGTAGATTAAAGGAGGGAGTGAGTGATGGAGAGAATCAGAGAGAGAGAAGTTGGGGATAGGATAAAGAGAGAGAAGGGGATACAAAGAGGGAGAGGGAATTTGTGTGTGTGTGTTTGTGTGTGTGTGTGTGTGTGTGTGTGTGTGTGTGTGTGTGTGTGTGTGTGTGTGTGTGTGTGTGTGTGTGTGTGTGTGTGTGTGAGAGAGAGAGAGAGAGAGAGAGAGAGAGAGATGAAGAGAAGGGTGGATAGGAGAAATAGAGGGAGGGTATAGGACAAAGAGAGAATATGTGTGAGAGAGAGCGAGGGGGGATGGGATGGAGAGAAGAAGTAGAGGATATGATAGAAAGAGTAAGAGAGAGAAGGCGATAGGAGAGAGAGGGGGATAGGAGAGACAGAGAGAGAGAGAGACACACACACACACACACACATAGAGAGAGAGAGAGAGAGAGAGAGAGAGAGAGAGAGAGATTATGGGAGATTAGGGTATATGATAGAAAGAGTGAGAGAGAGATGGAGATGATGAGTGAGAGAGAATGGGATAGGAGAAAGAGAGAGAGGGGATATGAGAGAGAGATTAGGGGATTTGATAGAAATTATGTGTGTTTGTGTGTGTGTGTGTGAGAGAGAGAGAGAGAGGTGTAGGGATACCCCAATAAAATAAAAATTTAGGGCTCTTTTTAAGTCTTTTAAATCATTAGGTTTTGATTAGGAATGTTGGCTATTCATGTTGACCCACTTGTGAGACCTAGTTCCAAGATTGGCATTTGCTAAGCCCTTGGTCAACTATGGTCAAAGGTGTCACATAGCCTAGAATCTTAGGGTAGATTTTTTTTCATGTCTTTACATGTTTTGATCCATGTTAGATTGGTTAAAGCCAAGTTTGGTTACCTTAGGGAAAGATTTTGCGAAAGTTGTAATTTGAATTCCCAATGACCATATTTGGTTTGAATGGTTTTTATAACCATTGGGAAAGCTTACATATTTCTTGTAGGTAGGTGGTATGGATAGAATGTGTAAATTTTCTTTCAAATCAATAAAATACCAAGTTTTTCTAGAAAATCTCATGTTGCAACACATTGTATAGACTCATTTTGACATATAGGTATATATTGGTGACATTTTTGGATATCTTGGTAAATCATCTTTCGAATGCACTTGGAATGAGATCCTAAATCACTTCTTAACTCCAGATATCTAGGATAAATACTCATTTTTATCATAGTTTCTTGTATCTACCTAAGGTTACTAACATTTTCAATTATATCTTGAGATTCTGCCATGGGAATTTAATGGCCCTAGGTGGAATCCAAGTAGGAAAAATTTAATTTAAGATTCTTTTGGTCTCATGTTAAAGGGTGTAGACAACAAAGAGAAATTTGATGCCCTAGGCATGCAAGATCCATGTGCATACTAGAAATGTGTAACAAAAACTCCCACAACTCACTACAAAAAAGACTTCAAGCCCTGGGATCTTGTTTATAAACATTTTATGTGATCCCCCTCATGTTCCAATTATTGGATTGGATTTTTGGTTAGAGGTTAGGGTACTTCTTTTGTAAATGAAGGCCTAATTGGTTAATCCTTCTAGGTGAGATTGTAAGTTTTACTTTATGCATTCTCATCTTGGGATCCCAATGCTTTAGTATGTTATGTAAACACAAAAGTGTATTTTAATTAGTGATTCATTCATTTGGTTGTGTGGAGTTTTCTGAATCTAAGTTAAGTTTTCAAAATTCAAGGGCTATAAGCCTTATCTTGGGTTTGTGAAGCAACATATAGATAGATGTTATATAGTTTAATTCTAATGAATTTTTCATGTTTTTTAGGACCTAAATAGACTAATAATATTTCTTAAATTCATCCCTGGTCCTTATGTAAGTTTTGGGATTTAATGTGTCAAAAGTGTCCTTTTAATGCACTATAAGAGCAACTAGTGATTAGTTGTCTTTGCGATAGGTTTTCCTTGTGATTGAGATTTCCTAGGAGTGTTTTAGGTTGTGATAACCATAACCATCATGTTGAAAACTTGTAATTGGTGTTTTGGGGTAGATTGGTTTTGTAAAGACATGTATTGGATTCATACCTTCAATGAAGAGGATTCTAGGAACCTTGTTTTAACCCACTACTGGTTCCATTGCATCAAGTGGTATCAAAGCATGACTATTATTGAAGTAGATGAAGAAATCCCTACCAAGGTAACTAATTTTGAAATAGAAAAGTTGATGGGAGAGAAAAGAGAAACCAATGTTACTCTTGCAAAGAGGTTGATAGAACTTGAAGGTAGAGCGAATAAACAAAAAGGGGCACAATTTGATGATGAAGACAGGATGGTAAGGCTAAAGACCTTGAAGAATATGGTGAAGTACCTACTGAAAAAAGACCTCCCTTGAATGCTCTCAAATGACCATGGAGGGGAAGTTGGAATTTCCAACTTTCAATAGAAAAATGAATGTTGACATAGCATTGGATTGGATAGAAGCCCTAACTAGTTTCTTCAAGTGTGAAGACATCCCAACGAAGCAGAGGGTAAAGATGGAAAAATCCAAGTTGAAGGGAGCAACCTTAACTTGGTGGAATTTCATCTAGACTTAGAGGGCGAAGAAAGGAAGAAACATGATTTCATCATGGGATAGAATGGTGCTAGTTTCTTCATCAACTTCTTGATTTCATCTTCATCATCTATCTTGCACATAGTTTTTAGAATTGACTTTTGAAGTTCCATGTCTTCTTCATGAACTAGTGCCTTCTTAGCCACAATTATATCATAGACTTTTTGATTCATCATGCCTTTAATACTCTCAAGTTTCAAGTTATTAAGGATCATATATCTCATAGTAGAGATATCAATCTGTTCTTTCTCCATAGCATTGTACAAATCATAGAACTTGTTCATCTGCACAAAGTTTCCTTCATGATAATGGATTTGTTGATCTTTTCTATCTTTGGTGTCCATGGTTGCCTAGTTTTACTTGCTGGCTTCTAAAAAATAATGACTTTCTCTAGATGTTTGTATTCTAGTTCCTCTTCTTCTTCTTCATCACTAGAGTCCTCAATTGTCAACAATGTCTTCTTTCTCTTTTTTGGTCTAGTAGCTTGTTTCTTAACTCTTTTAGAAATGTGAGTTTCTACTAACCTTTCAAACTTCCTCTTAGGTTCACTTGGATGCTTGGAAAATACAACAACATATGGAATGCTCTATTATGTAGGAGTTTTTGCAATAGATACATTGGATGCTTGGCCAACTAACAAAGGTGTCACATACATTATGCCTTGTTCACCAATTTTTTTAAATCTATAGATAGTTTGTCTAATGACTTGTGATTCTTCTTCTAATGTACCAACCTCAAATAATGATTTCTTCATTATAGATGAAATCTTCTTATGTGATGCTTTTCCTAATGATGCCTAGTAGGCTGACTATGTTATCTCCTCATACATTCCAAATATGTATGATGCTTGATCTATATCATATTTCAACAATAAATAAATATAACTAATAGCTATATCATTACTCAATTCATAACCTAGGGGCTCAAGAAGTGTTTCCCAAGGTTCTACTACTTTAATATTGTAGACACCTAAATTTGATTACACTGCTTTGGTAATCTAATTTAGCCATCTCTAAAGGCATCATTAATTAAATTCTTATTTAATTAATCCTTTGCCATCCCTAGTTGATTAATTTAATTAATCATCTATAGTCCTAATTGATAAATCAAATAATCTATTATTTATCAATTAAATCCTTTTCTCCTATCTAATCCCAAAAATCCCCATTTATTAAATTAATCTATTTGATAAATGAAATCCTCAAATTCAAAAACCCTAACCTATCTCTAATCCTCCATTTAGCCTAATCTACCCCATCCACCCATACTAACCAAGCTTAGCCACTAACTCACCCACCCTCATTAATGCCATCCACTTGCACATCTCTAACATCCCTAATCTAATCCTAAACCCAAGCCTAATCCACCCCCTAATGTTGTCACATTCCTTAAACAAGTTTAATACTTTCCTAATCCAAACCAAAGTCTTCCCTGAAAAAACCCAACCACTAAGTCATGAGTGCTCTTACAAAACATAAAAGACTCTTACAAGCCCACTCATGACTTTTACACCCATCTTCCACACTCTTCCCTCTTCCACACTCATTCCTCTTACATCCCTCTTACATACTCAACCCCACTCATCATGCCTTTAACCAACCCTTTACCCTACCCTCTCACACTCATCCTCCTTGTGACAAGTGTCACCTTTCCATTGGTGCTAAACAAGCACAATCCATGTGCTCTCTTTTGAGTGCATCCTCGCCCTCCTTAAGCCTTCATCCATCCTTGCATCTAAGCCCTCCATCCCTCTACCCCTTAGCCTATAAATTGAATCCCATCCCAAGCTCATCAACAATCTTTGAGCTAAAGTTACCATGCTATTTTGAGAACCAAAGCCATCAATCTTACCCTTATAATGCCAAATTGAGAGCTCACAAAGCTACCAATTTTCCATTACCCATCTCCATTGAAGTAGCTTTTGAGCATCTTGAGCATACATCCATAGCAAAAGGACACATACAGAATCCAGAAAGCATGGAATGTTTTCTCTTGTGAGGTTTGCACTTCTTGTTTGCTTTCTTTGTCTAAGCATATATGTGAATTTAGTTTTTAGTTTGTGAATGTTTACTTTATTTTTTAATGTTCTTTGCATACTAAATCTTGTTCTACATTTTGGCATGCCCGGTGGGACCCCACTATGGGTCATTTAATCATCTATTTTCATCTATATGTCATTTTTTCTAACCATCTAATGTTTGTTGTTGTTTGAGTGTATTGTGAGGGTGTTTTTCTTATTTTTGTAGGTTAAAGAACGCACTTAGGAAGAAGAAATACCATCTAAAAATCCAAAAATAGCAAAAAATTTTAAAAATTCTGAAAAAAATTCGCATTTTTCAACTTTTTTCGCGCAGTGTCGTCTCTGCAGTTTTGGTGTCTGCAACCTGTTCTGTCATCTCCGCCACCGCCAATCCAAATTATCGTCTGCAAAAATCCGCGTCTACGCAAATTGATGTCTCCGCCACCGCCAATCCAAATCGTCGTCTGCGAAAATCTGCATCTGCGCAAATCGGCGTCTCTGCTTGTCACCTATTTTTTGCGCCGCAAATCTGTTTTGTCGTCTCCGAATACTAGTGTCTCTGTATTTCAGCGTCTTCATATTTTGGCATCTCCGCTTGATAGACTATCGTCTCTGCCTGCTTATGTTGCATTTCCATAGGATTTAGACCATTTTAAGCATTTTTATGCGTAGAAAAAATAGCAAAAAAAATTTAAAATTTTTTTCCCATAGTTAAGCTCTCATTTTTGAAGATTTTGGCTAACTAACTAAATTGCTTTTTTTTTTCTTGTCTCATTGCAGGTTGGAGCACATATGGAACCACTAACCATGTTTCTTGCAGGTTTTCATGTTGCTAAAAAATGAACTTGAATGTTTAACCATTTGTCTTTGAATGCATGTTGTTAAAAAATTGAACTTGAATGGTTAAACACATTTTCCATTGAATGAATGTTGCTCAAAACACACTCTTGAATGTCATGGATTAAAATCAACTTTCCTTGGAATGCATGCTTAAAACAAAAAATCCAATCTTGAATGCCAAGGATCAATTAACCATTGCAATATCAAACACTTCATTTGGAGCTTCTAAAATTGAACAAAAACAAATCTCTTTTTCACATGCAATCTAGGTAAAGTTTGATTTTTGGACATTTAAGAAACTTTGTTAAGTTAAAATACAAATTTAAAAAAATCAATTTGAGTAGTTTCTTGGACTCACCTCTTTTCTAATCACCCATCAAATATTAACCATTGGTTGCAATCTCAGCGCCATTTATGGGGATGGGTCTACTTGAAAAAGGTGTTAAATGTTCCACAATCTAACTCACTCACTTGGTCTTTGAACGTTTGCTTTAACTTTATCAAAATTCTTAAATGGCCAAAACTCTAGATTAAATCGATCACACTTCAAGTTTGGGCACTAAAATTGAACAACAACTGACGTGGAGAGCCTCCGGGCGCGTGTTTGAAATCGAATCTCACACACTTTTGTTTTGGGCTTAAAACAAACTCACACTCAATCTTGAATGCCTTAAAGAAAATTAATCGATACTTGACGTGGAGGGCCTCCGGGTGCATGAGTTTGATTTTGTTGACCCTAACTCTTCTTATTGTTTGCATTCTTTGATCGATTTACTTTTGTTGGCGCTTCAAGTTGGAATTGAACATTGTCTCTTAAACATGAGTGCTTTCAAAGTCTAGATTAGCACTCTTAACAAGCGTGTTTTTAAGCCCAAGGTCATCCAAGTCTTCTCTCCCCTTGTCATCTTCCGAGGCCATCTTGGGTGCATAAGATTAGGATCCAAAACCTTGTTTCTTTTTAGGAGGCCTTCTTGGGGATTTCATCACCCCTTGGATGACCTCAACTCCAACATTCTGGCGGAGTATAAGAATCAGAAGGTGAATCGAAAGACACCTCTCTTGGGATCAAGATTTTGTCATTCGGGCTAAGCCTCAAGGAACTTTATACCCTTGAGAAGTGAAAGAGGAGAAGTGGGTTACCGCTCCTCTCGGCTGTGTGACATCTTTTTGGTCTCATCTATGGATTTGGGCCTCACGTACCTTGCGTATATCGAGGACTCCCTAGCTAAACCAATTGTCAGCCTTGCAGAAAACCATCTAGGATGTTAATGTGTTTGGAGTGACTGATCGAAACATTTGTAGAACATATGCACTCCTCGGCGCAAGTATCACATTCTGAGAACCACAAACTTCTATCTGGGTGTTCCTATCTATTGCTTTTTTTTATTTTACTTGTTGAATGAATGTTTGCCAAACTTGGTAAATCCTAGCTTAGGGCACACTTAGCGTAGTCACTGCCTATTTTGGAAGTTGAACAAGTTGAAGAAAAACAACTGAGATTTTTCCCAAAGCCAAGAAAATTCAGGAATTTATGTCGGAACAACCCAAACCCAAATAGAAGTTTCACAAGGTCAAACTCAAGCCATCTCTAGCATACCAAGAACTTTCAGTCAAGAGAAAAGAAATAACACCAAGCCCACGAATTGCCAAACTCCACAAAGCAGAAGACAAAGCTACCGACGAAGCACTTCAAGAGGCCTGGTTAGAGTGCACCATCAAATTTAGCCAACATCCAGGAGTTAATACTGCTTATGCCTTACCAACTAGGCATGATTTCTATGATTAGACACCCTTGTTTCTCCACATCTTCTTGGATAAGCTTCACTTTAGAGTCATCTTTGTAGAAAAGCCAGCCATCTTAGGTTATCCCCTTAAGCATTATTAGCTCATCCATCTCATTTAAAATCAAACCATCTAGCCAGCAATCAAAAATCTACACATCTAAGCTTTCAAAATTGTTGTCACCTTGCTAAAAGATTTCCATTCCTAAAATCTTCCAAATCCACCAATTTCACCAAGGTTATCCCTTTGACAGAGCTTTGTCTAGGGTAATCTAGCTTTGTCACTTGTTATCCCTCATCACCTTGAGCTAAAGGTTGGGATCCACAAGTGGTCAATCTCGTGTTCTTCCTAAAGGATCATCAGTCTATCCTTAAGTTGACACAATCACCACCAAGCTTACACATAGGAAAGCAGACCTTTTGTGCTTTGACAACATATCTTTGAAGTTAGAATCCCCAACCCAATCCTCCTTAGGTTTTGTCATATAGCTTTGCCTCAACCTAGGAAATCATTTGCATAGAAAAGCCTTCCCCCTTTGCATCCATCAGCATTATTGCATTTCATCCTTAGGAGCATTTTTCATGCCACCCGTCACTCGCTTAGCCAAGAACAAAGAAATAATGGAGCCCTATCATTTGGATAGAACAGCCTCACCCCCCTTGAGCACTCAGCCATCCTTCAGCCTAGAGAAATCTATGCCATCACCTACTAACATTGAAGCTTTCATGAACCAACCAGGAAATGAAGTATTGGTAAATACCATTATAGACAAAAACAAAGAGACAATCATGTCTAATTTTCGAAGGGACAATGTAGGAACCTTTGACTTTGGAAGACCCCCTCCATTATCAGATCCATCTCACCCATTGTTTGGGCAGCTGCCACCACCCATAGGCTCTTATGATCCAAATTATCCTCAATATATTCCAAAAGAAGAGCCTCCAGCCAATCCATATGACTCAACAGACCCAAACATACCATCATCCACCCAAGTTGAAATCTCCATGCCGCAAGCCAACCCAGCCACCACCACTCCATCCTTGGTTCATACCTCTCCGCTCCAAACCCCCTTTACCCAAAACACCTCACCGTTCACCCCCTTCACTATTGCTGCTGCTCCCCAACCCAGCCTTCCAAATCCACCCATCTCCCAAATCAGTACTAGCATCTTTGGCCAACCTCAGCATTATACAATAGGGATGCCACCCATGGGGCCAAGTAATCAACCTTTCATCACCCCCAGCTTGTTCACCATAGCCCAAAGCACAATCCCATCATTTCCATTAGGTCTTGGGAGCTCAATACCACCAGCCACAAATCCACAAGCTACTACCTTCACTCCACAAAGCTATCAAATCCCACAAGCTACTGCCAATCTTCTACCAAGCTCCCAAGTGACCCCAGCTCCCACCACCACTATACCAAGCTTCCAAATCTAGCCACCAAGCTATCAAACCCCATCAATTCCATTCCCAAGCTTTCAATTTCCACCACCTCCACCACCAACTAATCCATTACCTCTTATTACCAACTACTTTTAAATGCCACTTCTAGGAGGTAATCCACCACCCCAGCCAACCACCAATTATTTTCAGATACCATCCCAAATGGGGGCACAACCCACATATATTGGTCAAACCCCACAAGCCCCCCGATCCTTTCCTCAAGCCTCACAACCATCTTGTACCTTATCTCCACAAAGCAATCCATTTATCTCACAGTTAGCTTATGTTCCTCAATCCCAACCTCAAATCCCATATCAACAGCAAGCCTCGCAGCACATGCAGCAATATGCGCCACCTCCCCCTCAACAACCCGTCATCCACCATGCAGCTGCCCAAACAATGTACAATCCCTATCAGCAAATCCCTCATAACCATCCATATTCAATGGCCCCATCCAGCACATACCTACCTCAAGGCACTCCTACATTGGGGGCACCCTAGCCATCACCTATCAATTCAGAATGGGAGCAAATGAAGACAACTCTGAAAGCCATCCAAGAAGGGAATGATCCAAAGACATTCAAGTTTGAGAATGTGTGTCCTTACCCATTTGATAGAGCCATTACCACAACACCATTTCCCAAACACTTTGAGGTACCTAAATTTGACAAATTCAGAGGAAAAGGAGACCCTGTCACACATATCAAAGAATTTTACATGCACTGCCAGGACGTGGCATACAATGATGTCTTCCTCTTGCACCTTTTTCCCAAAAGCTTGGTTGGACTAGCTCTTGAATGGTTTTATAGAATCCCCTATGGCACAATTAAAAACTTTGCTGAATTATCTGAGGCATTTGTAGCCCAATATGCCCATCTTGTTGAAACAAAGCTATCAATAGTTGATCTTGTCCACACCAAGCAAAAAGGTGGAGAAAGCCTTGCCGAATACCTACAAAGATGGCAAACCCGTACCACCCGCATATCCTGCACCTTGCTAGAATGCCATGTGGTGAAAATTTTTATTGATAATGCACATCCCAGCTTGGCTCACCACATGACCATGAACTGTTTGCAGACCTATAAGGATATCAAAGAGAAAGGAATGATCCTTGAGCAAGGACTCATCAAAGATGGTGTGGTAAAAATTTACAAAGAGGCCCACCAAAATCAATCACATTCCAATGACAGGTCTAGGTATTGGAACAAAAACAAGCATGTTGCAACAGATGGGGTTACTGACACCAGACATGTGAATATTGTTGGTCCTTCTCAAAACTAGTCTAACCCACCATATCAAAAAAATAACCAACAAGCTATCAATTACCAACAACGAAATAACCAAAGCTATCAAAACCACAATACAAGACCCAACTTTCAAGGGTCTAACAATCAAGCTAATGCCATTAATGTAGCTGCAGGGCAAAAGCCCAGATTCCAACCTGCACCTAGAAACTATACACCCCTTGGTGAGCCATTGGATGTTATTTTTGAGAAATTGTCTAAGGAAAACCTCATCAAATTTCCTCCTACCCAGCAAATTGATCCAAGCCAATCCAAAGCTGCATGGTACAAGGACAATGAGTATTGCAAGTTCCATAGGGTAAATGATCACACCACCCTCAGATGCATGAAACTGAAAGACTATGTACAAGACCTTATTGATCAGAAGGAAATCACTGTTGGTGCCCAAACCTCTCCCAATGCAGGCTTACAGATTTATCAAAATTCTTTTCCTCCACACAACAACCAAAATCCTGGAAAAGCACCTATCCAAAACAACACCAACAACCGCCAGCCAAACCAACAGCATGGGAAGAACAATGACCACACTTCATCCTATATAGACTATGGTAGCCTTATAGGTTGTATATCTGAGAAAGAGCCTTCTGTCAATGTTATCAATATTCGAGGACCAGACAATGAGTGTGCGGTCACCACTCGAAGAGCACGATTTAACATCGCAGGCCCACCAGTTTCATCAGCACCATCAGCTCCATCAAAAAGCCAGTACAATATCTTGGAACACCTTGGGAACATGCCAGCCCAAATCTCCATTTTAGACCTTCTCCGCACTAGTCTTGTGTACAAAGACATCCTTGACAGTGCTCTCATAGAATCCCGTGTCCCTTCTGGCATCAATACTACTAATTTTCATAATCTTGTTGGACACCTTTCATCCTCATGTGCCCTATCTTTCAAACCCACCGACATACCCGCGGTTGAGCCAAATCACACCCTTCCGCTTCGCATAGCCATCATGGTATCCAATTTTGCCGTGAAAAGAGTAATGATAGATAATGGATCAGCCTTGAACATTTGCACCCTAAAATTCATAAAACAAGCTGGGTATACTGAGGCAGATATGATCAGTGAAGTTATCACCATCAAAGCTTATGACAACTTGGAAAGAACCACAGAAGGGACTATTTTGCTACCAATCAAGGTTGGGCCAGTCATCCAAGAGACAGTTTTCCATGTTGTTGATCTAAACCTACTATTTAACATCCTCCTTGGTCGCCCATGGATTCATGCTATGAAGGCCATTCCATCCACCTACCATCAGTGCATCAAATTTTTGCATCAGGGCACTGAGGTAACCATCCATGCCGATCCAGAACCCTTTGCTTACTACAATGCGGTTGAAGCTTCATATACAAACCATTTCCCTGGAATAGACATCGGCACATCCATCGCCAGCTCATCCCACACTTGTAATGACGCAGAAACCATCCTCGCGTCCACCCTATCTACCATAAAGATCAACAACAAAGGTTGTGGAGAATATAGTCTGTCAGATGCATTTGCTGTCGGAGCAATCCCACTTGATCCACATACCCATGGACGACCGACATATCACAAAGCTAGGGAGATTCCACCTCCTTGATAAAAATAGTTTGGCCCAACCACCTTTGTGTCCTCAAAAACCCCTCTTCATGAAGAGCTCACTCTAGATATCAACAATTGGTTACATAAGGATGCACCTCCAAAAAATCAAGCACGCCTTGATCACTTCAGCCAAAAGTATCCCCAGCAACATAAGCTCATCACTGAAAAATGGAACTATCAAGGAGGTGGACTAGGACCAAAAGAAAGGGGCATGCAATGTCCCATCGAAGCACATAATTGGGAAACGAAGTCAAGACTTGGCTTTGGCATACCCACAACTGGGGGCACCAACGAGAACGGTCACGCTTTTTCGAACATCCACCGCGACCTTGTTGAAATTGAAGACATTCTTGAGGAAGTTGAAAAGAGAGCCTACGACGATATCCCAGACCAAATCTTCCTAGGAGACTATGTTCTTTGAGAACTATCCATCCATCTCATTGACCTACCACTTGCTCATCCACAACTCATAGATTGGGACCAACCAAGTGTCATACATATTGATGAGTTCGCATCAGAGGAAGTGCTTCTAAGATTCATGGGAGCTGAAACTCCTCATAAGAAGACAAAGCCAGATTCTGCCTACATCTACAAGCTAGATCCCAAGGGGTATTTTGGAGAAAATCCCCAACCTAGTTTCGATACACCCAAAACTGGAACTAAGGTATATCTGGGACTAGCTAAGGCAGCGAAGAGAACCCCTCACCAAGAAAATCCAAAGCCACAAGAAGAACATGAGGATTTAGTATTGCCTCCTCAAGATAATCAACCAGAGGTGTCTTCTATTCTAATAGAGGATACTAGAGAAATAAACATTGGTTCTTCAGGGATCCCTAGAATTGTTCACATTGCTGCATCCCTATCACAAGACCAAGCTGACCTCCTCTTTGAGGTTTTACAAGAGAACATTGGCCAATTTGCATGGTCATATCAGGACATGCCAGGACTTGATCCAAAGCTTGTAGTTCATCATCTTGCAGTCGATCCTTTGCTCACAAAATTTCCAGATGAGCATATCTGCCTAATTGAAGAACAGCCCCCATGGAAGCTTTATTTTGATGGCTCATACACCTCTCATGGATCAGGGGCAGGAATATTATTAGTTACACCTCAAGGAGATTACATTCCAAAAGCCTTCAAGCTACAATTCCCTAGCACCAACAATATAGCAGAATATGAAGCTCTTGTAGCAGGATTAAAGATAGCTGCAGAATGGAATATCACTACGTTAGAAATCTTTGGCAATTCCTAGCTCATCATCAAACAAGTCTTAAATGAATATCAAACCAAAGATGAAAAGCTATTACCCTACAAAGAGCTAGTTGATCAGCTGACCCAGCATTTTACAAAGCTTTAGTTTACACAGGTGCCTCGAATGCAGAATAAGGCAGCAGATGCCATGGCCACTATCGGCTCGCTCTTGGAAATTCCCCAAGAAGCTACGTAGTATGAATTTTTAGTTGAGCAGCTCCTCACACCCGCTTATGCGAATGAGGATTCAAACTGTGTTTGTATCTTGGTTGGTCCCCAATCCCCTTGGTACCATGAAATTCATGCTTACCTTAATGATGGTATCATATCCCCTCACCTCACACGCACCCAATGCCAGAATCTTATTCAAAAATCATCCTGCTATGTTATCATAGCCAATACCCTATATCGTCAGGGTTATCATGATACCCTCTCTCGATGTTTAGATGAAAATGAGGCTACGATGGCATTAAAAGAAGTACATTCTGAACTTTGCGGTGCCCACATGAGTGGTATTGTCCTAGCACGACAAATCCTTAGAGCAGGCTACTATTGGCCTACCATTGAAGAAGACTCTTGTGACTTTGTCAAAAAGTGTCTCCCATGTCAGCAGCATGCAAATCTTGTGCACACTCCAGCACAGGATCTACAGCCTATTGCACCACCTTGGCCTTTTGCTTGTTGGGGCCTTGATCTAGTTGGAACTATCACACCTCTCTCATCTGATGGACATAAATGGATAATAATAGCTACAGACTATTTCACTAAGTGGGTGGAAGCAGTCCCCCTAGTCTCAGCTACAGGAGTTCAAGTCTCCAAGTTCATCTTGTACTACATTGTTTGCCGCTTTGGCATCCCATCCACCATTTTCACTGACCACAGAGGTAACTTTGAAAATCTCAACATGGAAGAACTATGCACTTCCCTCTTCATCCATGACCACTTTTCTAGCCCATATTTCCCACAAGGTAATGGCCAAGCAGAGGCAACTAATAAAACCCTCCTCAAAATCCTAAAGAAAGTTGTCAATGATTCTGGTCGTGATTGGCACCTTCAAATAAATCTAGCTCTATGGGCCTATCGAACTTCCTTTCGTACATCCACAGGCACAACTCCATACTCCCTAGTCTATGGTGCCGAAGCGGTATTACCTATAGAAGTTGAACTTCCCTCACTACGCATATCTTTGCGAGAGAAAATCTCAGATGATGAATACAGAGTAGATCGACTCACCTAGCTAGATCTCTTAGACGAGAAGAGAAAACAAGCTTATGACCATCTCACAATCTACCAAACTCATCTCAAAAGGAATTTCAACAAGAAGGTGCTCCCACGACACTTTCAGCCAGGTGACATGGTCCTCAAAGAAAATATGAAAGTCCACGCAGATCAAGAAAAGAAAGGCAAGTTTGAACCTACATGGCTTGGTCCTTATGTGGTTACTACCTCCTTTGGCTCCAGAGCCTATCAATTATCTACACCAGAAGGAGAACTCTTGAATGATCCCACTAACATCATTCATCTCAAGAAGTTCTATGCTTGAAGATCCTTGGTATACCTAGCTTTTGAAAAAATACAAAAAAAAATAGCAAAGAGAAATAAGCGTCCAATGGTGAAAACTTGGCAATTCAAGCACCTTGGATAGGTGCCTTGGTGAAAACCTAGTAATTTAGGTGCCTTGTGTGCTAAAGACTAATCCATTATCTATCACTATCCTATCCCTCATCCATCCACCCACCATCCCATAAAACACCTGCTTGTTCCCTTGGTGTTCCAATCAAATATCCAAAATCTGATGGAGCTTGTCAATACCTCCTGTACAGCTTGTAAATCTTGTACCAAAGCTTGTATTATACCTTGTAAATCTTGTACCATACCTTGTATATATCCGAATCTTGTCCAAAGCTTGTACCATATTCCAACTTGTAAATGATCTTGTATCCTAGCCTGTATCCTATCACATGTACACACAGAATCCCGTTTTCCTTAAGCTTTTCACAAACCATCTACCTATCCACCTATCAACTATTATAGACATCCCATCCTTCACAGACATTTCCATCTCACAAAAAACCAAAACATGAACAAACTTGTACATCCTCTTTAGCTTAGTATCATTGTATCTATCCGGCTTTCGTGTTAGTTCATCCTTGGTCAACATCTTGCACACATCGCACACCTTGGTTAGATATTCCAATGCATCCTTTAGCTAGATCTCCTATCACCAAAGTGTTATCCTTCTTAGTTCAACTTGCCAGATGCATCACTAATCCAAAACCATCAGCTTAGGTGCTCTCTGATAGATCCTTGCAGGATATATTCTTCCTCATGTCTGATCTTGGTCCATTAGTACCTCGTCCTACCCATCTCGTTGGCAAACAGTTCTCTTTTGGATTTTTGCTTTCTTTTGATTTGGGATCTTCCCTTTTGGGTCTTGAAATATCTTTTCCAAGCAATCTCCTTGTTCCCTCCTCAAGGTTGCCATGATCTTCCATATCATGGTATGCTGTGAATGTGGCAATTAGAGCGTAAGGTCTTGATCAGGTCTTTTGCTTGTTTTCTTTTTCTGCTTGTGGGTTACCTAGTGTCATTTCCACGTTGCTTCCTCTGGGATTCATGTGTGATACTGGGGCAATCCTTGTGTTTTTTTTTGAGTCAGTTCGTCAGTCCTCTGGACGGTTTGTAAAAAGGCCTTAATGTTCTTGGTAACCCTGGCAATTAACCAACAGTCCTATAGAAAATCTAGTGCTCAACTACATGGTGGTACTTCTCTTTGAAGTATCCCCCCGCTCAAAAAGCTTCAATGGATTCCCTTCATCTCCATTATCCCCCATCCATATCCTACATCTGTTGCTCCTACCCTAGCTTATGCATCAGTATCTCTTTGAATCACTCCTCACGCTTAGCTTTAGGGATCCACAATCCTAGTCTTAGGGATCCACCAATCAAATCAATCCACCAAGCCTCATCTTTCGAGATCCACAATCCTAGTCCTAGGGATCTCCGAAACCCATCTTCCACCAGTCTGACTCTTTGAAATCCTGTTGCATCAGCTTTATCATTCTATCATCCATCTCCCTACCATGGATTCCTTTTATAGCGCTCCGCTCCTCCATCTCCCCCCCCCCAATCCTGGAAAGTCTTAAGCTTGCTTTACTATTGTGCCTCTGATTTCCCTTTATCATTCTCCCGTAGTGAGAGTTTGAGCTAATTCAGCCCCTTCTCTTCGCCAACTTGCGTCTCAGCTCGTCTCAATTTTTTGTACTTTTCAAGAAGTCGTCGAGCCTCATTTCTCTCCCCGCCGCCTTCTTGAGGGGACATCATCTAAGTCTAGTCTCTCCTCTTTTTATCCGAGACTGGGGCAACCTTGTTGCTAAAACATCTTCCTCATGTTGTCTTCATTCGAACTTCTTTGAAATAGTGTTGTCTCAACACTATGTCAAAGAGGGGCAAAATGTAGACACCTAAATTTGATTACACTGCTTTGGTAATCTAATTTAGCCATCTCTAAAGGCATCATTAATTAAATTCTTATTTAATTAATCCTTTTCCATCCCTAGTTGATTAATTTAATTAATCATCTATAGTCCTAATTGATAAATCAAATAATCTATTATTTATCAATTAAATCCTTTTCTCCTATCTAATCCCAAAAATCCCCATTTATTAAATAAATCTATTTGATAAATGAAATCCTCAAATTCAAAAACCCCTAACCTATCTCTAATCCTCCATTTAGCCTAATCCACCCCATCCACCCATACTAACCAAGCTTAGCCACTAACTCACCTACCCTCATTAATGCCATCCACTTGCACATCTCTAACATCCCTAATCTAATCCTAAACCCAAGCCTAATCCACCCCCTAATGTTGTCACATTCCTTAAACAAGTTTAAGACTTTCCTAATCCAAACCAAAGTCTCCCCTCAAAAAACCCAACCACTAAGTCATGAGTGCTCTTACAAAACATAAAAGACTCTTACAAGCCCACTCATGACTCTTACACCCATCTTCCACACTCTTCCCTCTTCCACACTCATTCCTCTTAGATCCCTCTTACATACTCAACCCCACTCATCATGCCTTTAACCAACCCTTTACCCTACCCTCTCACAGTCATCCTCCTTGTGACAAGTTTCACCTTCCCATTGGTGCTAAACAAGCACAATCCATGTGCTCTCCTTTGAGTGCATCCTAGCCCTCCTTAAGCCTTCATCCATCCTTGCATCTAAGCCCTCCATCCCTCTACCCCTTAGCCTATAAATTGAATCCCATCCCAAGCCATTTCATCAACAATCTTTGAGCTAAAGTTATCATGCTATTTTGAGAACCAAAGCCATCAATCTTACCCTTATAATGCCAAATTGAGAGCTCACAAAGCTACCAATTTGCCATTACTCATCTCCATTGAAGCAGATTTTGAGCATCTTGAGCATATATCCACAGCAAAAGGACACATCTACAGAATCCAGAAAGCATGGAGTGTTTTCTCTTGTGAGGTTTGCACTTCTTGTTTGCTTTCTTTGTCTAAGCATATATGTGAATTTAGTTTTTGGTTTGTGAATGTTTACTTTATTTGTTAATGTTCTTTGCATACTAAATCTTGTTCTACAAATATAAGTTAAGTCAGTCTCCACCATAGAACATATATCATTCTTAAATCTTTCAATAATTGTAGGGACAATTTTGTATCTCTATTTCATCTCATTTAGAAATGTTCTTATGATCAAATTTCTATTGTCCAAGATTTTCTCTGTTGGATGCCTTCTACATAAATTTTTTATCTTGTCCATAGTACATTTTTCACTACTCATAATATTAATAACTAATAAAAATGGAAATCTTTTAAGTAAATGAAACAAAATATGATTAATCAAAGACTGGAATCTAAATACACCATTCTTAGTTCTCTTAATCTTCTCTAAGTACTCAATAAGTTGTACTTATAGAATTTCACTCAAATTGACTTGTTCTATCTCAACACATATCTTATAAGTTGCATAAATAAATCTTGTTGACAACTCATCACTCTTAGAACTTGCACATAGAGAATATGTAATGATTCTACTCAAGAATCTTACATCATGTTGTCTAATGGTGTTGATTGCCATTGCTTTACCATTATAGACTGCCTAAGTATAATTTTCAACTTTTTTCTTGACTAATTTCTCATCAATAGGTACACTGCCTTGTTTGCTAAGACTAGTGACCTCATTAATAAGGTCAGTAGAGATGTCTCCCATCCAAATATTTCCATTATGAATTCTACTTAAAATAATCTATGTCCATTCTTCAATATCAATTTCACGGTAGAAATGGTATCTAACTAAGTCTAAGTCTTTCAAGTGCTCATATTTGGGATTAATAGTCATATCATGATTGAAAACAATTTCCATATCCTTTTTCATAAACTCTCCTCCAATGATTTCAAACTTACTCCACAGATAGCTTCCTACATCTTCCAATAACACAACATTCTCTAGAGTAATTGATAAGGTTGAATTAGGGTTTTCCTCTAAGTGTTTCATAGGAACAACCTTTAATTTGGGTCTCTCAATATTCTCAACATTCTAAACAATAGACATATCCATGATTACATTGAAAATAAATTTATCGAAGAATTTATGTGAGGATAATGATAAAATACCTTTTTTTGCAGTAGGTTTTTGCTTGAAATCACTTTTTCCAAATTGCTTATAGGTGCTCTAAGCTTCTCAGATGATTGCAATGTAGAAATAATCAAGTTCACACTCATTTTATCCATGTAGACCTTGCATTAATTACATACTCCACTCAATCAAAAAATTATATTTATTTCACTTTGAAATCAAATATCTACTCAAGATCAATTGTTTGATTTTTGAATGATGTTTGATGTTCAACATAGCTTCTTTTCATCATGAGAATGCTCCACAAAACCTCACTCCATGAAATTTTTTGTAGAAACATAGATTTCATCTTCTTTCACAAAGTAAACTTTCTCTATTATAACAGTAATAGTTATTTCCTTCGTAACTTGTTTCCATAAGCTCCAAATTGCAAGCAAGATTAACTACAATCCAAACTAATCAAGATACATCTTACCTCAACCTCAATATGAGTAGCTTGATCTCTAGTGAAGTTTCTAATTTTGGTGCTATAAGCAAGCTTAATTCAACTTGGTTGGATCAAACTCGATCATTGACTTAAATTTTCCAGTCTCACCATCATCTAACTTTTCCTCTAAGATATCTAATCCTTTTACAAATGCCTTATTGATTTCTTCTCAAAGTTCACTAACTACATTTTTTTTTTCTTCATTTTATTTCTTAGTTCCAAAGTTACTCTCATGATTCCTTCTATCATTTCCAAAGTCCTTCCATTATTGCGTTTGTCCATTCTGAAGTATTTTTCTATATGTCCAAAGTTGTTTCATAACTAAATATTGGAGTTCTACTTCTAGGATTCTATTGATCAATATGTGCTTTGCAATTCTAGGCTATGTGTCCAAAGTTGTTACACTTATAACACATGATCTACTTCCTTTCTTCATAAGCTTTACTTTCTCTTGATGTTATTTCATTAGATCTTCTTCTATATATAGGGTTAGTATTTTTGAACATTCTGCTATTTCTTTTATCATTATCATATTTAGGTTTCCTACAATCATTTGCATTATGACCAATACCATGACAATTCTGATAGCAAAAATTTGTAACATGATTAAATGATTTGTTTATACTATTTCTTTTCAAATGACCTATTTCATTACATGAAAAATAGTTACCTCTAAATTCATACCTAGTTTCCTTAGAAAATTTCACTTGCTTAGGTTCATCCAATTTCATAGTTTCCTTCTCAACTTCTTTGGATTTATCAGAAGATTTATTGGATTCAATCTTATCATCGGACTTATCTTTCTCTTTTAGATTTGATTTACTTATGGGTCTCTTTGTAGACATGTTAAATAAATCATTGTTGGCCATTTTTGCCCACTATTTAGCCCATCATTGATAACTGATCTGAGATCTTCAATGGATTGGATTCTTTGATGTGGGTTAATACACTTTTTGGTTGGGTTAACATCTCATGTTAACTTAGTCTCTTTGTGAGCTAAGTTGGATTAGTTCCCTCATGTGACAAGCTAGTTCATTTTGTTCATTAGTTGAGTTGGCTCATTTTTCGTCATGTGACAAGTTGCAGGTTTAAATGCATTGTCTGTCAGGTGTTAACCATTTTTGCCATTTTGGAGAATGAATTTGCTACTCTTTCTAGAATCATGAAATTTTTGTTGTCTCTTCAACTAAACATTTGAGAAATGTGCTAACCAGCTAATTTCTTCAATATGGTAGATCCTTCTTTTGTTGGACTACTTCTAATTGAATGGTGGTCATATTTTTGTATCATTGCTTGGGCCTCTTGTGAAGATACAATGGCCATTAGATTTTGGAGCATCTTGTGGATATTTTGAGTCCATCTTAGTTGTCCATGGTAATGTGGAGATCTTGGATCTATGGTTGTGTTTTATTCATCTATTGAGGATATTTCTATAGCATCCAAGCCATTCATTCCAAAATGAAGATCTACATCAATGGTTCACATCTTTTAAGGGAAAATCAAATTTATTCCACATGGGTCAACTCTATATTTTTGCAGTAGGTTAACTTGCGTGTTACCCCTTCCTGCATTTTTTGACAGTGGTACATATTTATTTGTTGCGGCCATGGCACATTACAAGGGTTGTTCTTTAATTTTGAATGATATTCTTTAGCCTTGTTTACATGACATCTATGCATCTCCATGCCTCATTAATGTTGTAATGATCAAATCTCATGGGATTTGATTTGTTATAGCTAGGTGCATTTGTTTTTCCCTTCCTGTCACTTCATTATAGTAAATTGTATTTCAAGATCAGATTTAGTTCTAATATTCATTTATTTCTTCTCTCTACAACTTGACTCCATCTTGTTGGGGTTCAAACTTCAAATCTAGATCTGACTTATGCCTAATCTATAAAGACAAGTTGTAAATACATTTTTTAGATTCTTCTCTATTTGTATTTTGTAATAACATTATGCTTTGCAACATTTCCCTTCCTTTAATGAAATCTTTATTCCTTACCTTTTCTTTCCATTCTATTTACTAGTGCATGTGTTTGCCTTGTAGTGAATGTTTCTTTTCCATTTTCTTGATTCATATGTTGTGCTAAGTCTATTAGTAGTTGTTGTATAGTGAAGTTCCTTTCCCTTCAACACTTCAACTAGTTACAAGCCTGCATGTGGTTTCTTGGAGATAGAATAGAGCCAAGACTAGTGTTTTTAATTCTTTTTATTGATGTGTAGTGCATTCACAAGAAAATTTATAACCATATTCTATCTTGGTGCATCACCCACTTTCCCTTCAACAATTTTATTTTAGTTCTCCTTCTCCCTTTTCCTTCCTAGTGGTAGTGTAGGTGTATTTTGATAGTAAGGAAGTCGGCCTTCTCTAGAGATTCAACCTCAGAGTGCAAATCCCATACTTGGAGGATGTTTCCATGTTACACAAGGTTTGTTGAGGGTCATAGCTAATGTAAGGGTGCAAAATTTTGTGTCAACAATTTTTGGCATGCCCAGTGAGACAAACATTTTTAGTTCCACAAATTCGTTGTAAGCCATTTTGAAATCCATACACTAAGAACATGGGTGTCATTCTTGGTGTAATCAGCCTTTGGAGGCATTCCATCAAACACCATGGTTACTCTAGTGCATTTTTACTAGTTTCAAGATGAACTAGTGCTGGTATGTAAAGATCATTCTTGATCTTTTTTTTGATTTTCAAGTTTTCAATGAAATTGTAGCTTTTTATGAAGCTCTAACCATGGACCCATTTCATAGAAATTACTAGTATTCCCCCCATATCATGAAAATTTTATTCCTTGGCCCTCATATTGCCATTTTCAATCTCAACCTCAAGCTAGTTATAGCCAGTATACTCAAAAATTTTAGTCTCCTCCAACCCCTTCCCCACTAGTCCCAACATCCCCATTTAAGGAGCTTAAAGATATGATGTTGGACTTCCAAAAGAAGATTTATTGGAGGTTTCATGAAAACACTGAGAATTTTTTGGCCTATGATAGGCAGCTTGATGAGGTTGCAAGGCAACAAGACATAAAGAGATAGTAGGAGGAGATGACATAACGGGCCTATCTCCAACAACAATAAGAAGAGAGGGAGAAAAAAAGACACATTGAGGAGAAACTTTCTATACAAGTTTCTACAAAAAGAGAGGAGGAAATGAGGCTCCATTCAGCCCATTTTTAGACCAAGGAAGCAAAGGGAGCACCTTCTCCAAAGTATGCCATCCCAAGCTTTAAGAAGCACCCTCCATTACAAGACCTTGTTGTTGCAACTTCTCCACTCCTTGTGCAAGAGAACTGGCTCGGTCATAAGCCTTCTACACCTATCACCATTTCATTCTTTAAGGGTGGACCATTGTATGGACTCCTAATGGCCCAAATAAGGAGTTATAGTCTACTGAGGAGGCAAAGGAGGTAGCAATTGAGAAGAAGGAAAAGGATTCAATCCTCTTATCTAAAGAGCTTCCCTCTTTTGTTGAGGAAGAAGAAGAAGAAAAGGTTGTCTCTATCTTTGAGGAAAAAGTAATGGCTTTTGAGCCTTTGAAAGATGATGAGGATTTTCTACAAGCTAAGAAAGAAGAGAACCATTTACTGTAGCAGATAGTCCTCCATGATGTGGAGGATGGGAAAGAGAGCCTCAAGGATAACTCTATCCTTAAGGAGGAACATGTTGATATACATGAGGATTCCCCTCAATCTATACATATTATTGCAGCCATGATGGAGGAGATAAATGATGAGGATGATCTTTTAGATGATTTTAATGCTATCTATTCTTCCATAGATGTTGAGTCATCATCTCCTATATACAAGGAGCATGTTCTTAAATAGCAATAGAAAGAGAGTCACACCATTCAAGTAGCTCCTAAGGAGATGGCTCATGAACATAATGAAGAAGATGTGGAGATTTTTTCTTCACAAGAAGAAGAGGTGCCACTTCCAAATTAGGTTAAGGCTGATTGCTTAGACCCAAAACCATCAAGAGGATGCCCCATCAGGCATCTATCTCTACAAAAAATCAACAAGTTGCCCCAGTCATGCTCATTCTAGAGCATGAGGAAGAAGATCAAAAAGAGAAGCATGTTTTTCTCCACAAGGTAAAGCCCTAGTGTTGGAGAGTTTCATCATTTTCAGCATTGGGAAGCAGGTGCTCCATGCAGTAGCATGTTTATTATGCTTGCTGAATTTTTAGTTGCCCACATGCATGGAAAGAGAAATCAATTTTTAAGGAAGGGAAGCTACTTCAACAAGCCAATCAATGGCTTTGTTTAATATTTTGTGTTATAAATACTTGTACATAGTAGAGTAGGAGTTGTCTACTTTTCAAGAAGTGCATAAGCACATTTGCTCCCTTCTTCGGAGCTCCCTAGAGTTGTTTTATATTTTTTGTTGGTTGAAAATTTTGTGAGTTGTAGGTGGGATAACGCATCAATTCTTGGTAGTGACTCTATGCCCAATAGATTGTTAGGCCACTAGTCTATGCTTAGTAGGAAATCATCCCCTCTAAGGTACCAAAAATGTTGGCCATTTTTCCCCCTCATTCAACCAATTATTGATAACCGATCTTAGAGATCTTCAATGGGTTGGATTCTTTGATGTGGGTTAACACACTTTTTGGTTGGGTTAACATCTCATGTTAACTCAGTCTCTTCATGAGCCAAGTTGGATCAGTTCCTTCATGTGTTGAGCTAATTCAGTTTGTTTATTAGCTGTGTTGGCTCATTTTCCTTCATGTGTCGAGTTGTGCATTGACACATGTTTTCTACTAGAGTTAACATTTCATGTAACCACTTTTTCCATTTCAGAGAATGACTTTGCTACTTTTTCTAGAATCACAAAATTGCTACTATCTCTTCAATTGAACATTCAAGAAATGTGTCGACCAACTAATTTCTTCCATGTGGTGGATCCTTCTTTTTCTAGACTACCAATTGCATAATGGTCATATTTTTGCATCATTTCTTGGGCCTCTTGTGAAGATACAATGGCCATTAAATTTTGGAGCATCTTGTGGGTATTATGAGTCCATCTTAGCCATTCATGGTTATGCGGAGATTTTGGATTTGTGGTTGTGTTTATTCATCTATTGTGGAGATTTTAGTAGCATCCAAGCCATTCATTTAAAAATGAATATCTATATCAATGGTTCACACCTTTTGGGGGAAATCAAATTTATTCCACATGGGTCAACTCTGTATTTCCATGGTGGGTTTAACTTACGTGCTATCCCATCTCACATTTTTGACAACAATACAGATTTATTTGTTGCAGCCATGGCATATTACAAGGACTATTTTTCAATGTTGAATGACATACTTTGGCCTTGTTTACATGACATCTATGCATCTCCATGCCTCATTAATGATTGTAATGATCAAATCTCATGGGATTTAATTTCTTACAGTTGGGTGCATTTGTTTTGCCCTTCCTATGACTTCATTATAGCAAATTGTATTTCAAGATTAGATTTAGTTTTGATATTCATTTATTGCTTCTATCTACAACTTGACTCCATCTTGTTGGGGTTCAAACTTTAAATCTAGATCTAAGTTATGCCTGATCTATTAAGGCAAGTTGTAAATACTTTTTCTAGGTTCTTCTCCATTTTTATTTTGATGCAGCATTATGCTCTACAACTTTTTCCTTCCATTAATGAAATCTTTTTTCCTTACCTTTTCTTTCCATTCTATTTACTAGTGCATGTATTTTCCTTGTAGTGGATGTTTCTTTTCCATTTTCTTGATTCATATGTTGTGCTAATTTTGTTAGCAGTTGCTATATAGTGAAGTTGATTTCCTTTCAACACTTCGACAAGTTCCAAATATGCATGTGTTTTCTTGGAGATATAATAGAGATAAGACTAGAGTATTCTGGTGCTTTCATTGATGTGTAGTGCATTCATAGGTAGAGTTGCAACCATATTCTATCTTGGTGCATCACCCCTTTTCCCTTTAGCAATTTTATTTTAGTTCTCCTTTTCCCTTTTCCTTCCTAGTGGCAGTGTAGGTGCATCCTAATAGTAAGGAAGTCAACCTTCTTTGGATATTCAACCTCATAGTGCAAGTTCGATACTTGGAGGTTGTTTCCATGTTACGCAAGGTTGCTTGAGGGTCATACCTCATGACCTCATGCAAGTGTGTAGACTTTTGTGTCAACAATAACCAAGACTAGTTTTATCATAGGTAGGTCTTTGTATTGAAATAAAGTCTTCAAACTTTTCTCTACCAATGTAAAGCTTTTCAAGTTGTTGGTTGCACTGAGTAAGTTCACCTTTCACAATACTGTTGTACTTATGAAGTTTTTCATGATCTTATTTCAATGTTTCAAATTTAGATTTCTTCTTCACCAGACTCACTTCAAGATCTAAATTTTAAGTCTTTAAATTAGATTTAATTTTACTAGGATCATTCCTTAAACTCAACTTTAAATTATTAATCTTCAATTCATGCTTCAAGATCTTGTACTCTATTTTTAGTATTGAATAATCATCATCACTAGTTTTAGATTCAGTAGATTTGGGCTTGGATTTGAGATGTTCAATCTTGTCCTTCAATTGTCTAATCTATACTTTGGTGTCTTCATATCCATCTTTTAGCTTGTCTCTTTCTTTAGTAAGAAGATCAATTTTTTCAAGTAATTGTGCTCTGCTAACAATTATTAAAAATAGGGAATACTGGGGGGGTGAATTAGTATTCTACAAAATCTTGTTTCCAACTAGATATTATTAATTACTTTGAACCATGCATAAGAAATTAAATGAGTAATGTCAAATAGTAATAATAACCATGCACAAAGAGAACTCATAACACCATTTTTTAAAACTAAGGAATCCTTGGCCAAGGGAAAACCCCGATGGAGATGATACCCATTAGATATATAGGTTCCTTGTTAGAGGATGGACCCTATTAGGATTCAATGAGAAAATTCAATGTGGAAAGTCCCTATTAGGAGACACTGAATCCTGGTTAGGATATTCCAACCCTGTTAGGAGTTGTAGTATAGTAGATGCAAGAAGAGCTCACTGTCCAAACATGCACTTCCAATTACGAGAAGAGCTCATTTCTCAAACAAGTAATTAGTCTTCAAGTATATAGGTGTTTTATTTTCTTTCTTGACTGATCTTTGACCTTAGCTTGATCTCATATCAAAAAATCAAGTTCTCAAAACTTTTCATATATCACTTTACAAAAGTTTTCATATCACTTATTACAATACAATTGCACACTACTTTGCATTACTTCACATTATAATTGACTTCGCAGGATGTCTTTGCATAAGTACCATGCTTTTCACAAATTTTTTCTAGGTCAGCTAAGACCACAATATACTTTTCCAACTTAGAGTAAACATCTAGGATGTCGGCCCTAATTGGTCAAGTAATTATTTTGTAAATAAAATAATTCCTTTTCTTTAATTTTGTTGTTCTGTTTCACAGGTAAATCATGAATATCTCTTTTTTGTACTCTCTGTACTAATCTATGAGGTTATACACATAATCATCAACATGTATATTGTCCCCATCTAACTTTTCTAGTCATAATATGACATCAAAAATATTTTACGTATAAAACAATGTACTATTGTAAACCAATTTCATACTTAGACAATTTTCTAAGTACCAAAAGCTAAGTATCTTTATTTCTGAGGTTTACTAAAAGTATGTACATCATGTGTTGCCCTTAATGAAAATAATTACATCACTACATATAGCTAATTTCCAACATTTAGGATTCATTTAGTTAGGATTCATGACACCTTGCTTGAGACAACGGTTTTGCTTTCCCCACCCCTCTTAGTTGGCTACCTAATTCCTACAAGCTACAATTTGATACATTGCATAGGTTTCATTATAGGTATATTAGCATCATTTATTTCATTTCATTTAATTGTCATTTTCATTAGTTAATTTTTCATTTTAATACATGTTATTGGCATTTTAGGGTTCATTACATGTTCATTTTACATATCACCCATTTTTGCATATCATTACAATTACATTTACATCTCATCCATATACATACATACATAATTTCAGATATCCATTTATATACATCACATAAGCTACATCATATATCCATTCATCATAAACATAAATCACATAAACATTATTTTCTTGCACATAGTTCCTACATCATACACATGTTAGTAATCACATATGAATCATAATCATCACATCAATATCGCAAAAATCTTGCATCACAAATTTCAGTATCATTACACATCATAGATTGCATCACATATATATCACATGAATCAACATAAGCAATATCATACTAGATCTACATATAGTGTCATTGAATCATGTCATGTGTATGTATAATCATCAGTGTCCATATACAAGTCCATGTACAAAAAATAATGAGTGTCCATGTACAAATTCATTATGTAATACATCACCCATCATCATACATTAAAAAAAAAAAATTCTACATCAAAATTATGCATATAGGTTAGTCTTTGTGTCAAAACCATAGGCTTTAGAGTCAACAACCTAGCTGTGAGGACCCTACCCATCCTATACCACCTCCTTGTAGAGGCCAAGACTTACCCATTGAGTGCTTTGATCTCTATCACCCCCCATAGTCCAAGAGCTAGATGTCTTTGTAAAATTTGGACATCATTGATTTTTTAGGACAACCTCATAATACATGGCTCTAGAGTACCTTGCCTTATGGAGGGCATGTGCCTCATGACATTGTGTAGTTAGAGCCTTCTATATAATCGTAGCTAGGCATTTATCCCATATACCATGTATAGAAAAATTATGTTGAGCCTAGATCTTATCTTCTTGACACTAAAGGCTCTCTCTCTCTCTCTCTCTCTCTCTCTCTCTCTCTCTCTCTCTCTCTCTCTCTACTCAAAGAGAACCTACCTCCTCCCTTAGGGTGACTATATTGGTGAGCTTCTCTACATCTCCTCCTCCTCCTCCTTCATCCCCTCCCCCACCTTGTGGCTACTCTGCTAGTAGTGGAGTGGTGCAAAGGCACCTAAAGTAACATAAAAAATGTAGGTTAAAAATCTTAATGTGAGAGATCTATATTTATTTGAGTCATAATTTTGGTCTATGTTGGGTTTATACAAAATTTGTAATGTGAAAATACATAAAGTGCATAAACGTTGTCATAGTTGCATAATTATTAAAAGAATGTAAGAAGATGTTTTAAAAGGAGGTTTGGAAGTTATAACCAACCAAAAAAGCTATAAAAATTGATGTATGGTCAAACCAAAGCATTAATGAAAAGGAAGAGATACATTTGAAACAAATTTGGTAAAATTTTGAGTTGTTATTTTGATTGGTTTTCCAATTTTAGTGTTGGTTTTAGGTCTTGTACGACCATGTAAAGCCTATAAACCATGTAAAATATGAAAATATTGATAGAGCAGTGAATAAAATTTCTTTTGGCATTGTTTTGGATTTTTTTTGTGCAGAAATGAAGAAGTTATGCAAGTTTTGGAAAAGGTTGTAAATTGCAAATTTGAGGATGCCCAAATATAGTCAGATTGAAACATTTGGTAAAGCCACATTTGAATGAATTAGAAACTTTACTTACATTAATTGGAAATATATATGAACGAGGTTTAATTTTCAATTGTTTTAATTTATTTTACTTCATATTTTTGTAAGTTATGTTCATTTTAATGAAAACTAGTTTTTATGGATCTCCATTGAAGTTGCATGACACAATTGGTTCTTATAGAGTGATTTATGTGTTGTAAGAATTAATGTATTATAGATTAAGAAACTAGACTCATATAAGGTTGAGTGGAAATTTTTTTGGTATTATTTGTAATTATCTTGAGAAATTTATTTGATGACCTAGGCATGGTTACTAGTTTTGTTCTTGATTTATGACAAAAAATATTGATTTAGAGCACATAATTTTTAATTTATTTATTGGAATCATCTCATCTCTAGATATGTTTTAAAATGGATAATTTGAAATACATCCTCCAAAGGGTTTGGCAAGAAAATGTCAAGATTTAAAGTTATAAATAATGTACTCAAGTATAGAAGCTAGATTATGTGAATGAAGATGTCTTTATTGGTGTATAATGTCAGGGTTCTTTATTGAAGCCTCTAAGTTGATCTTAACTCCTTGATGGAGTACCATAATTTTGTGAGACTCTTGAGTGGAATTAGTGTTCCCTAAATAGAAATGACTCTACATTATATTAGTATCAAATCTTGAAGATCTTGATTGTGTGGGTAGAGCATTGAAGGAGGTAATCCACATTAGGACCTTGAAGATTTGGTTTTGATTTGTTGATAAAGTTTTTGGTTGCAGGTTCTCATCCATCTTGTTGTAAAAAGAATTTTATCTATTTTTTATGTACATAAATATTGAATTTTTATTAGGGCCATGGCAAGGTCCAAGTGAATTCCAAAAGACTAGGGAGGGAGTCAAAGAGAAGGACTCCTAGGTCAGGCATATGGGAGAGTTGTTTATGGTGACTTTAAAGTCGAAAGCTTAAAGTGGATCTATGACTGGTAAAATTATTATGGAGTTGAACCATTAATGCTCCACTGATAGGAGTAATTAAGAATCTAATTTTGAGGATAGTCATGTGTCCTTAAAGGAAAAGATGGTGGCGATAAAGGCATGATGAGGCAAAGGAAAAGAAGAGGATTTTTGGTCTAATATTTTCTTGCAGGTTATTGATTCCATGTTTCTAAGGAACTTGGAATTTTTTCATGGTTAGGAATATGGTGTACAGGCACCTAAAGTAAAATAAAAATGGAGGTTATGTTATAATTCTTTAGAATAACTGAGAGGGGGGGTGAATCAGTTATTCAAGGTCCAATAATGTCCAATACAACTTTTTCTTCTAATCCTTAATGGCACATAACTAAAATTATCATGCATGCAATTAAACATTAAACAATCATGAAAAGTAAACATGCATCACACCATAACACTAAGGATTTTGGTGACCCAAAAATCCTCCAAGAATAAGAAGGTAAAACTAGGGTGGAGATTATACCCATAGAATAACTGCACAATTGATTTCAACCACTTCTAATGGTCTTCCCTATTAAAGGCCTGCCCTGTTAAAGGCTACCACATATTTTTAAATGTGACCCTATTAAAGGATTTCTACACCCTATCAGGAGTGTGCCTTGTTAGAGGACTTAAGAACATTCAACTTAGAATATCACCCTATTAAGGGATTTACATAGAGTTGTTAGGCTCACCCAAGTCCATGGGATTTATAGTCACCTTCTCAAAAGAATCTTTCATCCCTCTCTAAGGATCTCCTATCCTCCTCCTAAGGATCCCTTATCCTTCTCCTAAGGATCCCTTATCCTTCTCCTAAGGATCTATTTATCATTTTCTTGAGGATCTCTTTATCCTTCTCCTGGGGATCTCTTTATCCTTTTCCTGAGGCTTATCCACCTAACTGTTAAGCTAACCTAGCAATGTAGGATTTCAATATCTAATATAATGGTAAGAGAGTATTAGAAGGGTTTTGACCTAATACATATTGTAACTTCAACCTTGTAGATTTCAGATCACTCTTCAGTCCTTTTCTTTGCTTGGCTTTCCTCCCTTGCAGTGTTGACAGCTTGTTCACCCTTCAAGATCTATCTCCTTGAGTTCTTCCACTCATTATGCTAATGCACTCCATTATCACTTGATCAACTCAGAGTCTTGATGCTCTATACTTACACCTCACTATGTCCTCCTTCACATTAGCCTTCTCTTGGCTTCGACCACACTTGTGACCAACTCCCCCTTTTCACACACTTGATCTCTAACCTATAACTCCTTATATAGAATTTATGTTCTTCATTTCCCGCTCAAATCTTAATTTGATCTTGAGAAAATGGTATTATTTTCCCTCCAAATTGCTTCTTCTAGAAACTTCATGATAAATCCATTAGCATTCGCCTTGAATTGGTTTGCATGGTTTACATAAAATTTTGTGACATCTACTCATCATCCTTATCATCCAACTAATTCACAAAATTGGATGTAACAAACTTATCGCTACTAAAATCTTTGACTTAACAAATAATGCAACAACTCAACATCATTAGTTTATTGATGCTCGGCTCCTTCTGTGTTACTCAGCTTCTATTGTTATTTTACTAGCACTCGACACCTATAGCATTTTTGCTTTGCTTGGCACTTGAAGACAACACTTAAATATCACTCGGCTCCTGTATCATGCTTGGCACCTGAAGTCACTCAACACCTAAAGGATTGCTCGAAACATACTAAAATTGAACTTGCTTAGCTGCAACTGAGAATCTGTTTGGCTCTAACTAGCTTGTTCGACTCTCTCCAATGAACTTAGTTAGGCTTTACAAATGACTTAGTTGAACCTTACATCTTTGTTGTGTCTTAGTGTGTCCATCCTCTTAGAGTATGTCATCAATACACTATTTCATCAATGGCTTAGCTGATCCTTATACTTTATTACAACATCATAACTTCAACCTTTCTCTAGGTACTCTAGTTACAGCTTATTGATTTCCACCTTGTTGACAATCAACCAATTGATAGTATTTGGATCACTTAAGCAATTTTCATTCCTACAAGTAGCAAGTTTGACATCAATAAAAAAACAATGATTGAAAACATTCTTTACCAGTTCCATTATTCTTCATTCATGACCTTTTCAATCATTTCCAACAGGTTAAAAATCTTAAATTTGAGAGATGTAAATTCATTTGAGTCATAATTTTGGTCTATGTTGGGTTTATACAAAATTTGTAATATGAAAATGCATAAAGTGCATAAATATTGTCATAGTTGCATGATTATTAAAAGAATATAAGGAGATGTTTTAAAAGGTGGTTTGGAAGTTATAACAGACCAAAAAATCTATAGCAATGGATTTATGGTTTAACCAAAGCATTAATGGAAAGGAAGAGATGTGTTTGAAACAAATTTGGTAAAATTATGAGTTGTTATTTTGATTGGTTTTCCATTTCAGTGTTGGTTCTAGGTCTTGTATGGCTATGTACAGGCTGTAAACCATGTAAAATCTATATATATGGATAGGTTAGTGAATATAATTTCTTTTGGCTTTGGTTTGGATTTATTTAATATAGAAATGAAGAAGTTATGTAAGTTTAGGCAAAGGTTGTAAATTGAATATTTGAGGATGCCCAAATACAGTCAAATTGAAATGTTTGGTAAAGAAAAATTTGAATGAATCCATAGCTTTACTTATATTAATTGGAAATATATGTGAACTAGGTTTTATTCCAATTGGTTTGAGTTTTTATTATTCATATTTGTGTAAGTTATGTACATTTTAATGAAGACTAGTTTTTATGGATCTCCATTGAAGTTACAAGACATAATTGGTGCTTGTACAATGATTAATGTATTGTAAGAATAAATGGATTATAGATTCAAAAACTAAAATAATATAAGGTTGAGTAGAAATTGGTTTGGTGTTATTTGGAATTATCTTGATCAATTTACTTGATTCCCTAGGGAGGGTTACTAGTTTTGCTTCTGATTTATGATAGAAAATATGGGTCTTGATTTAGAGCACATAATTTGTAGTTTATTTATTGGATTGGTCTCAACTTTGGATATATTTTAAAAATAATAATTTGGAACAAATTTTCCAAAGGGTTTGGAAATAAAATATCTAGATTGAAAGTTATGAATAATTTACTCTGGTATAGAAGTCAAATTATGTGAATGAAGATGTTGTCTTTATTGGTGTATAATGTTAGGGTTCATTGTTGAAGCCTCTAAATTGATCCTAATCCATTGATGGAATACCATAATTTTTTGAATCCCTTGAGTTTAATTAGTTTTCCTTTAAGGTAAATACAAAGGGATCTACATCATGGAGGCCTTAGTACAATCAATATGATTGAAAGGTGTGTTGTCCACCATTGTGTGTATGTTGGTGTCATCCCAACATCACCCTAGTCTTGACCATGAGCCCAAGGAATCCTTGCATCCCTCGCCATGAGCTTTGTGCCACTTGGATGGTGGTCCCCCATCCCCATACTCTACTAGCCTCTCTAGACACAACTAGATATAGGAATCTTTCAAGCACAATTTCTAGAACCTACTCGAATTATCATTGCAACCTAAAGGGAATATATCACACAACCACATGCATAGTTCCATTGATCAAATGATAGTCAAACTATACTTGTTGTAGATATATTTGGTCCTTAGAGTCATCCTCCCCACTTGCTAGAAGTGTCACTCTCATCATTTGTAGGCATCAAAGGGTGTCTAGTCAAACATAATAATCTCATTGAGGCATTGCCTCTAGAAGCCAAATGACTCTATAGAAGTTTACTAGATTGGGAGCCTATACTAGCATAGATAAGGCTCCCTAGGCTAACACATCCTACATTGTGTGACTGGTCATGTCGCACTGATGTGCTCCCATCACCACACAAGTAGCAATGTCAACCCCAATCACATTGTCCTCTATGTGTGATAGGCACACATGTGTAAATCATAATATAGATGTGCCAAGATCATGTGATCTTATCAAAATACTACTATATCATCCTACAGTAGGATCCTTTATAGAAAGCTAGGTTCACTAAATAGACAACTATTGTCGTCATCATCTGAAGCACTCTTGTAAATAGGGATCTACGGTCTCTACAAAGTACTCAAGGTAAGCCCCCTAGATAAGAACCCACAGTGTCCTCCATACATCCAACAAGGTAACTATGGCCTCTCCTATCGATAGTTGGAAGCTCGAGGTCAGCATATGCCACCTCTTTATAAGGGCTAACATATATAAGCTTCAATGGCAAGTATTCACCAATTGGAAACTTTCACTTATCAACCAATGTTAGTTTGCCATTTTTTTCTACATATGTAGTATGGCATGTTGCCCTAAGTTTACCAAAAAATGGGTCACACCCCAACAAATTAAACACATTCACCTTTGATTTTCAAACCATAACTTTTTGGACAATCTCAATTTGCCCTTGGTTTTACAAAATGTTTTAAGAGAGGGACGACATTCACACCACAAATATACGGATGCATGTCACCCACAAGTTCAATTTTGCCAACTATATTATGCATGGCCATATAATGGACAAATGATATTCAACTTAAAAATTCTAGAAGAGGTATTTTTATTATGCAAGCTTTGCCAAATATTTTGTATGTGCTATAATATTCCCATGAAATTTGCCAAAAAAGAGTGGTATAAATATATTCATAGATTAGTAGGTTGTCTCAATTCCATTCAATAGTGAAGTCTCAATTTTTCAAACTATCGAGATCATTGTTAGGCAAGTTGCAAGTGAAACGACTATAATTTAGGAAAAGGTGACTAACTCATACCCCTATCTATCTATTCTTTGTAATTTTAGTTTGTTTTTATTTAGTAGATACAAGTTAGACTGTTAGTGGTCAGATATCAACTAGGACTAGTGACAAGTACCATTGAGTCATGCAGTAACTAGGGACCTTAGGACATCTATATTTTATAGTGTAGGTCCTATAGCCAATGAATACTATTTAGATAAATATATGTAATAGATTATAGTTGATTGTCACTTTTTGAATAACTTGAATTTTATGGTAGCCTATATTTCTTGGGAGATGTCAAACATAAACAAGGGTAAGAGTCCTACATGTGTTGGAAGTCAAGAAAGGTCAGCCAAATGCACTCACAAAACCTTGTCATTATATTTTAGTGGCCAAAATAAGGAAGCTACAACATCATGATTACATTTACAAGATTCCTAAATATTATCACTACCAAGTCCACTAACACATATTGAAGAAATTGGCAAACCTAATATCTCTTCTCACGATGAAGTTAAAGAAGATATTTAGGTATATAACTAGAGTAGCAAAGATCTTTAGGTCAATACCCAATGTAACCAAAATAATATAATAGACTTGGATGAGAAATCCAAAGATGGTGATGGGCATGAACAGGAAAGGGAAAAAGGAAATAAAATGCAAAAACTAATACAAAATCCAAAAAAGATTAGAATTGGGATTTATCAATTAGGAATTTTCAAATAGAATGAACCTCAAAGTATCCATTCATTAAACCTATACTCAATCCAAGATAAGTTGATACTTAGGGGTACAATATGCACAAGGATAAATAAACAGGAAAAGAGGTTGCAACTAAAAATTGACACCATAAAAAATTATATGAGTAAAGCTTATGAGAAGAAAATTATAGATAGTGTGGAAAAATTAGTGACAAGATGGAAAACCAAAAAAGAATGTCGACATGTTAAGAATGATAAATCTTATAATTTTAGGAGAAAATATAAACAAAGCATACTGGAGTAAAAGGCTCTATTGAATCTCTTCTTGGAAAAGTAATGGAAGTTGAAGAAACAGGTAAAGTTCTCTAGTTAAGTGATGCCTTCTATATTTTGAGCAAAGGGTGTGCCATGATAGACTACCCATCATTGAGTAGTTTATTACACTTTTTAAAAGTTTGTTATTATTTGAGGAGTCACTGGTTAGTAAACAACGGATGAGAATGGGCAAGATGTCTTGGTGAGGTTGAAAAAGAAAATATCAAAGAAAAAATTAAAGAGTCAAATTTCCTTGTATTATCTTTAGATGAAGTGACAGTAGTAGAGAATTCTTCCTAGGTATGTGTGCATGTCTATACTATACACAATTTTTTCTGCCAACCCACTCTACTAGTTATTGTTAAAATGAAAGATAATTCAATAATAGAAAACATATTTGAACTAGTAACGAGTTCTCTAATTGAATATGGAGGTATAGATGAAGTGACAATTGCCCAAAAGTTGGTGTATGTTGGAGAAGATGAAGCCTCCATAATGAAAGGCCTACAAAATGAATCTAGCTTTTGGAATTGTTAGCAACTCTCTAGAAATATATAGAGTTTAACTTTTAATCAAAGAGATCTATAGGAGCTTTTGTCAAATTTCCTTGTATTATCTTTAGATGAGGTGACAATAGTAGAGAATGCTTCCTAGGTATGTGTGCATGTCTATACTATACACAATTTTGTCCACCAACCCACTCTACTAATTATTGTTGAAATGAAGGATAATTCAACAATAGAAGACATATTTGAACTAGTAACGAGTTCTCTAATTGAATATGGAGGTATATATGAAATGATGATTGCCCAAAATTTGGTGTGTGTTGGAGAAGATGAAGCTTCCATAATGAAAGGCCTACGAAATGAATCTAGCTTTTGGAATTGCTAGCAATTCTCTAGAAATATATAGAGTTGAACATTTAATCAAAAAGATCTATAGGAGCTTTTTTCAAAGTCCTAAACAATTTAGGGAATTTCAACAGTTTGCAAAGGGACTAACTAATCGGAGAAAGATTCTTAAGGATAATGATACTAGATGTGTCTCTTTGGATGGACCAGTTCATTGAGTTTTTTTTTTAATATCCATCATTTCTTGGTACAATGGAGTCAACTCATGATGATTAGGGTGGTCAATGAAATATGGTGAGCTACTTGAAAGCTTAAGTATGTAATGACACTCTTAATGTTAGCAACCATTCTCCCATGCTAGAGAAAATGAGAAATATATGAAGAAGACTTAAAAAATATTTATGTATATTGCAAAATATAATACATTGCATAAAATGACATACCCTTGATAATATCTATAGAAATTCAAATTCATTTTCTATGGATGGAAAAATTTTAGGGTGGATGAGAATCGTAGATTTAGATAATCCTGATAATATTTTATAGATTAATGCAAAGGGGGATTTATGTACCAAAATACAAGGTGTTGAGATACCAATGCACTACTATAGAAAGCTCATGTCCATGAGAAAAGGAAAGAAACCCACACAACCAAAATTAATTGTTAGAAAGGAAGTATTTAAATAGATTGTTGAGTCTATAATGGATTATGTGAAGGAAATTTGTGATAATCTTTCCTCATAAATTAGAAAAATATTTCTTCAATGTGAATTACTTGAACCAATGTGTATTGTGTTTCCCCATATTGTAGTTTAAGAAGTCCTAAAGATTTTAGAGATAAATTATTGGTTTTGATAAATCAATTTTACAAAAGTAAAAAAAATCAATGAGGTAACTGTAAATGGTGTTTTAGATTAATCTCTTTTGAGGGAGAAGTATCATCATTTTTCCATTACAATGAAGGAACAATAGGATCTTATGAGGAACCTTAGAGAAGAAGGATTGATAACCAAACTTTGGAGAAATCCATCTTAGAGTGAAGTTTTGCAGGATTCAATATCAAATTTTTTCAATCTTGATGAATTATGTTTGACCATGATATTGGGGTTTGTAGAGGACGAGAGAGTTCTTAGTGCTTTGGGGTTCCTAAAGTCAAAGGTAAGAAATAAACTAGACAAGAATTTAGAAAATTGTCTAAGGTTGTATACATCCAGATATAAAGTCAATAATTTTCCTTACAAAAGAGGACTAAAATTGTAGAGGAAGAAATGTCAAAGAAGAGGTTTGGTAACATTTCAAACAATGAGATCACTAACTGAAGTAGTGTACTAGTATCGATAGCATTCATATTGAAGTTAAGAATTAAGCAAGTGAAGGTATATTGACTAGAGAAAACATAGAGCAAAATGAAGGATTGTTTGAACTTGATCGAAAGGAATCCAAAGATTTAGAAGATGAGTCATTGTGGAAGGTTTAATAGCTATGGTATGATGTATAAGCTCTGAATTTATTACTTATTAGTAATTACTACAGTCTAGATTCTACATTCTAGATAGTATTCTCTGAATCTCATCATGATTCATCTATCATGCATAATAAGTTATATCATTTTCTAAATGTCTAATGTCAAACAAACATGTACATTTTATATTAGATGATGCCATGAATTAAGATTCATTCAAATTTTACCATCACTATTATTTTTTATTTTCATTATTATGCTCCTATGATATGTTTTTATGGTACAATCCTTGATGATTTTTATGAAAATATAGCAATTCAAATGATAAAAATCATATTCATTCTCATTAAAAAATTTACACATGATAGTTGATACAATTCAATTAATTCATGTTGCAAAAGTTAAATTCGAATACCCAATTTCATAATCATGAGTTATAAGTACTAAATTTACAACTATTACATTTAGCAAATGACCTTAAATTCCCTTCTATAGATATATAGAAATAAGCAAGTAATAATAGCTTTAGGTCATTTTGTCTCATGGGAAGAGTATCAGAGTAGCATCAAATTTAGTATCAAAATCATTTTTTACCTTTGCATTTGATAGGCTTATTAAGAAAAATAGCATTTGGATTCTGCTGCATTTATCATGTTCAAGAAACAAAGTTCAAACTTCAAAATCATATGAAATAATTACAAATAGAAACAAAATAAACACTACAAAGATGATTAAAATCACTTTCCAAGTTTCACATACTCTGATGGATGTCTTATGAGATGATTGAAGATTTAGTTAGTTATATTAGGATGTTGAATCCTGCTTCATTTGGACTTTTAACATTTTTTATGTTATAGTAGATGACCTTTAACTTCGTCAAAATTCCATATTTGAAAAATTTACTTGAAATCAATGCTACATCCAATAGTGAATTCAGATTTTGATGCAATTCAAAATTCCTTGAGGATTTGAATCCTAAGGAAATTTGACTACTTTAGACATCATTTTGGCTTCCATCTCTTTTTGGTAAGCTTCCCTTCCAATGAATGTCATTGATGAATTATTAGGGCAAGGATTAGGAAAACCATGACTTATCATTAATTTTTCTTTTCCATCCATCTTGGTGAGATTTCTCTAAATTGAGTTCAAATATTCCTCTCCTTCCCTTATACTCTAGCATTTTTGAATGAAAGTTGATGACTTTGGTAATGCACTAATTTGGTCAAGAACTCCTTGGCTAGCCAAATACCCGTCACTATGTTTGTTGATTATTTGTATAATCTATCTTGCATTATTCTCAAGATTTAAAAGGTCTTTGTTCTTCTCAATATTCTCTTTGATACTCCCACAAATAGCTTGAACACTTTGATGAAATTCAAACCAATCACACAACCTATCAGGATTTTCCATAATCCCCCCCCAAAAAAAATTTTCTTTAATTATCTAGAATAATTTTTTCATTTTTTCATTTCACTCAAACAACCTATTCATCTCATAGGTTGTGATTGTTTTATTCCTTTTATACCTCTTGCACCATTTCTGATAACTAATTTTCACTTTGTTTCTTTATTTCATCTGCTTTCTCTTCCCATGGTTTTTTTTTTCTCTCTCGTTATCCAATTCCTTATTTATGTTACTGATTGTATGCCCACTAGACTCCAACTTTTTGAAAATATCTACTGTAGATGCTCTTTTATCCTCAAGTTATTTATTTGATTCTTGCAATTTGTCCCTGAGTTCTTTGGTTTTTACATCTACATCCATCTTAACATGATTTAGAGTATCATAGAGTTTTTTATTTCTTTTTTGTAATTTTTCCTTCAACTTCTTGAATTCTACTTCTATCTCTACATTTACATCACTTAGCTTTGTATTGCTTTCTTCTAACTATTCCTTCAGAATTTTCATTTCTACCTCCATATTTTCTACCTGAGGTTGCACACTTTATTCTTGAGAGGAAGCACTTGTAACCCTCTTCTCTATTTATTTACACCTGCTATCTACTCTCTTTTCTAGGTCTTCTTTTAACTTCTCAATTGCCCTCTCCCACCCTTCTCTCTCTCTCTCTCTCTCTCTCTCTCTCTCTCTCTCTCTCTCTCTCTCTCTCTCTCTCTCTCTCTCTATCTATCTCTGTAGACCACAAAGTTGGTCTTTTTTGCCACACTAACTTTGTCCACATTTTTGACTTTGGAGAATTCCATAAATAGTGTGCTAACATGATAATCTGATGGATTTGTCTCACTCTCTAGTGGATTATTATCTAGCTATGCAGGAGAAACAATCATAAACTCCATCATTTCTTTATTTGTGTTATATGTTGGAAATATCCTACTCAATGTAGGTTCTTGAGAACGAGCCACCTCAAATATATCCTTCTTGAATGCCTTATTATTTTTTGTATTCATTTTTGTGGTTTCTTGAAAATTTGGGTTTGTTGATACAATACAATGTTTGAAAGGAGAAAGAGCACTTGCAACATTGTACTTGTCTCCACCAATTCCTAAGGTTATAATAATTTCATTTTTGGGATTACCAATGAGATCACCCCTTCCTAATCCTACTCCACTACCACTAACAAGTGGATTTTTTGGATTGTTTTGAAGGTTTTGTCCCAAGGGAAATGTGACTAACATTGTATCAGTATGAGTATCTAAAACCTTTTCCTTATTTGCACACTAAGCTTCAACTACATTATTTTGGTGAAATTTTAGTCGCATCATCATTTTTGAAGATAAAACAACATGAGAGTTTTCAATTCTAGTTTGGATGAATAATGACATGGTTTCACTTTTTTGAAGACCCTAATGGGTCATCTTACTCATCTCCAATGACTAGTTTATGACTAGGTTTCACTATCTCTAGTATTGGGTGTGGATACCAATTTTCTTGACCTGATGTGCCCAATCTACCATCACCTGGATAGCCCATTTTTTCCATCATCTTTCCCCCTATGTCATAATTTTCCACCTGTTGGAGTAGCAGATTCAGTGGAGCCAATGACAAAGGATGTAGGATCCTTACAAACATCATACTCATTGTCTTTATCATCTACATCATGTTGTGTTTTTGCTACATTCAAATGTTCATTTCGCCATAATATTCTAAATGTTTCATCCTCACGAAAGTCTTCAAAATTAGCAGAGGTCTTAGGGCTACCGAGATTCTTCATCATTTCCCAAAAAACATTAAATGTTTATCAACATTAATGTGTGGATACAAAATCTCTATTCATAGCATCTAGAAGATGTTTTCTACTTGGATGGTCTACTTTCTTGTAGAAATTGTAGGATGTCAAGGGATACACTTTTTCTTTCTATCTGTGTAATTCTTTAATTTGTGCTGACAATTCCTATATTGAAATATTATTTTCACTAGCATATTTCTTATCTTATTTTGACCTCTTCCCATGAGTCCATGTTTTTAAATCTTTCAATCATTAATATACTCTCATGTTGACATTTTCTTGTAGAGTTCCCATTCTATAAAAGCTTTGTACCAATTATGTTTAGTGGATCATACAGTCAATGCTTAGCAACATAAATTTTAAAAGTTGCGCAAATTTTTGTATGACATTGAATTCTCTTATGTCAGACGTGAACCCTCTACATTTGAAAGGAAAGGAAGGAAAAATGGTTTTTCTTTGCTGACAATGCAAGAGTACATATATGCTTTCCATATATTATACATATTCCAATGTAAATACCCTCTCTATCACATGTATTGGAAGTTTTTAGGGTTCTATAATTGAACCAAAAAATCTTAATACAATATACTCTTACATAAAGTATTAGTTGTCCAATTGAATTTGACTTCCCTATTGAATTAATAATTTACAAGACATAGACAATCTAGGCATTGAAGTGCCTACAATTTTATGATAAAGTGTTGCCAAAAAAAAGTCTACAAAGTGATAGTAGTTCCCTTGGGGATTAACCATCCTAATAATAGGTTTCCATTCAAATGTTAGTTTATCAAACTTAAGCTAAACCTTGTGTGTTTCAAAATTTTGATGATGCTTTGATAATAGAAGATAAACAAAAGTAGGTCATGTATATAAATGTCTTCTAGGATAATGGGTTTGAACCTCTTTTAATCATTAACAATTTTTCATGCATGTGATTTAAAATGTGCCCAACATAATTATATCTTTTTGGATCTTATAGACAATAAATATTGAAAGTCATTTCCAAAACGCTAGCACCCACTTCTTGTTGCTTTCCAAATTGAAGCACATTGATAGAAAAGATACAATATCCTAAGCTCATTACAAAAAATATTAAATTAATAAGGAGGTTTACAATCATGAGGCATATTGAATCTATATGCTAACCCTATGATATAATAATGTTTTTTATCTGGTCGTAATTTGTCAATTGTTTCTACTAATTTTTCCAGGTCAATGTGGGTTGGGTTTTGTGCTTCATACCCTAGGTCCAGTAGTCTACCAAATTCACTTTGTGTGATCAACAAAATTACCTCTTGTGTATTTTGATTGACAATTTTCTTCTCTTTTTATCATAGTTTTTGGCACAAACCATTACAAATTTTGGGCAAGGGAATACTTGAGTGAACCCCAAGTAGACAATTCCCACAATCCACAATGCAAATTTATTTACAATGTACCCTATCATATTGTTCAATTTAATATAATTTGAATCCTTCTGTGGATCATTCTACTTATCTTCAATTGCATATCTAATTTTCTTAATACTCCTTCCATAAATAATAAGATCTAAAATATCATGGAATTCATTAGTAAAACTTGGCATTTTAACCACTTTATGCAAGTCAAAACGTAGTTCCTCAGTCCCCTATATTTTATTTTAAGTTGAAATTTCACTACTAGTGCAAGTGGCACTCCTCTTGTATGTTTTTTCATCATTGAAAAATTTATAGAACTATACACAGACACAAATTATAATTTCTAGATGCAATTAACATTTAAACACTAAATGTATTTCTAGACCTTGAAGATTTATTTTGTTTGTTTTGATTGAGCACATTACTCTAGATGGGTGCTATTCCAAAATTTATGGTCACCATTTCATGTTTCTAAACCATTTTGGGCATGGGGTTAGGATTAATTTCCCTTTTTACCTAATGCAATCTCTGGATAGCACTATTTTGAGTTTACAATATGACCTAGATGGGGACCATGCCTATCATAAAGGGATTATGGTTTTCATCATGAATCTCCTAAAAATGGAGATAGTGGAAAAGCATAATATTAGCAAGAAGACTTTGGAGGATTATGATATGGAAGGAAATGAGTCTAAAGATGTCTATGAGGATGAGATGGATGAGGAGGAGTATCATCTAGTAGAGAATATGATGAAGTTTTTGTTAGAAATTTGTTCAACACTATCCTCAAGATTCGTGACAAGGGCTTAACAACCTCCTATGTACTATAAGTTGAGCAATTGTATTAGGCATTATGAGATTAGTCTTTTGGTGCAACAAAAACCCCACTCTAATAAGTGGTATCAAAGCTTGGTCACAGGTTTGAATCCTTAGACCATTGGGTAACACCAAGGGAGAGATTGTTAGAAAAAATTCGGTGCTCCCCTTAGGATTCATGACGAAGGCTTAACCACCTCTTGTGTACTATAAGTTGAGTGGTTGTATTGGGTGTTAATAGATCCATCTTTTGGTGCAATGACAACCCCACTCTAGTAGTTTTCTACCCACCATGGTTTGTCCTCTATGAGAAGGAAAAGGAACAATGAGGAGGTGGATTATGATAATGGTTTGGGTACTGATTAGGATATTGTGGAGAAAAAAGGTAAGAAGGGTATGTGGGGAAAATTATAGAAACTAGTGGTAGAAGAAATAATACAAGAAATAAAAAAGAAGAATACTGACAGTGGTATGGACATTTCATTGGATGAGGAACCTTTGTCATACCTAGGGGCTATGGACATTAAGGGCAAGAAGAAGATTTCCATAGGGGATGTCAATCTAAAATTAGAAGATAACATTGAGAATGTTTTTGATTAAGTAAAATAGGTTTTACAGAGATCCTAAAACCCAAAAGTTTTACAACATATAAATATAGAGATTAAAAAAGTCTAGCAAACATGAAACTGCTACGAAAAGCCAAAATTAAAAAAAGGCCAAAGGCCAAGAGGTAAAAGCCAGCTGCCTACCCTATCAGAAAAACCAAAAGAGAAACAACCTAATGGTTCTCCTTATCTAGGTCCTACAGACTTTTTGCAGCTTTGTTATCCTTCTAATTATCTGCTCCTTCCTAGTTCTTGTTCTGGGCATCCTCCTGGTCCACCTGGTCCACTTTGTCCCTTGCAAGTTTCAGAGAAAACTCTTCCTAGCCAATGTCCAGACTGGTCATCTTCACCATGTTTCCACTGAGGCTAGCTCTCATTAGAGTATCCCCCAGGTTGACTATGTTCTTGTTCAAAGTGTGCAGAGTATCCACAATTTGTTTTGTCATAATTTGGTGGATGTAGTCAAACCTCTAGACTTTCTATTCAACCAAGGATAGTCATCCTCCTGTTCATCTTTGGTGTCCTGGCTGTTGTAGTACTTTTGGCTACCATCCTAATCAGTCTTCTTTCGAATGTTCTCCTAGACACTACAGATGTTCTGGTTGCTATCCTAGTTTTTATTTTCCTTTAGAGCCTAAATTTGCTAAAATAACCATTTGATAGTGTTGGCTCCCGATTTAACAAAATTTGAAAAACCAAGTATGCAAGGCAAGAATGCATCTATGGGTAGCTATCTCCAACAATGGACACAATTTACCAAGAACTTGTGCCAACTATAAGGCTACACTCCTTCTACACTTCAGGCTCTGCAAAACCTAGGTGGGTGAACCTCTTAGTGTCTAATTATGTGACCAATGCAGTGAGCATAATCCGAATCCAAAATAGCAGATGAAAACCCCTAAATCTTCTATACTTAACCAAGAATCACAAGCATGAAATAGTTAAGAACATGATTCATGAAATTAGCAAGCTAAGTGCAGGTTAAACATTGAATAACTTTCAACATAAAAGGGAAAATTAATTTAATATGTTGATAACAGCAAGACCCAGGTATGAGCAACAAAACATAACGATCCTATCTCTAATCAGTGCCTTATCTATTGGGAAATTAAATGAATTAAAACCATACATCTTTTGGAAATCTGTGACATATTTCTACATGAAGATCCCTGATCTATCTTTCACCTTGTGAATAGACATATGCATCAATATAAATCCCATACTTAGACTATACTTTCATGAAATCTAAAAACCCTGTGATAAACATCAAGCAATTACATGGCTCTTTGATCTACAAGCAAGACATTTCAACCACATGCACTTCTAAACAAAATGCAACCTATTTTATGCTCTTTGTTCCAAACTAGAAGAAATTACAGATCCACAAATAGGAGACATGATTCAAACTGAATTTAAATCCCTTTGTTGTTCTTTATTTGTTTTCCTTGAAACCAAATACATGAAAGATGTACAGAAATGACTCAAAATTCACCTAACAAATCTGAACTATCTACATAAAACTTAAGTGCTGCTCAATACAAGAGAAATGCTGGGTGTTTAGTTTTCACAGCCTGAGTAGAACTCCTAGAACTGAGAATTGAAAACCAACCAACCCTTTCTAGAAGAAAAGAAAGAATATATATGAAGAGGGCAATTCCCGAATTGATTTTGTAATTGACATGTGTATCCTCAAAATTCCCTCTCTTTGCCATGAAAAAAGTCTCTCTAATCTCTCTCTTCAACTGGTGAATCAAATCCTTAACCAATTTGGCTATCAAAAGCATAAAGTATCTCAGAAACTTGATGGAATAATAACCACTTTTGATGCCATATTTTAAATCATGGTTAAGCCAAAAATCAGTTAAAAAGCCTCCAAAATGCAATACAATCTTCTCAAAGTCATTTTTTCCACATTTTGGCCTTAAATAGTCTCCATAACTTCCCTTTAACCAATTATGATACTCCTTGACAAATTTTGCCCACTGTGCTGAGAATGACCTAGATTTTAAAAATTGGCTTATAGCACAAACTCATAAATACCTATGCAAGTAAAAATCTCAAAAATGGAAAATTTAGCTTGTTCTGGTTCCTATGGTATATTGGAGCGCCCATTTTTCCTCCCAAAAGCTCCCTAAATCTCAGTTTGAAAATCATCCCTCTTTGTTAAAAACTCAATCTGCAACTTTAACTTTTAAATTTTCAAAAATTTAAAATTTGTCTAAAGTTAGAACTTTAGATTATACTCCTTTTGAAATTAAAATTCATTGGCATGCATTTAAAATGATTTTTTTTTTTTAAATCATTTTTTAACAAATCTTTCTTAATTTTTGCCCACAGCCCTCAAATCTAGGGTCAAACTAGGTTTGATCCACCCTTTTGCCATGTTGTAGCCTTTGATTGGCCCACCAAGCTGCCACATCATCATTGAGATAGAACTTGCCTCATCATCAACCCGCTGCCACATGTCAGATTTTTACATGCCCACAGTAGTTATCTAGTGAGCATTTCTATTTTGCAGGCATGTGATGTCTGTTAGTCCTGCCTGAACTTGCTCTTGATTGCCACCTCATTGCATGTGGGACCTGCTTGCCACATGGCACAATCTCACATACCCACTTTCCTTATCTCGTGGGCACTTCCATCTTGCGGGCTTGCGCTGGCACTCTGATGCGGCCACGTGGCAACATCCTGTGAGCCCGCATTGATATTGCCACATCAGGTCACTAGCACTTTGGTCTAAAATACTGCTTACATCATCTTCTCCATTTACTATCTATCGATGGGGCCCACACATCTTGCACACTTTTGAAAATGCTTGTCTTGCTAGACACTATGCCTTTGTGTATGGTTGTATTTAAATAACAAAAGAGATGCCTCGACAAAGAATGTGGGATTAAATGTTAACCCTCTACAATCACTCGAGACTTCTTTTTCCAATGCCACTACACCAAATTAGAGGAGTGAAGTCTGGCCAAATTACTCAAATCCTCTTCAAATTAGTTGGAATTTGTTTTCCCATGGCTATGTGTGGATTCAGATATTTTGAAACAAAGTCTTCAGTTAATAGAAATATGATGGTTGTCCTCTTGTGGAGCTAAAGTTCAGCTACACTTTATGCTACCTCTATCTTCATGCCTCCCCTACTCTGATTCATGGATAACTTTGACTGGCATGGGGTATTTTTCTTTTAAAAGGTGTGGGTTTCTCCTACTTTAGTCTGCATGCAATTCTTGTTTAACAATGTGCCCTGCATAGACTGCATGAAGCTCCTTTTCCATTGCCTAATCGTGGAGAGCTACTTTTGATTTGGTGTTGACACCTTTCATGTGCTACCTATATCTACTGCTTGGTAGATGCCCCTTTTTTAGAAACATCAAAACCCTATTGTCAATGCGTGACACCTCTGCTAAAAAACATGAACCAACTAGTTGCCTAGGAGCTTAACATGGACCATTTCCAATTACTATGTCATGGCTCTTTAGTTTTCAGCAGAATAACTTGCTTCGAAAAGCTTTGGTGTAAAATTATTTATTTTTCATGTCACAATCCCCTACAACCCCACATTTTGATGTTGGCTTTACCAAAATTTTCTAGTCCATGGACTTATCAATCACTTTCACAGGTATAATGCTAGGCTGGTGATTAGAAAAACTAGTATTTATGGATGACCTACTTGTATTGATAGAACCCAAATTAGTAAGTTGAATGGCCATCTTTTGGAAAGCCTCCATTCTCTTAATGTGTTCCCAGTTGTTCTTGCTATCTCCTTTGTATATAGTGTGGGTTGGACCTTGACTTGGTTGTTTGTTCCTCCTTTATATCCCCTGTTGTCTTCATGCTTCTAGGGAAATTTTCTATGAGCATTGTCTTTCCCAAACTGTGATGTCGATTACATTGCATATGCACTTAATAGACTAGCAAAAGTAAATTGATTAGGCTTCATCTCCACCATCTGCATTTGAGAAAACAAATTCAAGGCCTTCTCGCCCTGTTCCTTCCAACTGCATATCCTGTGTGACATGTAATGGATTTTAATAATTTAATCAACTTCAATTGAGATTACCATGCAATCTATGTGGGTGGGAGTGTAAGCATTTGTTTTCCTTGTGTGAACTCTTTGAATGGTATTGTAAGTACATATGTCTAGCTTCACATCTTTGTAAAACATCTCATCCAGTAGCCTGTATGCAAATTAATTTTGATAGTGTCATTGGCCTTGATCAATGGATTTGGGTACCTAATGGTATTCCCATCATAAGTGTTAAGATAATGGATACCCTTATCTCCAAGTTGAACTCCATGAACTTTGCAAAGTTTATACTTTGCTTCCTCATCCTTGATTGAGTGCAGGCATAAATGACCTTTAGCATCATAGAGAAGCCAAAAATTCTCATTGATCTTTGCAATAGACACATCAATCAAATAAATTCATTATAAACCATTTTAGTTACTTAGAAAATTCCATGATGCTTTATCAATCAGATGGAATTTAGTTGGGCCCAAAGGCAGGTCTGGCTAATTTTTATTTTTTTGAATGACTGAACTGCAAAATTGATCCATTGATCATTTTGAACTAATTAGAATCAAATTTGATCATCAACTAATCGTTAAAAACTCATTTTACCATAGATCTGCAAACTTTGAATTTCATGTCAGGAGGTCTATTGACTGGCCTTAAAAATTAACTAGAACACCTAATTGAGCTCTTAAAACTGGTACACAAACTCTTTGTTCTACATACTTTTACCATGTTGAATATTGTCTCATGAAAAATTCAGGGTCAAAAGATATTCGCTGTTAGCGTTGACCTCTTAGAATCACTTGCAAGAAAACATGTCAGAAAGTAATAAATTCAGTTCAGATTTAGCTTGGAAAACTAGGCAACTGAGCACATAGGAAAATGAAAACTAGGGTGTTCATTCTCTGTAATGAGGAAATTATGGATATGTGATTTGAGCTCATGATGAATAATTGGGCACAAATGGAAGACAGTCAAAGTGAGCTACTCAGAATTACTGATTAGAAACATTGACAAGATAATGATTTTTGCAAATGGAATTTACCTGGAAAGTGTGCAAATGAATTTGTTAAAACTTGTAAACTGGCACACTTGGAGTATTTTTAGAGTACAACACAATAGTACAATCCATTCGATCTTACCAATCACAGATCTCAAGTTATGATGTCCCGAATAGGGGTAGCAAATAATTTGCATTTCTTGACACCAGTAAAAAGATAGAAATTACATTTGGAATCACGTTTGAAAATTGATCAAACGGATTCTTCATGTGCTGAAACTTGAAATATAACAATTTTTTGACATCTACAATGCGTTGCAAAAGGAATTTCAACATTTGGGTCAACTGGTCAAAAGTTATAACTCATCAAATAGGGCCTCCCAGAATTTAGAACTAAATGCATCAGCATGAAAACAATAGACTACCAACTTTGAGGGATTCAAAACCTAGTCAAACAGACTCAAAATTTGAAACATAGGTTCTCAGGTATGGACACTAGATACTCCCAAAGCAGCAAGTCATGAAAGATTACTAGGTGTGAGATATTCAAATGCAAACAAGGCCTCCTCTCACTATTTGACACTAAGGTGAAAATGCAGATTTTGAATTTGCTCAAAACAAGACTTCACTAAATGACTCGAAACATCAATTTAACTTCGTGGAACAAGTGGACATGCTGAATGGAAGGTGTTAGAAACATTAAAAACCTCATGAGACTCAAAGGTACAATCGGGTACACGTGCATCAAAAGCTTTTATAGGGCTCAATTTCTCAATGGTACTCAAAATTGGGAAGACAATTTTAAGTCCCAACAGATAGATCAAAAGTTATCTATCAAGCTATTCTTCACATTGTTCAAGAGGTTGAAGTTGGTTTCCCATGCTTTGTCAGAAATGACCAACAAAGTAGGGTTAGTTAGCTCATCATAATGGGTTCTGCCATCAAGGTCCTCCATCCCTGGATGTTCATCAGCTCCTTGACAATACCCAACCTAGTAGTATCCATGTTAAAATTCCTCCATGCCCTCCTCCTATCCTTCCTTATCACCTCCCCACTTTTTTCCACCATAATTTCAATCATCTCCTCAAGTAGGGAAATGGGTAAGTTAGGCCCAGGGGTCTCAAAAGTTAGTGCAATGGGGTCTTCTTTATTTTCTTGGGGTTTCCTAGGAAACATTGAGGGCAACCTCCTCCTTATCTCTTTCCCTCCCCTTCTCCTTGTCCTCATCCTCAGAGTCAGTGTCAGTCTCCTCTTCTTCCTCACTATCCTCTTTCTCCTCCTAAGGCTCTGGCTTGGAGGGAATGGGGGGAAGACATCTAGGGCTCTTTCTAATAGGAAAGTAGGGATTGTGGGCAATAGAGATGGATTTGCTGGAGTTTTCCTTATCCTCAATTTTAACAACTTGAACATCCCCAGAGTCTGAACTAGTGGTATCCTTTGAAGCATTACCTAGGTCACCAAAGGATTTTCCCCTGGTTTGAGTTTTCAAAACCTCATAAACTAGGAGGAGAAGGCCTTCATGGAGGGTAGGATTAGTGAAAAGTTTTCTCTTGAAGCCCTCAATACCCTTAGATAAGGAAGTGTAAATATAGAAAGGAAAATAAATTTTAACAACATGCCTAAAGTGGTTTAGCAACACAAATTGGTGTGTTCTTATCCTGTAGCATCTAGAGTCAAGAGTGATATACTTAATGAGAATCTTGAGAACATACCTCCATAATTTTTTGATGGATTCCATCTCATAGTAAGTATCAGCCTTGATAAGTTTGTTCCTCTTAGCATCGTCCTTGAAAAATTTGCTAATAGCATTGGCCGACATCTTTTTGTCCCTGTAGAATTTTATGCCTTCCTAAGGGATATTTGTCACCTCCACAATCAAGCCCTCAGTGATGTGGTGGGTGACTCCATCTATTTTGACTTTCTTGTTATTCCATTTCTCTGCCATCACCTTGGTAACCCCAGCATTGAAGTTGTGAAGCTTCTCCATGAACCTGGTGATACCTCCTTTTTCAAGCTTGTGCCAAACCTTCTCCTTCTCCTTCCAATTCTTCATTTCCCCCCAAGGCTCTCTTCTAATCCTTTCCTTGACCATGGCTACCTTCGACTCTATAAATCCTATTCTGCTAGTAGATTTGTTGAGCTATTTTTTCCTTGGGATGTTGAAAACAAAAATGTTATTATGTTTTTTAGTGGTTTTGTTAACGCTAGCCCTCGAAGCATGCCTTTAGTACTTGTAATTATGAATTGAAAAGAGCTCCGCATGACTTCTAATTACTCCCCTTCCATTTTAAAATTTGGAGTATCCTTCCATTATTAAAATGGGATTAGATTTGCACCCTGGATTTGGTCCTACTGAAGTAACTCAATCACTACTATCGAGATTTCATCACCATTCTTCCACGTCATCACTGAATTTCTGGTAATGGCATTGTTGGCGAGCTAGTTAGCAACTGAGTTGGCTTCTCGATAAGCATGGCTCACAAAAGTCTTTTTGAACTCACCCAAGTAGGATTTGAGGTCCTCAATGATGTTAGCAATCATACAAGAGAGTGTGGCATGTCCTTTGATGCAGTTAATAATGTTTAGGGAGTCACCCTCAAGCCATAGGCACTCAATCCCAAAAGCCAGGGCCAGCTTAACAATCTGTCTGGCCACACTAGCTTCAAAAAAGTGATTAGTCTAGTGACCAAGAGCAAAAAAAATAGCTGCAATTCCTCCACCTGAACTATTTCTTATGATTCCTTCACTACTAGCCGGGTCGGGGTTCCCCTTTGCCACCCCATCAAAGTTGGCTTTGTGCCAGTCCTCAGGGGGGAAGGACCATCTAGCTTCCTATCTTCTCTTGTCCCTATCTTTTTTCCTAACTTTATTGTTCCCACCTTCCTTGATATTTCCTCCCTTTGTTATGGAAAATTTCTCCATAATGAGTCCTTCAATTTTCTCTACATTTATGAATTCTAGAGCCTCTCTATCTCTAAATATTCTGTTGTTGCGCTCTTTCCAAATTCCCTAGCAAAAGTGTGGGAGAGTCTAGGAGCTAAATAACTGAGTATTCAAACTAGAGTGGTGGCTTCTCCACTGGCAAAAGAAGTCCTAGATATTAACTAGGGGCCACCAACTGAAACCAAGATCCTTGGTTAGAAGGTTCCACACCTTGGATGAATAGGGACAATGGATGAATAAGTGATTCACCATTTCTAGGTTATGCTTGCAAAGGCTACACCTATTGGGGATTATTTGGCTTCTCTTGGCTAAATTATCCAAGGTAAGAATTTTGTCTTGCAGAAGGAGCCAGAAAAAGATATTAATTTTGGGAGTGAGACCAGAAATCTAGGCTTTGGTCCAAATTGGCTTCTCCATCCTATCCCATATAGAGAAATAGCCAGAGGCAACAAAGTATAGCCCATTCAAGTTATCTTCCCAAATGATAGTGTCCCTGTTGTTGTTGATGGGGGTGGTGTTCAGTAAAATCATCAAAGGGATAAGGTCAAGGATAGCTCAGATAAGTCATGCCAGCCTTGACCAATTCTATAATCACTAACGTGCATGCCAAATCTTCCTATGCATTGTTCTGTCCATCTTCCATAACTAGGGTGATTGATAAGAAGTCCCTAACTAGTCAAGTTATCCTACCAAAATAAGATATTATCCCCTTTTCCAACCTTTCATTTGGCCTTTGACTTGGCCAAGGGTCTAGCCTTCAAGATCCCATTCCAAATATAGGATCCCTAGGGAATCTCAGTCTCAATTATCAAGAAATTGAGAGACTGCCTTCTTAGATATTTCTCAATTAGGATATCCCTCCAAATGCTTGTGCTTTGAAAGATATGCCATAACTGTTTGGCTAAAAGGGCATTATTAAGATGTTTAATCTTTCTGATACCTAGACCTCCATGGAATTTTGGGAGGCAAACAAGGTCCTAAGAAACAAGATGGTATCTCTTGTGGTCATCAGTCCCTATCTAGAGAAAGTCCCTCTAAATCTTCTCCATTCTATTTGCATGTTTGGCAGGGATACCAAAGAGGCTTAATGCATAAGTAGGGAGGTTCTAGAATATGGATTTCACTAGAGTACACTTTCTAGCATGGCTAAGGGTGGCCCCTTTCCAGCCAACAAGTTTCTTGTTGAATCTATTTATGATGCTATTCTAGAAGGAATTCAAGGGGCTGGAACCCAAGGGCAGGCCAAAATAGTTAGCAGGCAGGGATCCAATGTTGCTTCCCAAGATATGAGCAATTTTCCTCTATCTCTCCAAGGGGGTGTTGATGAAGAAAACTAAACCCTTCTCCCAATTAATAGCCAAGCATGAACCTATGGTATAAGTGTTTAGGAGGCCCTTGAAAACTTTGACCTTGTGGATTGAATCTTCTCCCCCAAGATAGTGTCATCCAAAAATTTATGGTGAGTGAAGGTAGAGGGACCCGAAGAGGGCTTGAGACCTTGCAAACTTTTGTCCTGACATTTTCTCTGGATGAGTCTTCCTAGGCATTCAACTAGAATGATAAAGAGAACAAGGGAAATGGGGTCACCTTGCCTCAGTCCTCTCGAGGGGAAGAAGAAATTAGTAGAGGGGGAGCCATTAACCAAAATAGATAAAGAAGGTGAGGAGACAATTTGAGAGATAATCTTACAAACCTGAGCATCAAAACCGAATGCCTAAAGGATCACCATAAGAAAATTCCAATCCACCCTATCATAGGCTTTAGACATATCCAATTTGAGTAGAAAACCTTCCTTCTTACTGGCCTCTAGAGAATGGATGACCTCATGAACCATGAGAATAGAGTTAAGAATCTGCCTCCCAGGGACAAAACCAATCTGCTAAGGGGAGATGATCAGGGGGAGAATGCTAAGAAGTCTTGTGGTAAGAACCTTAGAGATGATTTTGTAAAAAGAATTGCAAAGACTAATTGGCCTGAACTTGTCCATCATATCGACCCCCAGTATCTTTGGAATGAGAACCAGGAAAATGACATTGAGTTCTTTCAAAATATTTTTGGCCCTAAAGAATTCTTGGACTTCCTTAGTAACATCCATTTTGACCACCTCCCAGTAGACTTGAAAAAATAAGGTCAGGAAATCATCCAGGCCAGGAGCTTTGTCCCCTGGAAGAGAGTTGAGAGCCTAGAAGATTTCCTTCAGGGAGGGGATAGCTTTCAACATAGAATTGTGATGCAATTGCAACAAGGAGGGGACTACCAAAAAAATTTCACCTTGATCTGACATTGACAGAGAAGGATCCTTAGAAAGGAGGGATGAGAAGAACTAAATAGCTTCGTCTGCAATCTCATCATCCTTGGATAGATGAGCATGTTGATGGATAGCTTCATTCGCAATTTTAATGTTTGAGATCATGTTGCTTGCACAATGTTTGAGCATGGTCAAATGGAAGAAATGAGAGTTTTTTTCACCTTCTTTCAACCAATTTACTCTAGATCTTTGTTTCTAGTAATGTTCTTCCTTAGTAATGATGTTGTGGAGGTTAAAGAGGATGGCCCTTTCTTCCAGCCTATTCTAGTCATTATATCCATTTTGATGAATTTCTTCCTGGATGATACAGAGTTGATCAGTCTTCTCATATTTATCCTAGAAAATGTGGCCAAAGTCTGACTTGTTCCAAATTTTAATGTTTCTTTTCACATTCTTCATTTTCTAGGAAACCTTATACATTGCAGTGCCTTCAACCTCAATATTCCACCAAGAATAAATCTTAGATTCCAAGCTGAGTGGGTAATCCACATTTTCTCAAAATGGAAGGGAAAAGTCCTTTTGATAGCTAGAGGGATAATAGAGAGAGAAATTGGAGAATGGTCAAAGCCCACTCTGGGGAGGAGGGAAAGTCTATAGGAGTGATTCTGTAGCCACTTAAGAGAGATGAGGGCTCTATCAAGATGAACCTGATACATTCCCCACCAACTCTTTTGTTAGACCAAGTGAATCTTCCCCCCAAGAAGTCCATATCCATGAAAGCTAGATTGTAGATGAAGTTGGAGAGGTCAAGCTTACTATCCTGATATGGAGCAAGACCTCCACATTTTTCATTGTCTATGAGAGGAGAATTGAAATTTCCCATGATGATGATCCCCTTGTTAATATTGTTGTTGGTAATGACTGCTAAGATCTTATCCCAAAAAGCTTTCCTTTCCCTTTTTGGATTTGGGGCATACAGGTTTAAGATGAACCAAGAGTCATCACTATGGATGTGGGACACCTTGCATAGGAGAGCATTATTAGCATTTAAGATGGGGGACATCTTGAATGCACTGTTGTTATAAAGAATTAGCACCCCTCTTGAGGCTCCATCCAAATCAGTGGCATTATTGTTGATGGATTTGCTGAAAGATAACTTGTTTACCAAATCCCTTTTCATCTTAGTGTCCTAGATCAGCAAAAAATTGGTTCTTTGATCTCTGATCAAATTTCTGACTAGTTCCTATTTATGAGCCCCATTGAGGCCCCTAATGTTCCAAGAAATGACCTTCATTTCTTAATTCCTAATAATTCCTTGATGGTTCTTTGGCTCCTATCTGCCAGGTTTCTTTTGGTTTCTTCTTGCAATAGTTGGTTGGATTTCTTCCTTCCTAGTTGCTTGGGAGTTATCCCAACATCAGCCTTAACCTTGCTTCTAGTTGTCACTGTGGACAAAGGGGGGTGGTCATGATGTTGGTTATTCTTATTAAAAAAAATTTGTCATACACCAACCATTTAGACTGTCCAGAATGTTATTATGAATCAAGGGAGGACAATTTGAGATAGAGCTTTGATACAAAAGATCATGGGAATGTGACTAGTGTGTTTTGCAACTCAAGACTAATGAGGAAGGATATTGATTTGATTAAGGATCAAATGTAGGATATCTAGAGGGATTTTGAGCATCTTAGTAAAATCAATTGGGGAGAGAGAAATTTATGCCAACACTTAGATAGACTTGCTGATCTTATTAATAATACTAAAAATGTTACAAATATGATGAAAACAGTGTCATCCCTAGAGGAGAGAGTCAAAAATATAGACATCATGGTGAAATATTTATAGAAAAGGGTGGATAAGCTAGATAGCAAGGTCATGGGTATTGAGAACACTTTGAAAAAGATTGTTGAACAGAGTTGCTCAATTTTAAAGTCCACTATTGAAAATATTAAGATCCTTTTGAAGAAGCTAGAACAAGGGAGAAAGGACCATGGGAGTAAGTAGCTCAGGGATGATCGAGGACCTAGTAAAGTGATTAGGGAAAGTTCAAAGAAAGTTGAGGCTATGGATGATAAAGAGATTGATGAGCTAAGGGCTTCTATAGTTAAAATGAACATTTTGGCTGATTAGGTAGTGGACCTATTGAAGACTTTCTAGTTGTACTTTTTTCATCTTTCTTTGGTGTTTTTTTGTCTCTATTGCCTGACCCTTTGTTGGGGGTTCTCTGTTTCTGGTTGCTTTCATTTTGGTTGTCGATGCATAGTTTCATTTGGAGTTTTGTTTCTTATATGCTCTGCTCTTTGTAAAAGGTTTTGGGTCCTATAAAAACCTATTTTTACTTAATAAAAGCATTTAAACACTAAATTATAATTCTAATATTTAACTTTTCAAGTTACCTAGTCACTAGAAAGTAAACAATTTAGGCTTACTATGCACAATAAATTAAAAATTAAACCAAGAATTGTACAGCCAATACTGGTTACTAAACTAACAGTAAAAAATGTGTTCAAGATCTTACCCAGAAAGTTGAATGAGCATTTATAGCTATTTTTGTGATGTTGTGATCTATCTTGGAAGGCTCAGTCTGTGTTGCAACTTACAAATTATTATTTTTAACCCCTCTTTGATGCTCCATTGATTTTACTGAATCTTGGATTGGTAGTTTTGTAGAGATCCAAGATTGAACAATGAAAACTAAACCTTACAGTCTAGACAAAAGAAAATTTTACAAATTATAAAATCAATAGGTCAAGAATGTGTTTGATATTAATTTTTGTGTACAATGGACAATGCACAACTAGTATTATAATTAATTGTGAAATTGTAAACATGTGATGTTATAGAATAATTTGGGATTAACTCTAGTAATTATAGATAAATTCTAAAGATTCATTGACTTCTTTCTTAGGAATTCTTTTCTAGGGAAATTTTGAAAAAAAAAAAAGAGGGTAGCCAGAATCGGCTTGAAATAAATCTTGAGTTGTCAATCTTTGATGCTCCAACAGTGCTAGATGCATCAATCATCATCTCTTTACATGTCTTATCACAACATCAACTCCATGTCTATTCTTTCTCATCTGATATGTAGATGGCACGTGTCAACTTCCACAGGATTTGAGAAAGCAAGATTACTCTTACCGAAATCACCTTGAAATATGACTATGACCATTCAATATTCGATCTGTAAAGGATGTCGATGCCTCAATAGCCTCAATAGATGATACACCAAGTATGCCACATGTCCTCTATCTAGGGCATATGGGAATACAAGTTGACTATTGCCAAAATTGACCCAAAATTCATTTGGAGTTATTGATCTAAGTTGATCAACTAGTGGTCAGCTTGTTTTTTTCTCGTACAATGTAAATGATGCTCTATCATGAAGTCATCTATCTCACTGTGATATTGACCATAGGTCCACCATCCATGTCAAAATGAATAGTGAATAGTCACAAGTGATACATGTATGTCATGTGTCTTCTCTCTGGGGTGATTTCGAAAACCAAGTTGAATGCTACCCAAATCGGCCTAAAATACATCTTGAGTTGTTGATCTTTGTTCATCAAATGGTACTAAGGGCATCCCCTTTATTATATTAACACTCGTGGTATTACATTAAATTAAAATTATAATATTAATTATTATTATAGTATAATAATAACAACATTGTATTAACACTTGTCAAAGACTCCAAAGCAATCTAAAGTACATCCAAGATTAAAATTTTAGATTTAAATAATATCTCTTGTGACAAAACAAGTACCACGTAGTGCCTTTTATTTTTCATAATTTGTAATAATTTAATTAAGGAGAGTAAAATATATTTTTATTAAAGATAAACATCACTAATTAAAATTTAAATTGAATAAAGATGTTTTATGTTTTTATTTAAGAAATAATTTGACTTATTTGTGTTATGTTTTTCTAAATTATTTTGTGATTTAATAAGAAGATATTCATAAAAAATTAAATACAAATAGGAATCTATGTATATTTGCATTGAATTTTAAACTAAATCAATTACATTAAAAAAAATATATCTTATTTTAGGCTTTTGATGATGATTAAAAAATAAAAGGTTAGTATGTTATAATCTAAGGTTTTGTATGAAAATAGAGTAGTTTATAAATATTTAATTTTGATTATTATGTTAGAACTTAGAAAACTACTTCAATAATTATATTGGGCTATAATTAAAGACCTAATATAATATAGTTCAATCATTCTAATTTATATAACATTTATTACAATATAAATAATTCAATAATGATACATCATTATTAATTTATTAGTTATTAGAGTTAACATGAGCCTTCTTTCTAGGTGCATTTATGAAAATGATTGAGCGTTCTCCAAATTTGCCTAAAAATCATCTTCAGTCATTGATCTAAGTTGATCAAATGGTGCTACTATGAGCATAGTGGGTTCACACTTGATATGTGTTAGCCAGGTGTCTTCTTTCTAGGGCATTTGGAAAAGCTAGTCAATTCTTGTCGATCTTGTCCCAAAAAACATCTGGAGTCATTGATTTTTTCCATCCAATGGCAATCGCAACATCACCTTTGTAATATTACTAACATAGTTCTTCAATATATTAGAATATTTCTAATCTTTAAAATAAAATAGTTTTTCAATGATACTTTAAATTTGATTGTAAAATAAACCTATCCAAAGGATTTTTTTCCACATATTCTATTATTGTGTACTACTGAAAACAAACATTAAATTATAGATTAATTGATAAATGGTAAACCTCAATATGTTAATTTTAATTCAATGTTAAATTTTATATTATGTTTCTTAATAATTTAATAGACAAAAAAATTGAAAATGCCAAAATATTGAATAAGTAAGCATAAAAATAAAATAAAATTTTATATGGAACTCTAATAATTTCATTGATATTCCTTCAAAATTACAATCTAAGGAAGATGCATCTACAATGATTGTAATTTGATAAAATAAAATAGAAAGTGAAACTAGATGATAGGGGAAAACCCTAGAACTACTGTACTAGTCTTTGTAGAAAGCATGAGACCTGACCTAGGCTATGAATTCTTGAACCATTGGATTTTTGTGTGCCACTTCATCCTTATTATACCATTTTCAAAGAAAATCCAAGCCAATTTGTGCCCATTTCTTATGGTGCTTCAACTGCCCAACAGTAAGGCCAAATAGAAATGGTTATAGGGCTACATTCTGGCTAGGTTCCAAAAGCTTGTGCATTTCACCCACCCAAGAGATCCCTACCCCTAATTGTGTATGAGCAACAACTTCAATGTCACCGCTTAAGTATTCTTCTTTAAAAGTCCTTCTCTAGAGAAGGAAAATTCCAACCCTTTCTTCTCTGAGGTTGAGTAGAGACGCTAGAAAATGGGACGTAATGTCCATGTTGACATAGTACTTATTCTCATTCTCCAAAACCTCACACCCCAAAACTATTTTCATAGCATGAATAATGAAATGTGTAGCGGGAACAACCTCATGGAAAATTTACAAGAGGTTTTCATCAAGGATGTGGCCTGAGGGCCTTCTGTTCCTTTTCCAATTTGCATGTTAGGTGAATTGGAGTGTCCATCCTAATTCACAATTCATGAAATAATTAACTATAGAACAATGACTACAAACTAGTGACTATAGAGAAATGACTACCACTCTACCACACCAAGTAAACCAAACCAAAATTTAACAAGCACTACGTGTATACTAGACTATTGACTACCAAAAATGAGATCAGCAATGACGAAAGAAGAAGCTCAATTGCCTATAAATAAGTTGAGTGGTTAAGTGATGGCCCCTACACATTTTTTTGTCTGGTTTCCAATTTAATTGATTTAAATGATTAAATATTTACAAATATTTAACATAATGCAATTTTGTTTTGAAAAAGATGTAATGCATGCAAAGCTAATGGAAGACCATCATTAGCAAGGTCAAGACCCATTTCAACAAATATTTCTTGGAGGTCTATCTTTTCCTACTCCTTTTTGAGCTCTTTGATGTCATCCCCAGGATTAGCAAAGAGAGCTTGTGAAACTATAATAAGCCTAGTGGTAAGATCACTTTGTTCTTCATCCTCCTCCATAGTCAAATGTTGGTTGATAAAAAGGCACGGATTTTCATTCGATGATCCCTCTTACATAGGTAGTCCTATTTTTGGCAATTAACTATATTTCTGATAATGGCAACCACTAACCAGGATGTCTACAATTTAAAGAATATTTTTTGAATGAATTCCACTATGCCATAAATGCAGTAAGACATCCCACATATGTGTCATCCTAAAGATACCTCACTTTCTTATCACTCTTTGATTCAATACTGAGCATAATATTTTGATAATCTGACAATTAATTTTAAAAATGTACAATTAATTTCTAGTCATTGATTCATTGAGTGATCACATCATTTTCTAGCACATTCACCAATGCATTATGTATGTTTTTTCACTAGATGAGAAAAATTTTCTAATAAAAAATATATTGTTTCCAATAAACGAAAAATATTGCCTAATCAAATAAATATATTTTTCCAATAAATGAGAGAAATCACCTAAAAAGCTAATAGTGGCATATTGTGATGGTTAAGTTTTTGAGTTGTTATCCTTTCCATCAAGGTTCAAATCTAATGGGGATGAAATCCCTCATTTGTGGCCTCACTGGTCCATAGCTCTAGGTCAAAATGTTTACCCCTCTTTTTTTTAAAAATGCCTAATATAATTTTTTCCAATAAATAGAAAAAAATTTCTTTATATAATATATATTTTCTATCAAAAGTGACAAAATCGCCTTGATTTTATGAAATTTTGTAATGGTTAGAGAAAATTTGCATCTAAAATTAAACTTTTCCTAATATCAAAAATAAAAAATTGCCAATAGAAATTAATTTTTTCCCCCAAAACTAATGTAGGATTGGCCATGAATTTATATTTTTTTTGAGGAGGGGAGTTCTTAAATTTATTCCTAACATCTATGATGTGTGGGCCCGTAGGTTGGGCCACTCATGGACAAGCTCCAACCTATAGAGTTAGACATGTCCCCACTCTACCTCAGTCAATTTCTCTCTCAGTGTCATGGTAGAAGAATAGTATTCCTTTGATTTGAACCCCAATGTCGATATCTGTAGCATAGACATGCAATCATCAGTCCTTCGTTAATATCTTTACTCCTAGTTTTCACCCTCCTAGTCTAGGGCATTTGTAGCCCCTAGTCTCCAGAACTGGGAGATATTATTTTGGACATCTCAACCATCCCTTCCTAAGTCTCTCCTTGATGGTCCACATCAATGGAGATGTCAAACAATGGAAACACCAATCAATGGAGACATTGATTTGGTTGTCTTTGATATCTATGCAGATGCTAGCTATCTATACAGATGTCACTTCCCCCTTCCTTGGCAAAGATGGTGACATGTTGAATGTAGTCTATGTGCCTCATTTACCCTCCTATGTTATTTTTGAAGGCAAAAATCCAAGGAATATCATCTATACAAAGCTCGTTGAGGTGTATTGTCATCTACAAAGATTATAGTATGGAGAACTATCATCTCTTCTTTGACCCACATTTTCCTATTTTTTGTGTCCTAAAACTGACCTAATCTATAGTCAAATTAAAAATTTGAAAATTTAGGCAGTTGACTTGTTGGCAGTCCCATCTTAACTAGTCTCTGGTGCTCCTAGATGTGCTCTCCCGGTTTCAATTGCTTGATAGGATCCATGACTAGCTCTCTGCTCTCTAGGCATGCAAATGAACCTTTTAGGAGCCCTTTATGGCCTTATATAGGCCCCCTAGGGTCCCTTTTCATCTCAATCCCCAATTCTTTCTTGGCTTGATCCTTTCTATCCCACAAGTCATGCAAAACATCTCTTTAGCCTTTTTATCCTTTTTTCTTTCTCGTGCCTTTTTCTAGAAAATTGGCTCTTTTTCCCTATTCTCCCAAGGGGGCACCCTCCTCCCTTGTCGTTACTATTGCACAACTTTTTAGGAATCCTCTCCTCTCTAGGGCAACCTAAATTTTCTTTTCTCTGATACAATATTGTCCCGACATTACATCAAAGAGGGGCAAAATATAAATGCTTAGAAACATCCCAAACACTATATTAGTTCATTCAATATTTCCTTTGACACTATGATTGATTATTTATTAATTAATTATATTTTTCATGTTCCTTTACTTCTTTAATTAAATAGGTTCACTTCTCTAATGTATTTAAATTTTATTCAAATACTTTCCCCTAATGTATCAAATTTATTTAATACATAGTGCTTCATAAATCCCCTTTTAAATAAATTTCATATTTTTAAATCCCTCCACTTTATTAATTTCTCTAATCCTATGATTAATCAAATCATATTTCATTTAATCCTAATCATACCTAAAACCTATCCTAGCACCCACAATCTCATCCTCCTAAGCCTACCCAGTAGCTAAACCCATTGTATTAACCTTAAACACCCTCCTAAACACCTTTTAGCACCTAAGTGATTACTCACACATGTGTGAGAAACTCAAAACCCAAGGAGCTTCCTTTCATTATTTTCTCTAAAAAGGTACTCTTACACTTTATCCCCCAATTCCTTTGCCCAAGGTTGCTCACACATGTATGAGCACACCTTGAGCCACTCAAATCCTTAAAGTATTATTTTGACTTTTGCAAGGCTTGTCCCTTAGCCCACGTGTCTCCCTTGTGGCATGAATGTGGATGCCATATAGATGCCACATCCTCAAGGTCTCCCTCAAGCCTATAAATAGAGCCCTTTTCTCAAGAATTTTTCATCTCCCTCATAAGCATTGTTATGATGCTAGTTTAGTGCTAGATATTTTAGTGATTTTATGCATTGTGATAATGTTTGGTAGTTATTTTAGATTCATTTCATTGCATTGGTAACTTTGTTTGATTTCTTACATTCATCTTCACATCCTTGAATGTTTTCAAACATGGTTTCTTCCATAGCCATTTTTTGAAGTGTTCTTCACTCATTTAGATTAGATTCGTATCATATCAATCATCTTTGGATTCATAGTTGTGTTTGGGGAGAGCACATTCACATCCATCCATGTTGAGCACACCAAAAAGGTCTCTTGGGGTGCCCTTGTTGAGCTACTATGGGATTTTGTGGATCTCTATTTTACTAGTTGCGTTTGTAGTAAAACTCAAGCTAGTTAGTAGTTATTTTATTCAAATCTTTATATGCACATGCAACTAACATTTTCTTGTTTACGTGTGCTCCCAACTAATTAGATTTTCTTTTCTACACCTAGTATGTAGCATGGGTCTCCTCCATAGATTTTTGGTGTTTACCTATATTGGTGTATTGAATGTTGTATTTATTAATTGGTTATTTACTTTCTTTAATGACAATTGGTGATTTGTTGGTTAATGTGCTTTTGACATTTGGTACTTGGTTTGGAAATGATTATTCTTTCAGTATTGTATCTTTTGGTTTTGATACTTGATTTATACTTGGTATAAGTATGTTGACCTTGGTATGTGGTGTTGATAATGGATTGAGTGTCCTTTCAATTTTGATTATTATTTTTTCTTGATTAGTTTAATTGTGTTACCCTTGAGGTCGAATTGGTCATTAGGAATCCTTTCCTAAGGTTGTTTATGGTTTGATTATCTATATGTGGACCATTTATTATCTTCCCTACATGCTGGGAGTGGAAGCCTAACTAGGTGACAATGTGGTTGGGAGGTAGTGCCTTCTTACCATTTGGGACCCCCTTACTCCTATCTTGGAGACTTCTATTCACTTTAAGTATATATGTTATCATGTATCTTATATTTTGATGTACTTATCCATTCTTGCATACCCTATGACATGTGCAGTGGATGTTATTCATTAGATGTATTTCCTTGTATCAGTTGTATTTATACATTTTCTTATAAGATGATGCATACGCTATTTCTTTATGATCGTCAACCTTGTGCTAAAGATTTAAACTAATTAACAAAACTTTCTTAAATGCAACTCAACATGAAGGAACCCTTGAGAAATGAAATTTGTAATGTATTTGCATAATTTTAATTGATGTGTATGTGTATACTTCTTTTGCATTGTCAATTTGATGTTGTTTAAAATTTATAAAAATTAGTTCACTAAACATTATAACATGTTAAGTTTATTTCTCTTGGGTTCCCAAGTGAGCCATTACAAAGTGTTTCCATCAATGCCAAAGGGGGATATTTTTAGCCTAAGTTTCTTGAAGATTGACTAGTAGGCTTAGTCATCAAAGTTCTTGTCATTAATTGTAACACAAACAAAGGAATCAAGACCAATAGACAAGAATGAGCATTAAGCACACTGGTGTGTGACTCCAATTTAAAAGGATGATCACAATAGAGAAGATTTATGAGCCCAACAAAGGAAATGAAAGAGGTGACCCATTTAGATGAAGTATGCTAAGTGAAGTTTGTGCAAGTAGAAGGAGGCAGAACGGAGTTGTAATGCCTACCCCTAATTGACTTTTCTAAATGTATTGTCAGATTCATTTAGGCCTATTTTATGTCTATGTTTATAATTATCGTTACTTGGCTATCATATTAGATTAGATGTATTTCATACTCAATTTATATATGCGATGAGTTAGTTATTAAAGGTGTTTATGATTGTTTTGATGATAATATATGTATGTTCATTGAACGATTTTTAATTATTTCATGATGTTAGTTAGATGAATGATTTATATGCAGTTTCTATGGTCACTTACCCCATACTTGCATGTGTATGGTGTACATGTATGTTTTTTTTATGTTTGATATTTCTGATTTGGTTGAGGGAGGGAGTCATAGTCACTTGCTAGTCAGGATCTACATGATGTACCACTCCTTGCCATTGCATGTTTAGTTCATAATATATGTGTATGTACATGTGTGGATTTTATGCAGATCATAGGTACTATGTATTGACATCTCTGAATTGCTAGGATGAGTGTACCCTATCACAATATCTTAATAGTATAAGTGGGGAGAATTCTTCAGTCCAAATCCTAACCTAAGCCAATTGTCCTAGAAAATAGGACAAGTATCTTAGTTTCACCTTTAAGAATTCGTCGAGTGACGTGAATTCATGACTTTGACCTTGGAGTTTGATTTAGTTTTATGTTTTGTATGATGGGTTTTCGTATTCAGTTTTGTGGGTGTGTGATGATTTCAATTATAATTAAATCAACTTAAAAGATAATTTAATGATTTAATTTAATGAAAATTTTATAAAGAAAATTCAATATTTAATTAATTGAGAAATTCTTTTAAATTAAAAGAATTAAATTTAAACATAAAGTTATAGTTCTAATTTTGGAGTGTAATAATATTTATTTAATTTAATAATAATATATTTAGGATATCATTTTTAAATAAATGCTAAATATTATTATTACTTAAGTTAATAAATAGTTTTATCAAAAACGTCTCCAAAATTAATTAAAGGGAGAAAAAATAATTAATAAAGATATTTTAAATTACCAAAAAGTGTGCATGAATATTTAAAATATAATAAAATAATAAAAGATAAAGATCAATGAGTCTTCTCGTGTGATTGCACAATCAAAGCCCTAAATTTAGGGGAGAACTCTTTATCAGAGACTTAGAGCTCATTTTGCAAGAATTGGGTTTTTGCAAGAGCAATTTCAGAGAAGAAGGGTTTTAGAAAAGGACAAAAAAAAAAAGATTGTTTGTGTGCTCCGTGCATTGTCATATTAGCATCGTATTCAAGTAGAATCTTGTGGGTTTATTTGTACAGTGGTTTTTTGTTCTTTGAATTCTTACCTTCTTCGTATATGGATATATATGTTTTCATAATTGAATTGAATTTGAAACCCTTGTATGTGATTTATCATTCTTTATTGAGAAACTTTTGTTTATGAATTGAATATGAAACCTTTGTTCGTGAAATTATTGTTTTTCATTTTGAGATCAGCTATATGTAAATTGGAAATTTGAAACCCTCATGTTGAAATTATTGCTCTTTGTTTCTTGAAAACATATGTGAATGAATTTAGTTTTGAAACCCTTGTTTGATGAATTGGGGATTCGTATATGTATTTGTTAAAATCAAGATGTGGGTTTTGAAATGAAAACTAAGTTTATTTTATCAATTTTGACTGCTTGACCCAAATTTGTATACCAGGTTTCTTTTACAAATTTATCAAATGTATATATATAATAATATAATTACTATGTAATGGGTAATTACTATATATATATATATATATATATATATGAGAGAGAGAATGTTCATCAAAAAGTATAGACTGCGATTTTATTGTGGAGACCTGCGATTTTGTATGATCAGGGGGTTGTTGTTTTGTTTGTTTTTTTTTTTTTTTTTTAATATTTAAAAATTGAGAAAGTGGGTGGGGGCCACAACTCCATCCCACCCACCTTCCTCCTTTCTCCATATTGTCAACAGCTCGTGATTAATAGTCTACGGTTGCCAAGCAAACTAAGGTTGCCTAAGTAGTCCCCAACTACTTAATGTAGCCCACATATAAGGAGGTAAGTTTTTTTACTTTTAATTTAATTTGTTTTTATTTATTATTAAATTTTTAATAAATTTTAATTTATGTTAGTTAAATATATTAAATGTTAATAATTTTAAAATATTATTATTATTTAATATTAATTGTAATTAAAGAATGTTGTTATTATTATTTTATTAATGTTATTATATTAGTTAATTCAATAATTAATATTGTTAATAAATAATATATTATATATATTATTTTATTAGTAATTTAATAATTATTAGTATTAATAATTTAATAATATTTAATAAAATTTAATAATAGTATTAAATCATAAAGTGTTATATTTGTAACTATTTGAATAAATAATTTTCAATTTGTTTCTTTAAGAGAACTTTCTATTTGAGATTTGGCGTGTTATTTCTAAAAGTTGGAATCAATTTTATACAAAATGGATTTTTACTTCCTTTGAAAATTTAAAAAGAAAAATTCTTTATTTACTATTACTAATTGAGGAATGAAAATGAGAACTCAAAACTTTTTATAAGTATAATACTTTGAAAAGATGAAACTGTAACCTGTTTGTTTACTCAACTCTTATGTTTTGATAATGAATTGAACTACGAAACAATGTTTAAGCAATTTTATATGAATTAGTTGAAGCGTTGGAGATTTTAGTGAACTCAGAAACCATAGTGAATCTGGCAACTAGAGAAATGGAAGTTGAAATCTTGATTGAGATTGAAAACATTATCAACTGTAATATTTGGAAATGAAAACAAAAACGTGAACCCTATTTGGAATTGAAAACTTTATAAACAATAATACTTGGAAAAGAAAATTGAAACCCTAATTGGTATTGAATCTTTGTGTTTTGAAAATGAAAATGAGAACTTGGAAACCTATAGTGAAAATTAAACTTGTGTGTTTTCCAAAACCTAATGAAATATGAAAAGTTACTATTCCATGTGTTGTATGCAATGTGTGGTTTACTAATGTTGGGTTTTGTGGTTGACTTAGCTTTGACCAAATCAGGATGTTTACCAAAGGCTTGGGAGTTTTTTTTGTGATGTCATGATGATGTTTTGATTACGATCTTTTATACTCGACCATGGTGATGTGTCATGTGTGTGCTATGATAAGTTTGATCAAATGTTTTGATGTGCTTTCCAATTTCTTGTGTGAGACTGAGGTGAATGGTGTGACTTTCTTGCTATAACCTTTCAGTCTTTGATAAGTTATCCTTGATTGCTTCCCAATTGCTTGTATAGGATTGATGTGATTAAATGATTTGTTTGTTTGGTGATGTCATGTTATGACATGGATTTGGTTTATGTGTATTTGATTTTGGACTAGTCCTATTAAGATGAATGGATTGGTGGAATATGTGATTATGATAAATAATGTTTTCAATATTTTTTTTCGAGTTGCTTATTTAAGAACTGATGATTGATTCATGGTCGTATGAGACCTATTACTTTTACTAAGCTTAGGGTAGGTTATCTATATGTCATGTTGGGAAGTGGTTTGCAATGGAAGTCGAGGCCCTAAAGAGGATGACGGGTAACCCATTGTAGGCTGTTTTAATAAGTGATAACACTACATTAAATAAGAGTAAAATGAATTAATAAGAGTCATTATTTTTCCTCGCCCATGCCTCTAGTGCTAATACAAGCTAGGATGGGAGTATGGAGGATGCTTGGTTGCGACCTTGCTTCATTAGTACACCTTGTCTATACAAAAGGATATTGATGCCACATAGAGATAATAGGAGGGCCGAAGGATTAAAAGACTATTAGGGTAACCTTGGAGTTGGCTCATGCGATGACACTTTCCCACTGACATAGTAGATTTCCTACGTGTTTTTGTTTGCCTCTGGGTTTAGATCTTCTTTTGTGTCTTGGTACCTTTGAGGTAGATTACTTCTAGGATTTCCTTGACCTAGATGTTGGATTTGACTTGTGAGTTTGTTATCCTATTTGGGACTTGAGACTATCTTCTTAGCGCAGTGGGAGTGGACCCTTTTTGGGTTTCATGAGGTCAAGTGGTAGTGTTTTTTACTTTTACCATTGAGATCTAAGAGTTCAATGACATGGCTAGAGTTCCTTGTTCTGTACTCTCTTTCATTCTATTCTTGTGTACTATAATGGATGGTTATACCTATTGTATTGTATTTTATTTCATGGATCTTAAAGAGATGATGTAATCTATTTTATGATGTATATTCTTTCAACCTTTCATACCCTGTGTCTTGTATAGTGGATGATTGTGCATTCTGATTATTACCAAGTGGCATTCAAGATAATTGTATATTATTTAAATGGATTTGTACTTGTAGTTATTCTTTAATATGGATGTGTTATACATTTCTTTTAGTATTAATTAAACTTAAATGTGATTCAATGTCATGGGACCCTTAAGAATTGTAATCTATTTTATGATATGTGTTTACGTGTATGTTATTGCTTTCACTATTTTATATCTATTTTTGTTAAGTTATTATTTTTAAATAATAAAATATTTGGAAAACTTAGTGAAACTTTAGGTTAATTTCTTTTGGGTTCCCTAGTGAGGCATTATAAGAGTGGTAAGAAAGTAAACCAAGTGAGTTGGATTGGCCAGGTTAGCAAGGAAAGCATGAAGTAGGATACTTGTGACTATCTAGTCACAAAGAAGGAAACAATGCAATCAATGCTACATTTAATGGTGATATAGGAATGTATTGAGGAACAGTTGAAAGGATTCAAATTCGAATTATTTCCATCATTAGCAAGTCATCGAGGATACATGACATGTTTGACTCCCATACGAACATGCTACATTTGACAAAAGAGACACACTACTGCAATGAGAAGTCAAGCTAGTATTAGGGATGAGAATTCAAATTTTGAATTTGTAAATTAAATATTCCAAGTGAAACTAAAAGAAATTATAAAAGGAGGAAGATTTGAATGAGGAAAGATTAGATTTCCAAGTGATTAGCCAAAGAGCCAGAAGAACCGAGCTAAGTGGAATCTCAAGGAGTGAAGAGGAGTAATAAGAGAAAAGTCACCTTCAAGGAGTTATCATGCTAAGGAGAAGCTAGAAAGCTTGAATCACAAGGTTATCATGTGCAAAAGGTAAGAAGAGCCAAGAACACAAGCAATCAAGGTTTGAAGTTGCAAAGCCAAGAGAAGGCAAAGTATAGTTCTAGACAAAACTTTAGAGTTTAAGAAGGATCTATTCAAGCTAAGTATAGTAGCTATCTATTAGATCATTCCGTATTTTTTATCCACCTTTACAATAGTAAATCTTATCAAGGGTGGACCCTAATAGGTTCTTTATACAAATCCTCTACAAGGTGACATATTAACTTTTGTTCAAAAGTCCTCTAACCAGGTTTCTCCTAACTTGGCAAGACTTTAACAAGTCTTATCAAAATCCCTTAACCAGGTGGCACCTAATAGTGTCTTTGTAATATTCTAATAGGGATAAGCTCTTTATTTGGTGCACTTTAGAAGAGTGTATGCTTTGTAAGGATTGACTCACACACCATGGTTTTACCATAGCTGGGTTTTCACGAGATGAATATTATGTCATGTGTTACAATTTTTACATTCTTTAGTTTTGTTAAATCTTAATCAATTAGGTTATAGCTAGCATTGACTCATAGATAAGTGTGAAGTTTGATTTTGGATAGAAGGTTGAAACCAATAAGTATACTAATCCTTCCCCCCTCCCACTTCCCCCCCTAGTCTACTTACCCATGATAGGACCAACACATTTTTACAATTCTTTTGGCTTTAGAAAGGTCTCATGGAGCTCTTCATTATTTTTTCTAATGTATTTTGTATTGATTGTTCATGATTTCACTCTATGGATGACTATTAGGTCTTTTGGGTCATAGAAATTTTTTGTGTGCGTTGAATGACTTCCCTTGAGCACTTTTACATGTATTTCTAACACTTTAACCAATTTGGCCATTTTGAGCATCTTTTGTATGTACTATTCTGCTTCCAAAGACTATGAGATTAAGTATCACTCTTGTGTATGTTATTGGGGGGATTTTGTAATTATGTTGCAGCTTATTTTATACATGCATTGTATTTTGAAGTCTAATAAGGGGTTGCAACACCTTTTTTTTCCATTACATCTTAGTCAAGCATGTGTCCCTCCATAATGACATTGGATCATAGTGATTATTGTCCTATGCACATGTATTTTGGTTTGCACACTTTCTTAGTTTCAACTACTTTCATGTGCATGTCCAAATATTTAATCTTCTTCATGCACTACTCAATGAAACATAGTTTCATGTTCTATTTATATGCCTCTCCCTTGTCAATTTATGTATGGGTTTCTACTATTGGTGCTAATGCTTCCTTGTTTTTTCTTTGGAATGAAGTACTTATATTTTACATTTTATTTTACTAGCTATATTCTAATGAAGTGGAGATTTTAACATATAGATACACTTGCATTCCAATTTCATGGAGGCGACTTATCCTATATTGATCAATTATTTAGACTATTGCCACATATGTTTTTAACTTGCAATTTACTCTAGCAAGATGATTATTGTTGTTTAGTTTACTTGTATGTATTCATGTGTCATCTATATCTTTGAATAATAGATGTTTTGTCTTTATTTTCCATCTTATCTTTGGTCAAGTAGTAGCATTGAGGATCACTTGTGTAGATTTTTGTCTTCTTGATCTCAATTATCCGTCTTTTTCAAAGAAGATCCTTCATCAACACTATTAAAGTTCCTATTTTTGACATTTATTTGTAGTTTTTTCAATGTTTTAGAAGGGACTCTTCATGCTCTTGTTCTTGTTGGGAGATTGTTTTAGAGGTTTCTTAGTTCTTTATTTGTTTCTTTCTCTTTTGAATATAAGTTTCCTTTGACTAGGTTACTCTCCTTTACTCTGATTATGAGATATATTCTATTTTGTATTAGGTAATTGATCATGCCTTTAGTTGTCAAACCTAGGTTTTCTTTTCATGAAATTGCATTTAGCATTTTTAACTTCTCCCATAGTTTCATTTACGAGGGGTGGTATTATATTCTACATTTAGGAACCTTTTTTTATTTAGCTTATGTTCCCTTAGTTGAGGTAATTTTAATTTCCTAATTTTAGATAAAGGATCCTCTTATTTTCTACAAAGCAAGTATTTATGCATTGTTTCATCAATTTTGCAATCTTTGCTTTTGAGGAATACACCATTTTTTTATTGATACTCTCATTTGTGGAAGTTGTTCTTCATCTTTTGCTTGATCTTGTAGGCTTATGTTGCGAACATCAATAGATTTTGATGGTAGACTATGAAGCTAAGTTCATAAGTTTTTTTTTACTATGTTTACTATATGTATCACAAGGAGACCATGGCCATAAAATTCAAATTGGACTTGTGAGTGTCTTAAATATAAATTAAACAAAATGGTCAAGAATTTTGATAGTTATATATGCAATATGCATATATTATATAATAGAGTGAAAAGGATCACATTAATGATCATAATAATAGAAAAACTAGTTAGTGTGTAGCAACCACCTGCATTAATAAGATGAAAAATTAGTTAGATCGTATGCTGATTTTCTCAAAACTAATGAGGAAATCCTTGATAAAACTAGGTTTAATCAACAAGGATCATGGTAAAACTACTAAGTGAGAAAAAGAATCTATCAAAGCTTGAAATTTTAAAGCCATTAGGGATAATGGTATTCCTTTAAGTTTTTTCTAATTAAAAGTTACTATAATTACACAAGAGATTCTTATGAAAGAAATTATCTAAGAAAGAAATGAAATCATGAAGTTAGTCATATGGACTATATGAGAGGAGATAATTAATGGGTATAATTTTTGTGTACTCTTATTAATTTAAGAGATAGATTTTCTATCATCTTTCAATTTATTTTGATGGATGCAGTACTCATGGATAATTTTTATCCCCTAAATAATTAGATGTGTTCCCTTTCAATAAGTTAACATAAGGGAGAGTTTCAATGAAGTATTTGGCTCTAGAAATTGCATTGTTATTTATGAATTTCTAATTGATCTAGAGTAAGACATAGGAACTATAAAGGTAAACATTAAGTTGTATTTAGTCAACTTAACTAGGGGTCTTATGATGTCATCTCAGGCATGGATTTAGATATAGTCTTGTACCAAATTAGTTAAAGTTTGATTCCTTGAAAATTTAAGAAATTGGATAGAACCTCAATTCATTAAGTAGTGATGATATAGGAAACACATTTAGATGATTTGATCAAGGTCACAAGTTATTAATAGTTTAAATGGATGAATTGATAAGGATAAAGAAGTAAGCTTTCAATTTTATCCTATACTGAATGAATTTAGGAGCATGTATTGATTAGGCCAAATATGTAAATGTGGGCGAGTACTTATGGTATTTATTAAAAAAGGATGGAACCCTTCAATTGTGTATTGAATATTGAATAAACAATATGCTAATAAAAAAGATATTTAATGCCTATAATTAATTCTCAATTTTTTATTAGATGAACACAATATAATTATTTAAACTAGACCTATGACCAAGTTTTCATCTATAATGAATCAAGAACCATGATAGTTGTAAAACTACTTTTAATAGAAACTAAAATGTACATTGAGTTCATAGTAATGTTATTGGGGTTGACAAATGCACCTATTGCATTCATGAACATAATGAATAATGTTTAATTTGATTTCTTGGAGTTGCTCATACTTGTATTTTTGGATTGTATATTGAAAAACTTTTAAAATAGACAAGAACATGTAATTATCAGTTATACTCACTATCCCAACAAATGAGGAAGAATAAAAATATTGGACATCATTCAAAAGTTTCTTTTCTACAAGGAAATTCATTATTTGGAACATATCACTTTTGAAAAATGAATTATAATGAATTTAACCAAGATTAAAGTAATAAATCAATGGCTTGGAACATGAAATGTGCATGGGATACATAGGCTTATGAGTAGGTATTATAAACATTTTGTAGAAATTTTATCAAAGGTAGCTAATCCAATAATGTTCCTATAAAGGAAATAAAAGAAAATTGATTGTTCACCCTACTTTGAGGAAGATTCAATGAGAACTAATGAGTTTCTTACTTTAATTTCTATCTTTGTCATAGTCAATCCAAATGGTAGTTTGAGTCTTGGATAAATGCATTTTGGATGACATTTTTTGAATGTTATAAATTCCAAACATTTGATGTCAATGACAATAAAGTATTTAAAAATGATTTAAATATGGAAATCATATCTCGTAAATTGAAACATTATGTTGTCATTTCTTTCAAGGAACATCCTTCAAATTGAGAATTGATTCTTGCAACCTGAAAATTTTCATGACTTGATATAGCTTAGATATTTTATCTATGCATGTAGCTCTAATTATATTTACAATTAAAATGGTCTTGTTCTATGCAAAGAAAAAAAAAGTTGTTGATACTTCAAATAGATGTGATAGTGCTATTAGGATTTAATTGTGTAGTTTTTGAGTCAAACTCATTGACCCATGTTTCATGAGTAGTGATTCATACACGAATCCATCTCTCGTGAGAATAAATGGAACACTTAGCACTCATTAGATCTAGGTGATGCTCACAAAGGTGACACACCAGGACTTCCCAAGAGGTCACTCATCCCAATACTACTGCAAATCGAGCACACTTAACTACAGAGTTTTCTCCATGGTTAAACCCACTCTACTTGCAACCCCATTTGCAAAACCTTCACCAAGCGATGTGCCTTATGCACCATTCATTAGAAATCCAACTTAAGCTCATCAAGTGATAAGTAGGAGATATTTCTACAACAAGTCAAATTGTGATATTGCTATCAAGATATAACTATGTGCCTTTTGAGTCAAACTCATTGACCCATGTTTCATGAGTAGTGATTCATACATGAATCCATCTCTCATGACAATAGATGGAACACTTAGCACTCATTGGATCTAGGTGATGCTCACAGAGATGAAGCACCGGGACTTCCCAGGAGGTCACCCATCCCAATATTACTCCAACTCAAACGTGCTTAACTATAGATTTTCCTCCATGGTTAAACCCACTCTACTTTTGTAGCTAAGTGCACTCAATCTGGAGTAGTATTGGGATGGGTGACCTCTTGAGAAGTCCATGTGCTTCTCCTTTGTGAGCATCACCTAGATCTAATGAGTGCTAAGTGTTCCATTTATGGTCATGAGAGATGGATTCATGTATGAATCACTACTCATGAAACATGGGTTAATGAGTTTGACTCAAAAACTACACAGTTAAATCCTGATAGCAATATCACAATTTGACTTGCTGTGGAAATATCTCCTACTTATCACTTGATGAGCTTAAGGGGCTTTCTAATGAATGGTTCATAAGACACAATACTTGTTGAAGGTTTTGCAAATGGGGTTGTAAGCAGTGTGGGTTCAACCATGGAGGAAACTTCGTAGTTAAGTATGCTCGAGCTGGAGTAGTATTGGGATGGGTGACCTCTCGAGAAGTCATGGTGCTTCACCTCTGTGCTAAGTGTTCCATTTATTCTCATGAGAGATGGATTCGTGTATGAATCACTACTCATGAAACATGGGTCAATGAGTTTGACTCAAAAACTGCACACTTAAATCTTGATAGCAATATCACAATTTGACTTTTTGTGGAAATATCTCCAACTTATCACTTCAAATAGATGTTTCAATATTTTGATAATCTCTAGCATTAAATTTAACTTTAAGAAAATTGAAACAATGGTCTAATGAATACTATTCTAAAATAAAGAATGAGCTTATATAATATCATAGAGATATGAGATTAGAAGATCATGATGGTTTGGTTATGTTTCAATGTAAGATTTTTGTAATTTTAATTATAGATTTGAAAACAAAAATCTAAATTAGGTTGACTTAGGACACTATTATGTTCAACTCAAAAGTATAAGATATTTTAAAATTTTAGATTATTTAATTTTTGTATTTTCATAAAAAAATATATGGCATTTTCATTTTTCAATGTTGATTATTGTAAATGACCAAAATTCAGTTTGACTAACCTAGTGGATAACTTTGTCCTCATAACCTTTTTGATGAAGAAATAACATGTAATCTTGATGAGTTCCATATTAAGTTTGTATATGTCTAAAACTAGAAATTGTACTCCATTAAGACTTCATGATGCTTTTATAGTAATATTTTTTGTTCGAGAAAAGCATTTCACTTCTCAATTTTAGAAAATTAGAAATTTAACTTACTAAAGCTATGTTGTCTCTCATCATACCATAAAAAGATAATGAAAATATAAAAAGTTAACCAAGTTTTTGAAGACATGCTTAGAATTAACATACGTGTAGTGCCTGTCCCTAGATCGCATTTCTGTTATCATTGTCAAATTCTTTTAGGCTGATTTTATGCTTTGATTAGTTTTAGAGATACTAGATTTGTAATATTATGATATTATTTCATGATTTTGATTACAAATATATCAGTTAGTATTGCTTAGTTGATTTCATTCATGTGTTGTTAATGATATTTTGATGATCCTAGTTAGTAAATGTGGTTTCTTTCATAAAAATGTTAACATGATGTCTTTAATGATGATTATGTTGTATTGATAGAGATACATTATTATATGTACTCATTTGATATTAGACTTGTGATTTTTACGATACTTACCCCATACCTACATGTGTATGGTGCGCATGTTTATTTTATCTTTCTGTCTGAAGTGTTTGATGTGGTTAAGGGAGGGAGTCGTAGTCACTTGCTAGTTGGGATCTACACGATGCACCACTCCCTACCATTGTCTGTTTAGTTTAGATATATTATATACATGTACATGCTCGTCTTTTATACAGGATGCAGGTACCGGGCATCGACTTCCCTGAATTGCCAAGATGAGCGTGCCCTATTACAAATACTCAAATGGTGAGAATGGGAAGATAATGATCAGGTCCAATCCTAGCCATAGCCTAAAATACTTGTCTTGCAAGGAGGACTCGTAACAGACTGTCTACCCTTTTTAAACCCGTGAGTATTTTGTGCGTATGTTGTTTTGTGAGTCTTTGATGAATTTTCTATTAATTAAGTCTAATTAATAGATTAAATTAATAATTTAATTTAATGGAGAATTATTATGACTTTTTGAATATTTAATTATATTTAATTAATTGGAAAATTAATTAAATATAAAGAATTGAATTGGAAGATAAAAGTTTTAAGATTAAATTTAGAACATGATAATATTTATTTAATTTAATAATAATATATTTAGAGTTCATTTTTAAATAAATGCTAAATATTATTGTTATTTAAGTTAATAAATATTTATCAAATTAAACGTTCAAAATATATTAAAAAGGAAGAAGATATTAATTTATGGAAAAGATTTAAGTTCACATGAATGAGTTTTAAATATAAGAGATTAATTTAAAAGATAAAATGTGTGAACTTGATTAAGATATTTTATTATAGTGTGCATGAGATTAAAGTTATAAATTTATTAAAGTAAAGTAAAGTCGAAAGTTAAATAAAGTAGTTTAACAATTCACTTAAAGTGCATGAAGGAATAATAAAAGAATATTTTAATTTAAAAAGGAAATTAATTGTGCATGAATGAATTAATTAAATAAGAGAGAATTAAATATTGGAGATAAAAGTTAAAGTTTAAATTTAGAACGTGATTATATTTATTTAATTTAATAATAATATATTTAGAGTGCATTTTTAAATAAATGCTAAATATTATTGTTATTTAAGTTAATAAATATTTTATCAATTAAGTTTCTAAAAGTGAAATTAAAAGTGAAAAGATATTTAATTATCATAAAGATTATAGTTCACATGATTTATGCATGAGTTGAAAATAAAAGAAATTAATTGAAAAGATTAAACATGTGAAATTAATAAAGATATTTAATCGCATTAAGTGCGCATGAGATTTATAAGTTATAAATTGATTAAAATAGAAGTTGAGTGGAAATTAAATATAGAGATTTAATAATCCATTTAACGTGCATGAAAATATGAAAGATAAGATAAATAAAAGTTGATTTTAGAGTTAACGAAATTGATCAAGAGACCTCTCGGGTAAACGCACAATTAGTGCCCCGATTGTAGGAAGAGAACTCCTTATCAAAATTTGAGGGTTCATTTTTCAAGGGAGATTTTTGGAGACAAGTTTCAAAACACACACAGGTTTATAGAGAGCAATTCAAAGGGTTTGGAAAGAGACGAATTTTGGTAGCTTGAAGGATTTCGCTGGTAGCAAGAATTCTCATCTCGCTGTCAGAGGTTTGCATCAGATCCAGGAATTGTTCATAGCTTGAAGGATATTGTTGCAGTAGAAATCTTCGTCCAGCTGTTAGAGTTTTAGCATCAGTACGAGGTAGGGTTTTGAAATCCTTTGAATGCAATTTCAATTGGAAATATCTGTCTGCTTCGTGATTGTTGGGTGATTGAAATTACGTTTGTCATCTTGATTGTTTTCCCGATTTGACTGATTGATAATTAGTCTCCTAAAATTCTGTTTATCATTTCGATTATTTTCAAAATCTGATTGGTTTAAATTAGTTTCTTATTGTTTATACAGAAGAATCATTGAGGAAATTAATTAAATCATGTAGGGTTTGAAGGAAAAGAATATTTAAAATTAGAAATTCGAATGATTTGTTGTGTCTTCTCTACCAGACTATATTTGCTGATGATATTTAAAAAATAAAAAAAAATTCGATTAGTTGCTCGAATTTTCTCTATCAGATTAACATTGAAAATAATTTTTAAAAAAAATAAAAATAAATAAATAATAAATATATATATATATTTTTTAAAAAGTTTGTTTTATAAATTTTATATGTTTATAAATTTTATTAAAATAATATTATTGAAAAAATGTCTTTTGTTAAAATTAATAATAATAAAATTATTAAAAATAAAAATAAAAATATATATATATTTTTGCGTGGGCGATTTAATTATATAAAAAAAATATAATAAAATTATTATGGGGAGGGGCGGGTTTTACCCACCCCCTACCCCCGTGTCCTTCATGACTCAGCGGTCAGGCCGCTGTCGCAGCAGAGATTGCTGATGCGGCAGCAGCCTGCTACGGCAGGGCTGCTGCAGGCTTTATGGCTGCGGCCAGCATTTAGAAAGCCGGCGGGCTTTAAAACGCGTTTTTTTTTAATATATGCGTTTCTTTAAAAATTGTAATTTAATTATAATTAAATTTAAATTGTGTTAAATGTGTTTTTTTAAGTTATTAAATTTAAATTATATAAAATTTTAATTATTAAATTTTAAAATTATATTATTATTAATTTTTATTAATAACTAAATAAATTATGAATAATTGAGATATAGATAAACAAAGTTATTAATTAACTTAATTAATTTTTTTTTAATTAGGAATGATTAATACGAAAATTATATAACAATGTATAATTTTATTAAATGTGTAAATTTAATAAGATTGTAATGATTTTATTAAATTTAGCAATTGTTATATTTATAACTTAAATAAATAATCGATTATCTTCAGATAATGCTTTTGGGAAAATGACTAGTATTATGAAGGTAACTTTACTTATTTAAGTCAAATAAATAAATGGGGTAATTTTATAGAGTTGACTTGTGGAATAAACTAAGAATCTTATACACTTAAACGTTCATTGAAATGCAAATTGAAAACGTTATTTTTTACTCTATTATGTCTTTTCAAATCAAACCCAACTATGAACTGTATTGTTTGTTTGTAATATCTATGCATTTGGATTTTGGAGTCGAGTAGGTGTTGACCGGTCTAGGATGTACACCAGAAGTTTTGTGAGATTTATTTTATACTATTGATGTGATTGGATGTCATGATGTGTTTTGACATTCATATTGGAGATTATATTTATGAGTTTTATTTGTGGAGCTTTTATGTGTACTCGAATAGGAGAACCATCTTGTTATCAGGTTGCCTGTTAAGGAACCGAGTTTGATTTTTATGGGTGTTGTGGTATGTGACACAACTGTGTTTTTATGTGCTTAGGAGAGGTTGTCTAGGTACGTGACTTGGGAGTGGCTTGCATAGGGGTCTGAGACCCAAAGTGGTCAGTACCAGGGTAACCTAATGCAAGTTATGTAATAAGTGATAATCTAGTAATTAAAATTTATGGGGGGAAAACACATTAAAAAGATAAGTTAGAGATATTTGATCCACCTATGCCTTGAGTGCTTGTATAGACTAAGGATGGGAATGAGATGAGTGCCTCGTCTTCTTGAGAGGGCTTTCTAGTTTTCCATATGTGTGATGTTGAGGGTTCGGGGTTCAAAGTAACCAGTCCTGGGTAACTCAATGCTTGAGGGTCCAGGGTCTCTTAAGAGATCAGTCCAGGGTAACTTAAGCAGCCATGTGATGACACTCCCTAGTATGTAGCCTGAGTCTCCTCTGTAGATCTTGTAGATTTTGTGTATCTCTGGTGGTGTACTTATTGTTGGTGGTGTATTTATTGTTGGATATGTTCATTATGGTTATTTACTTTCATTAATGATGATTGGTGATTCATGAATGTTGTACTTTTGACATGTGGCTTTTGACTTAAGGTGATTGTCTTTTGTTGACTTTATCTTATGATCTTGGTATTTGGTTTATACTTGATTTGTGTATGATGTTTGGTTATGTGGTGTCGGTATTGGATTGAGTGTTCCTTCTTTGGATTATTTTATCTTCTTGAGTAGTATGTGTTACCTTTGAGGTAGTTTTGGCTATTAGGAATTCCTTGCCTAGGAATGTTTTATGTTTGATAGCCGTATGTGGATCGTTCATTATCTTCCCTGCACGGTGGGAGTGGAAGCCTGACTAGGTAACCACGCGGTCGGGAGGTAGTGTCTTCTTACCATTTGGGTTCCCCCTTCACATTGCTAGCTGTTGGACGTTCGTTGCAGAAGATGTACCTTTATCATTCTTATTTCTTATCTTACAGACTTCTTTTCAGATGATGTATATATGCTATCATGTATTCTGTTGTATAGTATCTATTTTCACATATCCTGCGACATGTGCAGTGGATGTTATTGATTGGATGTACTTTCATTGTATTGTTTATACTTATGCATTTGCTTATGCGACTTATGTATCTGTTATTTCTTTATGATCATGTGACATTGTACTTGAAACTTAAACTAATTAATTTAAAATTATTAAATGTGACTCAGCGTAAAGGAATCCTTAAGGAATTGAAACTGTATCTGTAATTGCAAATGTGTATTTGATATGTATGTTCTTATTGCTTTCGCATTAATGTTATTTGATGTTGTTTAAACTTTAAAAAAAAAAAAATAGTTCAGTAAACATTGTAACATCTTAGGTTTAATTCTCTTGGGTTCCCGAGCGGGGCGTTACAATACGTGCTTAAAATTCAGAGACGTTCTTAAAATTCAAGAGATACTTAAAAGTTGAAGATGTACCCTAAAAATACATTATGAATAGGCAAAATTAAGTGGAAGAACTTTTGATATTTGTTGAATTTGCACATAATAACACATGATTCTTATTTGAAAATGGTACACCTTTTTAGGTCTTATGTGGAATGAATTTTCGGACACCTATTAATAAGGTCATGAATAGATTCGACATATTTAGGAGTATAAAAACTTAAATGAGTATAATTTTAAATAAATGAAGTGAGGCTCTAATAGAAAAACCTTGTGTACTTTTAACTTCTAGATAGATTTCTACTGGAAAAAGTGTGAACAAAATTTCATTCAAATTTTTTAAATTCTTTGAGGTATCATCTTACTTAGTTGGGCCTTTTAAAATTCTAAAAAAAAATCATTTTGTAACCAATTGGTTGGCATCGCCTCCTCTCTTGGAAATTATTAGGGGAAACAACTCAGTAACTATCCAGACTAACTTTGTGCACCTACAATTCCTAATCCATATGTCAAAATTTGCCTTTTTTGGTGAACTTTTGTAGGTGAGTGAAGAACTTAAAGCTAACCTTTTGGCTTTCCCTCATTTGCCAAGCTCTCTGTAGAACTCATAGAATGTGAGGTGCTCTAAAATTATCATATTAAAATGTTCGCCCAAAACCCGCCACTAAGGCCCCCCAACAACCGCTCATTCAAAAAATAGTACTTTTTGCATAAATGGACCAATTAACAATCAAGAAAACTGAAAAAAGATCAACTATTAGTGCATGTGTGACTGGTTATTAATACATGTGTGATTTGCTATTAATACATTTGTGATCATTTTATAAGTGATAATTAGGAAAGAAAGGTAGTCGTAGACTCTCTAATGTTCCCTACAAGATTCTTTTGGTGGAGGCAGGCATGTTCTCGATGGAGGCCTCCACAATTTTTCAATTGTTGAGCTCTCTAAAAAAGGTGGGTAAAATGGATGCACATCACTAGCCTAGAATGGTGGTTGGCGAGGAACTTGACTGTCGGAAGAGGACATGGAAAAAACAAAACAACAATTTGTTCAAGAAATGGAATATTGACTACCAAGAGTGTCCAGAAACCAACTTAGAAATTAAAAAATGGGTGGTAGAAAAAATCAGATCTGCCATGTGGACAAATCAGTTAGGCAGAAAAAAGCCTACCATGTCAAAGAATTTAACCTCACATGCGAACATGGCGACAAAGAGTACTTAGGAGCCAAGATCAAAGAAAAGGCAAAAATCTTAATCGCCCAATTGAGGTCTGGATCACACTGTTTGAGATGTGAAACTGGTAGATGGAAGGTCCTTAAAGAAGAGTGGGAGGACAGAATTTGTAAGTTTTGCACTGAGGGAGTGGCACTATGTGAAAGATTGCACTACATACAAGGATACTCACAACCAGCAGAAGGACACTTTAAAGGTGAACAGCATAAAAGAGCTTTTTAAAGGGCCAAGACTTCACAAGGGGATCATCTTACTTATGCAGATCCACAACAAAAAAGACAGCCTAGAAAAATCTCAACAGACTGATTAAGGGGTCTTATTTTGGTCCCTTGGACTGTTAGTCTTGTGGATGTCATTATAAATCTTTCATTCATCCATTCACAAACATAAATGAAAACTGACATGTCCGCTACTTTTGAGGAGGTATTATCTTAATCCTTCTCATGTTTTAGATTGGAACTAGAAGCAATACTAGTACAATGTGACATTCACTTTCACAATGAAATATTAAACATATGTTGGTACAGACCACACAAGCGTAGGTCAAAGTTGTCAAACAAGCAAACTCACCAGTCTGTGCCATGTCCTGCCATTAAATGGACAATTTGAGCCAGTGTAATGGTGAAGATATGTCTTCCCACTTACCCTGCAGCTGACTCTGTCTGTATGTGCCACATCAACTGAGCTTGCAACACATAATGTGTGTTTATTCACCCACACCTGCAGGCAACCCCGTCGACCATCAACCAAGGACCTAACAGAATATCTCAGAATTTTGAATACATCATCTGCCAGTAGCAGAATATCCCGATGCATCCAAAGATTCCAGCAACAACAGATATTTTCTTTTAACCATCCAAATACCATCAAAGTTATGCCCGTTGACAACTAACGTCGGCATTGCATCAATATTACAATAAGTGGACACCCCTTATGAAATGAAATGAAAGATTTTTAATGACATCCACGAGACCAACAGTCTAGGGGGCCAAGATAAGACCCTTTAACCAGTCTGTTGAGATTTCTCCAGGCTGACCCTTTTGTTGTGGATCTGCGTAAGTAAGATGGCCCCCTTGTGAAGTCTTGGCCCTTCAAAAAGCTCTTTTATGCTTTTCACTTTTAAAATGTCCTTCTGCTGGTTGTGAATATCCTCATATGTGGTGCAATCTTTCACATAGTGCCACTCCGTTTCCACCACTCCATCGGTGCAAAACCTACAAGTTCTATCCTCCCACTCTTCTGTGCAAAACCTTAAGGCCTTAACTGAGTCTTCACTCTTCACAACCATCATGATATTGTACTCAAGGAAACCTTAGCCAATAGCCCGGATGATGATGTTTGGCCTTTACCAATGCATTTAAAAGAGTAGCACCAACTCAAGGTGTACTTGCCATTAGTGAGGTATGCAAGTGATGCGTCAGTCAAATACAGATTATCCAAGATGAGGATATTCAGTTCACCACACAGCAATTCATTGTCTCTAAGGTGTCATCAGTCAACTTCCTCAATCTGCTACAGAAGCTCTTTTAAGAACCAACCCATTTCGAAATGAATTTCAGTAACGAATAATCAGTATCATTATCCTTGCAACTACTAGTACTTCCAACTTGTGCATCTTCTTTAGTGCAGGCCATGTCTTGAATGCTTGTATCTGATCACAATCCTCCGAATGCAATTCACTAATTGTGTTTGATGAAAGGCAAGTTAAGAAAGGTAATCCTCATATGGGCAAACAAAACCAGCTTGTACAAAACTACTTGTTAAACCATATCCACACATACCTAACCAAAGCACCTCTAAATTAGAGGATAAGCATTGTGCCATCCGCTTGGTAGGATCTATGTTTGAGACAAGATAACAATCTAGAACACAGTGTGCTTATATCTTTTTGAGACCCTGTGATGAATAATCATAGAACCTAATCATGCACAGAAAGCCCAACAGATTCATTCTTTGTTGCATAAGGGGTTTCTTCCCATGAATTGATGAATTCAAGATGTTTGCACAAGACGCAAACACAATTAATCAAGTGGAGGAGCTAGAGTTTGGATTTCAAAGTCTTTATCTCACATAAGCACCCATTCAATTGATGTAGATTTCCCCCTTTCAGCAGGTTTCTCCTTCTGAGCTGCCAATGCTGTTGCTCTTTCTTCTACCAAGTGTCTAGTAGTACAAAATGAATCACGCCATCTCTTCTCTATTCATCATTCTGCCTTTGATATTAGGCTGAGGCCTTTGCCAAGAAGCTAAGGACTGTTTCTCTGCCTAAGCTAAGGATTGTTTCTCTTCAAACAATAAGAAAGCAAAATCTGTAGACCACCTAAGTGCTATTGCATGAAGTGATGAAACTTATATCTAGTTGAAACTCTATTATGCTGGTTTCAGCCTGAAGGACCAATAATTACTTCCATTACATATTTACTCTCTATTTGTGTTGTGTATTTTGTTGACCATCTTCAACAGCTGGATCTGCTAGTTTTCTGCATTTCAAGAAATTTCTCAGTCCCTGCAATATCCATTTGAAGGACTTCTCATATCCCCATTATTGTTAGGTCTGCCCTTGGCAGTCATCATATCCTCATTCCATTTATATCCAAAGAATCCTTAGATTCCTTACCTTTCTCAGACTCATCATGAGAAAAAATTACTTGAATAAGTGATGTTGTATGCTTCTGCTCTTGATTGTAGTGACATTTGTCAGGACCCCCCATCTTCCTTATTTTCAGAATTTTTCTTCAGCTTATGTATGTGCTAATTAAGCTTCCCTAGTCTCTTCCACATATACATGTCTTCTACCACGGGCTTCCAAAGGCATAAACATTCATTTCTAGGCCAATTAAAAATCTGTCTTCTTGTCAGTCCTGCCTGCCCAGCTAGCATTTTATCGAGATAAGAAAATCTCCAAACCAAGCTCAGAAGACAAAAATAGGTAGCACTGGAAAACCTCTCTGCGGTCCCCATTTATGTTGAATCAAACCTAGTTGTTGAGGAACTCAGTGTTGTTGCAGTTTCCGTTCCATGAACTATAGATGAGGAGTTTTGACCTTTTTGTGACTTGCCTGGGCCAGTGTGCCTACTTGTGTTGAGCTCTGAATATCTGTCAGCTAAAACTTGTTTCTTTTCTGGACAGCATGTTGGGATTCTATATTCTAGTTTCTTCCCACCTTAAATGCTTCCTCTGTAATGAGATGGTGTTGGGCCTGTGCAACAAATCTTCACTACCATCTTCCTTATTTTTGAATGGTAATCGAATAGGCAAGCAAAGTGTTTACTTTCCACTGCTAACGTGGAAAATTTTGATATATTTGTAGCAGCACCCACATTCTGAAACGTCCTTCAAAGATCTGTACCTGCTAAGAAAACTACCTTGTAAACCATTCTCAGATGGAAGTGGTTCCATCTTTTCAATGTTCAAGATCTTGATGAGAATTTCTAAGACATTGCTAAAACGTTTAAAACCAAGGAGTACTCTTTCGAATATTGGATCTTTGCATTCAACATGTAATTTGAGTTCTCATTCTGCCCACTGAGAAAAATACTTCCCTTGTGCAAGCACTCATTGATATGTCTACTGCCATCAAAACTAGGAACATTTGGTTTCTTCACTTTCTATTTCAAATCTCTCATTTAATCCTTTCGCCATTGCCATGGGTAATTTCACTTTGACACTTCTTCAGTATCTCTGAGAAATTGTCTAAGTTACCATAGCTCTGAAGTCTTTTGATTTTCATTTCCCTCGATACTTCATAATGAGTGTGTCTAACACCTGTACGGTAACTGTCTCAGAATCTGATTTTTCACTCTTTCATTAAAACATGGGGCTAATGGCTTTGTGAATGGAACCCATTTGACTCGACCACTGTATGGTAGCTGTCTTATAATCTGAATTTTTACACTGTTTTGTACATACATGGGACTAATGGCTTTGTAAATGGAATCCATTTGACTAACTTCTGGTCAATCATGTGAAGCTGAGTTTTTCCCTCTTCATGGTCCTCTAAGCTGAATTTGGATTTCACATGCTACTCTGAAGCTGCAACTTTCATTATAGTAGCTTGATCATCTATCCTTGCTCCTCCTATGTACCATCAGTGTGTCTTGAAAAATATCTGCTCACTTTCCTTCTACCAGAATTCTCAAAAATCCCTCCTTGATTCACAGGCTGGCATGATCACACCTCTGGTACTAGTGTAATGTCCTATCCTAGGCTAGTTGCACACAAGATAATCCCAAAAAACTTGAACAGCACATTTCTCTTATTTTATTTTTATTGCAAACACATATGATCAACGGAAACTACAATATTGGTCTGTTACAACTCATTGGGTCTACCCAGTATACAAATGGATCTCCTTTGAAGCTCTTCAGTCTCCAGCAAGAAAACTGCATGTTATAGGGTTCCTGGTATGCTATGCACCCCTGCTGTCACCTTGCACTGCACAAATCTGCTTCCCACAACTCTGATCATCTCCTAATGCTTTTCATCCCCAAGAGAACAGTACATCCACCGAAAGCTTTTGTCCCAAACACTAAAGCTGCCGTCGCAGCATCCAACTAAAAGTTTTAGTTTTTAGTTTCCAAAAAGCACCTTCTCTTTAGCCTTACATACTATTTTGTAAACCCCACTCTCACCAGCCCCAATCATAGGAAGTCAGTACGCTAAAAGTGACAGATAAACTCCCGCAATCATGGCAGCTAACAAATAATACCTTCAAATTGTTGGAGTTAACTAACACTGCTTGAAGACTGAGTATCTGCAGACTGCCAGAAGAGCTGACTGAAACAGCTCCTAACTGAAAGACACAAAATCAGCTCCCTCTAGCTGAAAGTAAATATAATGCTGAAGAACATATCATCCAATATTCACTCCTAAACCTCTACTGACAAGACACTTAGTGTTCTAAATTAGAAAGGGGCATAACACTGTGGTATCACAAGAAGAAATTTTTGTTCAATTTGCACAATTTAGAATTCATGATTCGCGATGGAGTTTCTTAAGCATTTGTGTTTTGCAGATATAATGCTACTCTTGGCCAGAAGTTTTTCATTTTTCTTACAATTTTTTTGTGAGCATGGGGGCCTGATTGGAGACCCCCATATCTTATCAATAAACATCTCCACATAATATAAGCCTTTCTTATACAGAATCCCAATCGAATTTGTATTCTATGTCGACTCTTAATGAAGACAAAAATTTCATTACTATTTAATAACCATACAACTGTATAAGATTCCAATTTTGCCAAAAATAAAATAAAATATGTCATTCCTTCCAAGTTATAGAAGACATTCGTTGTCGCAGAATGTAATAGAATGATTTCATGTTCCAAAAGTAACGAACAACATCATTACTCATATTATATAGCAATATCAAAACAATCCTTCTATTTTGCCTCCCTTTACTTCGAACCTTTAGGTAAATAACATCTGCTGCATGAGAAGCACACATTTCTTTTTTACGAGACACATCTCATTTTAAACAAAAAAACACAGAAGAAAACGTCTGAATATCTATCTAAAAATGGATATCTTCATACAATCCCAAAACTACATTACGCAATGTCCTAAAAATGATTACTAAATAAGTTGTCATTTTAAACCGTTGATAAATAAGAAGAAAAAATAAATAAATTCTTACTTTTCTATACGGCTAGATGACATTTGCCACAATTATTTTAAGAAAGAATCTTTCAATGAAGATAGTAAATTTGTACGAACAGGTATTCTAGTGTTACATACCGTAAAAAGCAACTGAATTATAACCGTGTTTCACCCATTTGACGAGTGCAAATAAGGAAGTGTATTCACAAAGTGTGTTATTTGTAAAGGACATCTGAAACGTCTAAATGTAACCATGTTCAAAGATATGTTCGCATGAACGGAGGATAAATACCATCTTGCCTATCACTATTAAATGAATAGATCCTTGATACGACTGTCAATGTGAAATACTTCCGTTGAATAAAAATAACTTTCCATCTGAAAATTTAGTACAATTTCTAGATGGAGGCAAAAGCACACATTGCAGATGCCATTAACCATGATGCTTCTGGAAGATTAACTGTTACTTTATTTCAGAAGTTTTCACGGGATCATACTATAAGATCTTATATCACAGACCAGAATAAACGACCAAAAGTCTAATATTGTAGGTGGGGACCTCCTACCTGGAACAAGTGTCAATTAGCTTCCTGAAAATAGTCTTTCTTCAACTAGGGACAGCCAAAAAATGAAGTAAAACCATCAATATTTATGCATCATTCCCAAAAACAAAGCAAACTTCACATATCTTGACGAGATCAATATCTTGGAAGTGAAATCAGAAGATCTTTCCAGGAACCAAGGGCTTGCTTTCAAAGGTTTCATTTTAATAATCCACCTCGTGAATCATTCAGAAATCGTTCCACCAAAGCAAATTTCACCTGCATCAATACATGTTTTATAATTGAACTCGAAAATTCAGAGATTGTCCAACCTTGATCAGTGACATATTAGCTGTCAAACTTTTACAAGCAGAATGTTGTACCTTACTTGGCTCAAGGTTTAAAGGCTTTCAACAAACTCATTTTAAGTGTTTCTGGTCGAACCTGTGTGAGAGTTTTTGTATCAGTATTTTCAATCACACTCTGTAATTCGTCATCAGGATGATGAAGAAATTGGTAGAAAATGTGTGAGAGCCTTTGTTTATCAACGTTTCAGATCAAATTGATAGGACCTGTATGAGAATTTTGGCATCAGCATTTCAGATCAAATTGGTAGGAACTGTATGAGAATTTTGGCATAAATATTTTAGATTAAATTGATAGGAACTGTATGAAAATTTTGGCATCAACATTTCAGATCACACTCCATGATGCTGATGTAATTAACACATAAACTCTCTACCAGTTTCTACCAGAAGAGCTCCAACTCATACAAATGGAGTATGGAAATATCATATCTATAACTTCAAAAAATTGTCAATCTTGTAAATTGGCACCAAGCACGGCCAAATATGTTGTAGCACAGGGTTTCAAGCCAGATTTAACCATTTCCTCCAGAAGTTCATTGGCCTTTATTGAATTCCCTACCTTGGAAAGAATTTCAATAGCAATGCTGTAGGTGGCAATATTGGGCACTAGACGTTTTTCTACCATTTCCCTGAACAGATCATAAGCTCTTTCTGAATTGCCTTCTTTCCAATAACCAAAAACCAAAGTATTATAAGTCACATCATTAGGATCCATCCCTTTCGTTTGCATGAAATTGAACAATCGATCTGCATCGTTCATCCTACTTCCCTTGCAGAGTCCATTTATGAGAGCACTGTAAGTAACGACGTTGCTCTTCAAACCCATTTCCTCCATGTCATTCTGCAGCTTAAAGGCGTTTTCCATATCATTTTCTTTGACGTATCCATCAATAAGGGATGTATATGTAAAATTACTCGGCACCAAACCTCTGTCATGCATTTCTTCTAAGAGTCCAATTGCTTCTGATAATTTCCTAACCTTGCAAAATCCACGTATTAAAGTATTATAACTAATAACATTAGGATTCAAGCCCCTGCTTTTCATCTTTGTCAAAATATTCTTTGCTTTCCCCACATTTCCTTCCTTGCAATAACCATTGATGAATGTATTAAAAGTAACGATATTAGGAACCAAACCCTCAGTCACCATTTCCTTCAAAGCTTTGCGAGCGTCCTTCAATTTTCCAGCTCTGCAGAGCCCATCAATAAGTGCATTGTAAGTAACAATATTATGCATCACTCCCTTTGATCGCATCTCACGAAACAAGTCAAAAGCTTTCATCAGATTGCCCTCCTTGCAATGTGCATCAATCAATGAATTGTATGTAAACAGATTTGGGGTTATTCCTTTTTCTATCATCTCCTTATGGACTCTAAAACCCTCCCCCATTAATCCTTTCTTGCAGTATCCATTTATAAGACACGTGTATGTAAACTCATTGGGAGCCAAACCTCTATCAAGCATTTCATCAAACAGTTTGTTAGCTTCCTCAATATCTCCTAACTTACAGAAACCATCGATGAGAGTAGTATACGTAACCACATTGGGAGCACAACCTTTTGTCTCCATCTCACCAAATAATTCTTTTGCCCTTTGCATATCACCTTGTTTGCAGCAAGCACTAACCATCATACTAAAAGTGTAAACATCTGGCAAAACGTTTCCCCTAAAAAATTCTTCATAAATCCTCCAAGCCACGTCAACCTTACCCGATTTTAACATGGTACTGAGGAGTTCATTGCAAGTGTTTAAACACGGAACAAAACCATAGGTTCGCATCTGGTCAAGAGTAACAAAGAGCTCTGGGATCATTCTAGCTTGAGAATATGTACTAATTATCATATCAAATACAACATGGGTTGAGTTCCACTGTTTTTGTTTATCTACCAAATTTTCAATTACACCAGTAATAGTAAGCGAATTAGATAACTTGCCTGTAATAACTTGTTGCAACAGATTGTGTGCTTCAACAAGCATACTGGCATTAACAAGGATTTGAAGAATGAAGGAAGTAGACTCAGGAGTATGCTGAAAACCATGCTGAGTTGCCCACAGGAAAAACCTTAACACCTTCCTGGGATTTTCGCTTTGATTATACATGTAATACAGCACATTTGATATACTCAGTCTGAAAGCCATTTGCCTTCGCCTGTTTTTCAGCAGAGTTCACATATGATTACAATTTATATGTCTTCTAGCTGATTCCATTTACACACCAGCAATATTTGCATAATGATGATGTTATTAGTAGCTGATTATGCTACTTGTGGCATCAATTTATTTGCCTCCATCTTACTGTTTGTGGGCAGCTTTGGAGGAAAATATTTCATTATGTTTTGCTATCATTTTCATTCTCCTCTGCAACCTTTTTCCTGGGGGAATTTTGGTTCCCAAACACATTCGACCTCACCTGGAGGTTCTACCAGTGTTTCCTCTTGCTCTTAAGATTTTAAAATTGATTAGATTTATTTCTCTGCGTTTTTATATTACGATATGGGAAAGGGAAGAGAAGGGAAGGGAGGAACTTCTGTCATTATTTTTGATCTTTTAATAAAGATAATATTCAAAATTCTATAAAGTTAGCATCTATTATTTAATATTCAAGTCATTTGTTGTTCGTATTTTGACTTTAAATATGATGATTTATTCTTTACAAATGTTCATGGCTTCTATGGTACTTCTTTAGAAATACACATGTTTCTCATGAGCTTTTATTATGATTTGCATAGTCTTGTATGTGTTGTAATGCTATATGCTATGTTTTTGTTTTAATTTTTTTTTAAACATGGAAGGTAGTTTGTATTATTTGGATTAGTGAAATATACATTTGAACTCTTTAATTTTTACACCAAGTTTTTATATTACGTCACCTTTATGCTTTTTTTAATGTTCATTTCAACCTTTTTAAATGATCTTAAAATGCTTAAATTGATCCCCTTTAGACAATTACAATGACTATAAACTAACTTTTCAAGTTGTAGAAATTTGTCTTACTCTATTTATTAACAATCTTTTTGACCCTATAATAATATACAGTTTTAATATAATATGTTGGTCTTATAATAGTTTAGAACTATTTAGAAAAAGTTGGATTCTATTCCTATGAATTCTTGAAGGATAGTTATGAATGTGCATTGTAATCACATCACATTATATGTTTAGTGTTCTTTGTTTTCAATATATGATGACAAAATGAATCCAACTATTCATGTACAATAGCTTAATGTCATATGTATTGAAATCATGTATGATGACAAATGAAATCTAATCATGCATCCACAATAACTAATGTCATATATGTAGGGATCATATATTCCCCTTTCACACTCAATGACCATGTACTAAGAGTGATTTTATTCGTTGCCTCATTGCTTTATGCTAACCTTCAATGAAACTAGTCAAGCATTAATTGCTCATTTCAAACTTATAAATTTGATGTCATTTTTAATTTCATATAATTAGTTCATTTTGAAAAAATTCCAATGAAATCTAGTAAGTGATTTTGCATCATAGTTTTAAAATATTGTATCCTAAATATATCATCACAGAATTACTATTGAAATTCAAAAATAAGCATAGAATACGTATGATCACTAATTCAAGACAAAGTCTTTTTCAAGCATTGCAAAAAAATTGTAAACTTATGTGCTGGAGAAATTACACCTGAGAAAGCTAGGTTTTGTGTGTGTGTGTGTGTGTACACCCATATACATATCTTAGACATGACACAAAATGAGATATAGATGTATATATATATACATACACACACACATACATATTTTAGACATGACACAAAATGAGATACACACACACACAGAGAGAGAGAGAGAGAGAGAGAGAGAGAGAGAGAGAGATGTGTGTGTGTGTGTGTGTGTACATATATGTGTATATACACATACACACACATATACATATCTTAGACATGTGCAAAATGATATATGAGTTTAAAGTGTACACACACACACACATAAACATATACATATACATATGAGTTTAAAGTATAAAGTTATATATATGTATATACATATCTTGGATATGACACAAAATGATAGATGAGTTTAGAGTATAAGTGTACACACACACACACACACACACACACACACACACACACACACACACACACATATTACACATGTTGAAAAGCACATTGACAAGGCCCATATTTATTTAGCACTTCATGATAAAACCTATAAGAATACACAAATCTCCTACCTCAATTTGACAAGTCATGTGGACTCTACATTAAACTACATTTCTTATCCCCTTTCTTGTGAGGAGCCTTCTTCTAATTCCCATGTTCTTTCATGAATGTTTTTTGGTGTCCTTGATCTTCATCCTACTATGTCAGCTTCTTCTCTTTCTACTCTTCTTGTCATATTCCCTCCAAATGATATGTAATAGTAATTATCATACATCTTTTTAGATTAAAGAGTATTTGAATTTAATTCTTGACAACTGGGTTCTCATGGATCTATCTTGTTCCTTTAATATATGAATATTGTATTGCATCTTGGTGATCATGAGATTATTTGAAGGTGTTTTATAATTATTATTATTCCACCATGCATGTAACTAATACTTGTCACAAACCTAACCATCCTTGTAGAACATTGCAACATGTCATGTCTTGTTACATTTTTTGAAAATTGCCTATCCTTTTTCATTTAGGAAGTTTCATTACTTTTTACATTTCTATTTATACTACATTCAACTTTTATGTACACATTCATATCCATTAGACCTATAACAATATCAATAGAAGTTATCTTTGTTCACATTCATTCTATTGTAATTCACTTCTATGTCAAATTGGCTTATGCCCTTAGAGCAATGACAATGTCTTCCATTAAAAATGTAATTCCTTTTCAGACTTCTACATTCAATACATTTTTTCTAACCTCCTAACCCCTTCATCACTGATTTGACATTTTACTTCCTTTTGCCCTTGTAAATTTTTATTCATGAATCACTTTGGTATCACCTCCCCTCCTATCTTGACATGCAAAAATGATCTCTCCCACCATCTGCCCCTAATTGATCCTATGATACTCATCTTGCGTTGAGCTAACAATGGATGCAAAAAAACTGTATGTCCTACACTTTTATAAGAAAAACATATGCCATCAAAAGAAGAGTGCAGGTAGAAAGAATAAAAGGAGATTGTTTATTCTTTATCTTCTTTCTCTAATTTTCACGCACTAAATACATTTTCTTCTTCTTATTATTCTCATCTACTAGTTTCTTAACTTCCAACTTCTTTCAGTTAACCATGTTCTTTTTGTCTTCAACTTTCTATTGATCTTCCATATTATTCTTATCTTCTACTATCTTCTTCTGATTTACTATGTCATGTTTTCTTCATCTTGCTTCTAGTCAAACATATCCTTACTATCTTCCTCTTTCTTCTGATCTACTATATGTTGGTAAATAGATTGTTCTTTTTTTCTCAAAATGCCCAAATGTTTGAAGAACAATTGAATAAAATAGTTGGGAAAATGTTACTTGATAACTATTGTCCCTTTGAATTATAGGTACAACTCCCTTGTAGGTGATTTTCAAAGAATTTGTTTGTTTCTAATCCTACTATGGTGTGTTCTTGACCAGAGAATAGAAGAGGTAAACCAAGATAGACCTAGGATGGACTAACTCAGGCAATGGGTTGGTCTTGAAATGAGATCAACTCCAAAAATCCAAACATATTATGAATCCATATAATTGATAATCCAATTAAGAAAACTATGTAATGACCTTGCTAAAATCTGACCTTAAAATGCTAATTGAAGGCTCAAAGAATTTCGTCAAACACTTCACATACAAGGGTCATATGACTGATATAACATTTCAATTTGCTTTAATAACTCTTTTCTTCAATTAGCATCAATGAGAATGTTTACAAATGACTCTAAATTGAATAAACAATGACCTAACATGAATATGCAACTTATTTTGACAATATTCAATGCATATATGTGACTGAAACTACTTGCAATATGTTGTTACAATAAATAGTAATTATGACAAACACTTTGGATGCAACCTATGATGGCATTAATGCACTTATAGTCAAGTGGCATTAATACAAACACTTGGTATGCATAATTATAACATTATTTATGCCAAAAAGAGAACCTATAGCAAATTGACATTTTGTCAAAAAATTGGCATGCAAACTAATAAGTTGATCATGAATGATAAATACATATTCAATTGCACTATATCAGACTAGCAACTTATGTCTCCTTTATTGCACATAAAATGTCAACTACAATGCTAGTATGAAATAGCCAAGACTCTTGGCTTACATCCACAAGAATAATGCTTAAATCTATTACAAACTTTCACCTATAGCCATACCTTCTAATATGCATCTAAATGATAAGAAAAATGCATGAAATATCCAAAAGAACCTGATTATAGATGGTTGTAATAATTTTCACCAATGCTGCCTTTCTGCTTTGCTTTTTCAGATCTGCTTTTTTGGATCTGCTTTTTTAGACTGCTTTTTTGGATGTGCTTTTTCGAACTGCTTTTTCGGATCTATTGTTTCTCAATGTAGCGCAGATAGAAGACTGAAGTATCTTCCTCCCAACTACAATAATTAAAGTGATATTTCACACCCTCAAAATTGCTATCAATAGGAAGTTTTTGTTTCTTATGACAAAGAAGTAATCTGCAAAAACCCTAGGCTCCACAAAGTGAAACAACAACATCAACAACAAATCTACCTTGCTGAGAATGAAGCTCAAGATGCCTATTTTTTTTTTTTTCACCACTTTCTCCAAAAGCTTCTAGAACATTATTTTATTCATTAAGTGACTTTATAAAATATTCTATAATTCAAGTCACTTTATTAAATTAATTAAATATAAAGTTATCTTTTAATATTTGTTTATTTGATAACTTTATAAATAATTAACTTAATACCACTTGTTTATTTAATTAAAATAATTAATTAGTCATCCTCATAAAATATTCATTATTTTGGACAAATTAATTAATTTAATTAAATTACCTCCAAAAAAGAAAGGGACATGACAAACTAGTAGCATGAATTATATGCAAAATAATATGATATGATGCTAAGATGTAATAATGCAAAAGAAGTATTTCTTTTAACTTTAACAATTCTCTGATTACTTATAAGTTAGTTAAATTGAAAAGAGATACAAAACTCCATTTGTTTTCTGATTTCTAATCTAACTTGAAAGAAATTCTTGTCTTTGCAATAATGAGTATTTCACACCAAAATTTGTCGACCTTTGTATTATCAAAAGAGATTACATTTATAGTTTTTTGTCATGTCTTAATTCTGGCAGAGCAACAATCATTCAGTAGAAAGAAAATGAGAATAAAACATGATAACATCTAATCTATATCATAATATGGACACATGGCATTTTCCCATTGATGATCCTAAAACCAAAGCACTTCTAAAAACACATGGTGACTGTTTATCTTCATGTTCGACTATTTGGCACCAAGTCCATATAATTCATATTCCAATGGTTACTGTTGTCACATAGGTTTGCACCCTTGTCCAAGGCCTATGCGCGAGGACAACCTAGCGAAACATGGAAACAACCTCCAAGCTGTGGGACTTGAACTGCGAGGTTGAGTCTCCGGAGAAGGTCGGCTTCCTCTTACTGTCAGGGCACACCTATCTATTCTCAGAAGGGAAAGGGAGAAAGAGAGCATTAAAGCAAATCTACCTAGTCTAATCTAAGGCGGTGATGCACCAAAACAGAGTGTTCAGACTCATTTTTGCCCATATATGCACTACGAGACTAGGGTAACATCCAAAGTCATACATTCATTCAGACTTATATTGACCAACAGCCACATACAGATCAGGAGACCAACTGAATAACACCAGGAACAGAAGATTTCACTTGTATATTATTCAATAGGCCAAAGATAGATACAGTATGCAGACCACTGATCTCAACAATACGTCAATGAGAGGCAAAATGATACACATACATGTTGATGGCTGAAAGAGATGATACAGGATGTTTTATCTAGCTCAGAGACAAAGGGATTTTACACTGCAAGTCTGCAAGCAGTAGCAGAGAAAATCAGGAAGAGTCGACCCTAAGAACAAATCACCAAATTGCCTTTATAGATTAGGCATAACTGAAGATTTTTGCATTACATTCACTTCTCACCTACTGGCATTAACTTTCCATCCTGAGAATCCAATCAAAGATCTAATTGAACATGGCCTGCATACCAAGAAATCTGATATCCCTCTGAGAAAGAGCCTGGAGAAGACAGGAACGGCGCCACAACATTCCCTGACATGGTAGATGGATCGACCAAATGGATGGAGTGTCTTCCTGTACTTGGCATTCATTCCGAGTTGGTAGTAATTAATCCCACTATCAGATTGTGGCAAAACTCATATTTCTCATCTTTCATGATTTGTGCGCCCATCAAAATCGATCAGTCAAACAGGCTCGACGAGCCAACTGGGCCATGCAGGCCAATCACACTTTCGATCTCGCCACCCTGGCAGTCTCTTACGTTTGACTGGGTGCTTACCACCCTTTCTGTGTGACTGGGCACTATGTCGCTATCGAAAAAGTCTTCGAAGATCTCGATAGCGCCATAGCGCCTAAGGGTTTCATCCTGACTGCGCCACCTTTCGTTATCTTGCCGTAACCTTACGTTAACTGCCACGTCGACTGCGATGATTGCAATGACCGCCAACCGTCTTACTCACTGCGCTTCCAAATCCAGGCCCACGAGGACACGCGGCACATGGGCACTAACTCGCTATCATAAAACTTGCGCGGCTGCTTCAAGGCGAGATAGCGCCTGCCGCTGATCTCCGTAGATCTGACGGTCACAAAACTTGACCTCCCGCGACCCTCCTTCTTTATTGATTCGTCGGGCCCGCTGATACGTGGCGTCTCCTTGTTGGTCTATTGGTTACTTAAATCTGACTGCACTGGTGGCATGAAATGTGGCCCCGCCAAGACACGTGGCGCACGGGCGCTATGTCGCCGACGTTAACTCCTGGGTAGTTCTCGATAGCGAGACAACGCCAGTCGTAGATCCCTGCAAATTTGACGATTGTGAAGACTTGCCATTCATTCTGAGACTACTGGGCCTGCTGGTATGCTGTGCACTGACTCATACACATGGCACCTCCCTACTTGGTTCGACGAAACACTAGCTGGCAACTCAAGACCTGATCCGCAGAGTGACCACGTGTCAGCTACGCGCCATGTCGCTATGCAAAAATCGAGACCAAATTCCCATAGCGCCATAGCGCCCACTGACAGCGTGCCCTGAGATTTACACGTGTCCGCATTCGATTCGCTATCCTGATGCCGGACTGACAAATTGCGCTATAGAGTACCGACGGGACCCATCTGCCTGATCATTCCTCGCCACGGTGAACCTTCCATTTGGGCGCTATGTCGCCATCAAAAAATGCATTGGTTTTCTGTTGGTGACATGGCACCTCGCTATTTTTTGAAACCTTTGGGCCGTGAAACTTCTGACCTACCGTACTTTGTAATCTACGACCAGACCCATCCCACTCGGCGCCATGTCTGCAACTGCACCGCACTCTGGATGACACCTGGCAATCCTTGGTGAGACTTGGTCCAGTCGATCCACGTGGCGGATGGTCGCTAAGCCATCATAATAAAATTCGTGCATCTCTGCCATAGCGAGATGGCACCATCCGTTGATGTGACCCAATTCGACAATCGTGAGGACTCGTCGTACCTCGTGCTTCCGCCCTCCATGTCAATACACCTAGCATCGCCTTGAGACACGGCCCCACTTGACACACATCACTAGGGCACGATGTCACTGTCATAACCCTCGCGCAACTCCTCCATAGCGTGATGGCGCTTACCGTTGATCCGAGCTGATCTGACAGTGGTGATCGTAAGCCCCGACTATGTTAGCCGTGCCGATAGGAACTCTGATCTGGCACACGTGGTTCCTTCTGATTTGTCGCCGCAACACTTGATTCTCCCGGTCGTTGAAACTCACCGCCGTGACTATTTTCGTCGGGCGCTATGTCGCTATGGAGATTTTTCGACTGATATGCGATAGCGACATAGCACCAAGGGCGTCAAGAACCTTTTCTGACCCGCAGAATGCCAGACCCCTACAACGTGTCGTCAGGGCGTCATCGCGCTATAATAAATATCGTGCATTTCCCTTATAGTGCGATGGCGCCAACCGTCGGTACCGCTCAGATCTGACGGCCAGAAACTTGCAGGTCATAACATTAAAATACTAATTCGAGACTAACCGTTGCACGAGCCACGCTTTCAAATTTAAATTCTTGGCGGTAAAACCAGAGGTAACAGTTACTACACTATTTGGAATTATCATCATCGATATCAAATCAATGATCACGATTAAAACATAATTAACCTCCTTATTTTTCCTTTATGATTTCCTCTATGGGTCCCTCTATGTACACATGTCCAATGCTCACTTTCTTGCATTGGTTATCTTTTATGCATCTTTGAAAAGTAGGAAAGCAAGTGTCATTGATCCTTTAAAATCTAATGACTAAATGATATCTTCTCTTGCATGTTACATCTTCACTTCAGTTTCAAGATTTAACATTTCTTTTAACCACGAAATAGTAATGGCTCAAATGACTAACTGTATTGTAGCTTCGTAACTATCATTTATATGATGCCTTCATTCAATGCAAGGATATGATAACTACTTCCAGGTTGACCTTGACTTCATTTGCAAGCTTGCAACTTGAAAAGCTAAATTTCTCATTTCACCTACGATGTTGTGCTCTCTTTAACTTAACTATTCAAATTACTTTTTGTGGTTTTCCACTGTTAGCTTATGATTAACCCTAACTGCATGTGACTATGTAAAAGCTTAAATATTAACTGTTGGGCCCATCATCACATCCTCGTGACTTGAAGGAACTTAACTATTATATCACTTGCAATAGTGTGAGAACCTATTTGATTTAACTACATCTATCATTTTGCACTTTTGCAACTTAGAAATCCTAACTCATCTTTAACCTTGTGATGATGCGATTAGTATTCTTTCACATCTACATAACCTTGATCCTGAGTTAATTTGAACACCATGCGAACATGTGATTCACCAACTGTTGTTTATTTTTTAGCTTTGCAACTTGATATCTTCACTCAACACTTAACCTTGTGAACATATGAAATTTTTTAACTTAACTGTTTTGAAATATTTTTGTAGTCTCGCACCCCTAACCTAGGGTTAGTCTTGAATGCCAGCGATGATGTGATCCTTAGTTTTTGTAGCTTTGATTTCTTAACTCATGATTAATCTTAACTACTTGCGAACATGCGAGAACATTGGATTTAAGTGCAACTATCTTTTTGCATCTTTGTAGCCTTCTTTGAGGGTCAATATTAACATTGTGTGATGATGTGATGAAGGACTTTTTGCTACTTCAAAACTTATCTTTTATATCTAGAATATAGGCTACAACATTGCAAAAAGCATTGATCTGAATCAATCTAACGTTAAGGATTCATCTCTAAGGCAATTTAAACTTTTAACTAGTCGTGTGGACCTCCAAGCTATATTCTACATTATTAATTTGATTTCTATCTTCATTCTTGCCACCTTTGACCAAGGAAAACTCATTATTGAGAAGATTAAGCATTCATGAACATTTTTGTTGTCTCTTATGCATTTGATTGAAAATATACCTTCATATGTCGAAACCTACTGAGGAGAAAGAAAACTGAAAAATTCTTATAGAAGTTTCAATATAAAGAATGGGAATTTGAAATTCATCCTTGAATATCTACATTATGTCATGAGTGAGTGGAACATGATCTTTATTAGGTTAGGTACTAACCTTACCCATAAGTAGACATGAATTTAGGATAACCCACTTGGTTCATTAGGAAAAAAAAAAAAATGAGGGAAACCTGATAAAGATCTCCTAGCTTAAGGAAAACCAGACTTAAACTCATCATAAGAAAAGCAGAAGAATACCAATTTTGACTTGAAATCTAAATTTCATTTGTTTTAACATGGGGAGAACAAAAGTGGGGACAATAGTTGGCTCTGTCTAGGGACTTAAACATTTCCATGTCTGAGTAAGGAATCCTAGATCTCTGTTTTCACAAAAGAATAAACAAAAGGTGACAACACAACCAAATAAAAACAAGGAAAAGGAAAACAAGGGAAGGAGAAGAAAGCAAAGGAAACTAGCTAGGGAAACAAAAGAGGAACTAGATGTAACTATAATACAATACAAAGATTATCTGTTTTCAATTAGAAGCCTAATATACCTTCAAATCTTAACCATTATAGGTCAAGGGAAGTACTTCACCATTTAGATATGCCAACTTCAAAGAGTTTCTCTTGAAAGCTTGATGAATGGTGAACGGACCCTTCCAAAATGTCTCAATTTTTCCATGCATACCTTTAGATGCTCTTCTCTTATCCCATAACAACACTAAATCTCCTACCATGAACTTTTGGGGCCTAGTTTTTTTATCAAATAAATTCTTAACCTTCATCTGATGTTGTGTAATATGGTCTACAATCTCCTCTCTTTCCTCAAGTTTTCTCAGATATAAAATCTCCTTTTCTAAACCATCTTTATAAATGTCATCTTCTATCACAATTCTCAACTTACTAATGGCTAGTTCTAAAGGAAAAGGAAGACTTGCCTCAACTCCATAAACAAGTTCAAAAGGAGAAAGGTCAATTGCCCTTTCTAGAGTCACACTATTAGCTCAAAGTGCCTCATGAATTTTCTTGTGCCAAGTTTTGTGGTTATCTAACACAAGATTCTTCACAATATTGATTTTGTTTTTGTTATTGGATTCATCTTGACCATTTTTTTGCGGAAAATAGTCAGATGAGTGACTAATTTTTATGCCATATTTGAAACAAAATTTAGTAATTTCTAAGGAGGAAAAATAAGCTACATTATCTGTCACTATTTTTGTGGGCACCCTGAATCTTACCATGATGTTCTCTTTGATAAACTTTCACACTACCTCAGAAGTAGTTCTTTTTTTTGCCTTGGCTTCCACCGACTTCGTGAAGTAATATGTAGTGGTGATTATGTAAGAATGACCAGCACTAGACACAAGATTTATAGGACCTATGAAATCAAGACCCTACTATTGAAATAGACCATCAATTACTATTTGTTTGAGAGGTAATGCTACCAATTGGGGTCTACCTGTGAACATCTTGCACTTCTTGCATTTGGATACCCAATGGTAGGGATCTTTGAACATTCTAGGCCAATAGTAATATTGCCTACATATCTTGAAAGCAGTGACTGAGAAGGAGAAGTGTCCACCACAAGCTTAATCATGAAATGTCTTTAAAAACTTCTCCTATTGTTTCTTATCTACAAATCTGAGGAAGGTTCCATCTATGGTCTTTTTGTATAATCTGTCCTCCCAAATAACATATATGGCTACCTTCAACTTCAAATCTCTCCTTTGTTTTGTTGTTAGCCCTTCAGGACATTCTCCATAAGTTAAGAAGTATGTGATGTTTTCAAACCATGGATCTTGTAGAATAATAGTTAGGACTAAATGATTTGCTTTAGGTTCCTTATCCACTTCATTTTCTACTATAGCTCTACATAATGCATTCCCTCTTACTAATTTTGTAGGTTTGATCTCTATATCTTATTCCAAAATCTTAGCTATCCATGTCCCTCTATTATTACATCCTACATCTTGTTGTGTCAATATGCTTTTCACCACTATATCAAGAACATACACTACAAAATAAGAGTGTAATATATAAAATCTAAAATTCTTCAGAGCTTTTACCACAACAAAGATATTTTTTTGTTTGTGAATACTTCAACTCATGATCTTTTAGGGGTATACCTATAAATATGACAGGAGCTTGAATTCCTTCTTTATTTTCTTGCATAAGAATGGCTAACAAGGTATGCTAAGAAGCATAACAATAGATAATGAAGTCCTTATTATGATCTGGGTGACATAAAATAGGAGCTTTAGCAATAATTTCTTTAATCTCTTTAAAAGCTTGTTTTCTGAAATCACTCCCTTTGAAAGTTGAATTTCCTTTCACCATATCCATGATACATTTGGTGACTTTAGAAAAGTTTGGAACAAATCTCTTGAGAAAGTTTACTTGATCGAAGAAGGATTTGACCCCAATCTTATTTACATGTAGACTCAATCTTGTATAGCTTTGACTCATTCTAGGTTGATTCTTATCCCTTCCTGAGACACTATGTGACCAAGTAGCTTTCCTTCAGTCACACAAAAGACTAACTTCTTAGGATTCAAGGAAATCCCATGTTCTTGGAATCTTTACATTGTGTCCTCAAATCTATTAAATGATCCTTCCTCTTCTTTGAAAACACCATCAAGTCGTCTAAATATATGACAATAATCTTACCTTTCATATCTTTAAAAGAAGGTTCCATACCTGGTTGGAAAGTGGCACTATCATTGATGAGGTCAAAAGACATTTTGTGATATGTGAAAGTTCCCCACGGGGTGGTGAAAGCGGTTTTATGTTGATATTTCTTTTCCACCTCAACTTGATTATAGCTCAAGAAGGCATCAAGCATAGACATCATTTCTTTACTTGCCACCATCTGTAATAGATGATCCATATTAGGAAGTGTATAATTAACTTTTAGTGATGCCTGGTTCAAGTTCTAAAAATCTATGCATATCCTTATCTCTCCATTCTTCTTCCTAACTGGCACTATGTTAGCTATACAGGTAGAATGATGGATCTTGTATATGATGCTTGCCTTAAGAATTTATTCACTTCTCTGAATACAGCATCAACAACCTTTGAATTATAACTTCTCTATTTTTGTGAAAAAGGAATAGTATTTTGTTTTAAAGGAATTTCATGCTTGAATTCTCCATTCCTAAAAAAATTCAAATCTTCATAACTCCATGCGAATACATCTTGGTATTAGAGAAAAAGTTTCTCAACTTTTCTTTCTTCAGGTGTGCAACATTTCCCAACATTAATCATTTTAGGACTTTGTTCACATTCGATGTTCACTCCTTCATATTCACCAGTGATAGGTCCTTTCTCTATTCTTTTCTTTTTAATATAAGTATCATGGAAATTAAACAATTTTTCCAATGATACAAAGTAGGGAGGAATATTATTACCTTGTAACTGGATGATGCTTGATTCCTCTTTCTTCCATTTTCTAGGATGATCTTCTTGACAATCACTTGAATCATTTTCATTAAAAGTCCCAACATTCTCTAGAAATAATTGCAATCTCTTGTCATCTTTGAATACCTACTAGTCTTCTATGTTATTAGGCACATATGATTTGTACATGACTTTTACATGGTACCTTTTATCTTTAAATTTTGGATGAGGCAATAGTAAAGATGTATATACTGCTAATGAGTCTGCCTTCAAATTTAACTCTCTTGGTACAGATTCCATTGAGAAAGCATCTAATCCTTCTATCTCATCCGATACTCTGTTACAATAGTTTTCCAATTTATGATTTTTAATAGAATACTAACCTTTTATCTAGTGAACAATCAATTCAACATCTCCTCGAGCTTTCAGTATTTCACTCCTTTCTCTTTTGCAACAATTATTCCAATAAGTAAAGCTTCATATTTGGCTATGTTGTTTGTGTTCCCAAATTCTAATTTGAATTCCATTGGTTTGGGTTCACCTTCTAGTGGTATCAATATGGTTCTTGCACCTAAACTAGATGAGGAGAAACTTCTATCAAATTCTAGCATCCAAATTTGCAGTGTTTCTTTTTTTGCAGAGGTTGGATTTTCTTCTTCATCATCTTTTTGCTCATCAACACTATCATCAATAAATAAGATATAGTTTCCAAATTCTAATTCTTGGTATAGGATCTGAGCATTGGGATCATCTAATTTTAGAATGATGAATTTGGCCTTCTCTTCAGGTTCTAGCTTAATTTTCTTAGTACCCACTAGAATTATGGCCTGAGACCAGTCTAATCTTATTTCTCTACCTAAATCTTTGCAAACACTTCTACTCAGCAATAACCCATAGCTAGCAAGAATATTAGAAACCAAGATAGTCAACAACAATTTCTTCTCTGGATGAGTAGCCAGGGCTACCTGAGCATCTTTGATTTGTCCAAGCAATGGAACTTGCTTGGTGTCCATAGAGTAGCATCTACGATGAACTTTGGTGAGAATGAGACCTAAGGCTTTAGTTGCAAGGTAGGGCATAACATTTTTGAAAGCTCCTAAGTCTATAATACATTTGTTCAACTTGCAACCATTTATATAAAGGGATACATAAAAAGGCCTAGGCTTTTGGCTAGGAAAGGTGGCTAGAACCGTAGATTCACCTTGTTCAAAAAGATTGGATGTCAAGGATTCATCTTCTAAGGATGAGGAAACATTATGATTCAGATTTATATCATTGATTTTATAGTGGTCTAAGAATCTCTTTAATTCAGCGGGATTAGATTTCAAATAATCTATAGGAGAAATTTGAATTTTGGAATCTTTGCAGAATTGAGCAAAATCAAAGGGACCTTGTTTCTTACCCAATTGAAGAATCTTCTTTCCTTAACTCACATCTTTAGTACCTAAAGTAGATGGATCATGGGTTCTTGAAGGAGAATTAGAAATCATGGTTTTTCCTTTTTGACTTCTAGTGAGCATGGTATATGTAGTACCATGTATAGTAGCATAACATTCATCATGTTTTTCTGAGTCAGACTCATACTCTAAAAATAAATTTACAGAGTTGCCATTCGAGCATGAATCTATTTCAGCCCTTGACATAAAGGTAATCAATTCATTAGTCATCAGTAATTGTATCATGTAGACTAAATCTGGTCAACTTTCTCCATCATGGTCCATTGTTAGATGAAATACACACATGTTTCCCTTTTTAGGGGGTGCCTCTATAGCCAACCTTTGTTGTGGACCAGTCAATTGTAAGGGTTTACCTTAATTATTTCTCCCATCATTATTCCTTCTAGTCTGATCTTGGAAATTCTACTGATAAGTATTATTGAATTTGGGAAGCTATCTCTTCATGGCAATAAGCTCATTTGACAACTAGTGAATCATTTCAGCCTCTGAAAAGGTAGCATCACTAGTACTAGCCTTAGTTTGTATCTCGCATTTCCATCTTCCCACTGAGATCATACCATCTTCTAATTCCATAATAGTTCTTTATATTGCTTCCACATTAGCATGATGGTATCTTCTTAAATCAAAGTTGATATCAGGTGGCATGGCACTTATGAAGAAGGTTTTCAAATTTTGTGCAGTAAACCTATCTACCACAGGGATCCTGCTAATGATTTTGTTAAAGTTAAAACAAAATCTCTCATGCTTACAAAAGGTTGTTTCTTGATGGATGTCAATCATGCCAACAATGCACGTTCATCTTCAGTTATTTTAAACCTCACTTCAAAGGTTGTTCTCATGGTATCCCAACTATGATTGAAGCATCAAGTAAATGATAAAATCAATCAGTTGTAGCTTTGACCAATGTTTCAATGAACAATTAGATAGCCACATCTTCATGTCCAACTCCCAAAATATGAGCTGCTACAAAGAAAGATTTGATATGCTCATCTATAGAAGTTTTTCCATCTCCTAAAAATTTAGGAAGATTCTTCTTGGAACATGTAGGAAGTAGATGATATGTTGCAAGTTGTAAGGGTCTAGTTGTGGTAGCACAAGGAGTTGTCATGGTTGTTTCTGTAAGGTATTGCAGAAAATTAATACTAGGAGGAGCAACTACTCTGATCAAGGTCAATCCTTGACAAGTAGTAGATAATGGAACTTGTGTCTTAGGAGGTGAAGGTGATCTACTTCTGCTCTTCCTATCACTTCTTCAATGGGGTACTTGTAATATGGGGAAGCCAAGTTTTGAAAGCCTTACGAATATAAGATCTTTCCCACCTTGCTCTTTGGTACTCTTGAGAAATCTTCCTTAATCCAGAGCTTCAAATTAACTCTACCTCCGAGCTCCACATTCTTCTCTTCAAAGTTCTCTCCTTTGGATTGATATTTCTCATGCTTCAGCTCTAGCTTCTTCTTGTTCAAGCATATGACTAGTGTTCATCTAATATTTAGTATTTCTTCTATCTCTAGATGAATGTATTCAATGAATAAATTATGTCTTCTTGGTCATCTTGAAATCCAAGGTTAGGTTGGAGTATAGGAAACATGTTCTCATGAGGTAGCACAATTTTTCCTCATGATATATTTCTTTTCTGGTCTAGCAATTGTTCAATTTCTCCAACAAAATTGCCATAAATCTGTTGGTGAACCAATTGTTCTTTCTTTAGTAACTCTCAAAATGCCCAAATGTTTGAAGAACAATTGAATACAATAGTTGGGGAAATGTTACTTGATAACTAATTTCCCTCTAAATTATAAATACATCTCCCTCGTAGGTGATTTTCAAAGAATTTGTTTGTTTCTAATCCTACTATGGTGTGTTCTTAACCAGAGAATAGAAGAGGTAAACCAAGTTAGACCTAGACAAGACTAACTTAGGCAATGGGTTGGTCTTGAAATGAGATCAACTCTAAAAATTCACACATCTTAGGAATCCACGTAATTAATAATGTAATTAAGAAAACTAGTAGCATGAATTATATACCAAATGGTATGATATGATGTTAAGATGTAATACTACAAAAGAAATATTTCTTTTAACTTTAGCAATTCTCTAATTACTTATAAGTTAGTTAAATTGAAAAGAGATACAAAACTCCATTTGTTTTCTGATTTCTAATCTAACTTGAAAGAAATATATAGAATAGAATATGTGTGGAATAATAAATCAATGGTATCAAACACTATAATTCTTGTCTTCGCAACAACATATATTTCACACCAAAATTTGTTGACCTTTATATTATCAAAAGAGATTACATTTATATTTTTCTGCCATTTCTCAATTCTAGTAGATCAATAGTCATTTAGTAGAAAGAAAATGAGAATAAAACATGAAAAAATCTAATCTACATCATAATATGGACACATGGAACTTTCCCATTGATGATCCTGAATCCATGGCACTTCTAAAAACACTTGGTGACTGTTTATCTTCATGTTCAGTTGTTTGGCACCAAGTCCATATAATTCATATTCCAACGGTCATCATAGTTTGGAATTCTCATCGTCAATCTCAAATCAATGATCATGATTAAAACATAATAAACCTCCTTATTTTTCCTTTATGATTTCCTTTGTGGGTCCCTCTGTGTACATGTGTCTGATGCTCACTTTCCTGCATTGGTTATCTTTTATGCATCTTTGAAAAGTGGAAAAGTGAGCATCGTTGATCCTTTAAAATATAACGGTTGAATGATATATTCTCTTTCATGTTACACCTTCATTGAAGTTTCAAGATTTAACATTTTTTTTAACTGTGAAATAGTAATGGCTCAAATGACTAACCGTGTTGCAGCTTCACAACTATCTTTCATATGATGTCTTCACTCGATGCGATGATTAGATAAATGCTTCTTGGTTGACCTTGACTTCATTTACAAGCTTGCAACTTGAAAATCTAAATTTCTTATGTCACCTGTCGTGTTGCTCTCTCTTTAACTTAAATATTTAGATTACTTTTTGGGGTTTGCACCCTTAGCTTATGATTAACCCTAACCACATGCGACTATGAAAAAACCTAAATCTTAGCTAATGGGCCCATCATCACATCCTCATGACTTGAAGGAACTTGACTATTATATCACTTGCAATGGTGCGAGAACCTATTTGATTTAACTATAGCTATAATTCCATACTTTTGCAGCTTAGAAATCCTAACTCATCTTTAGCCCTGCAATGATGTGATTAGCATGCTTTTGTATCTTTGTAACCTTGATCTTGAGTTAATTTGAACACCATGTGAACATGAAATTCACTAACTATTTTTTAGTTTGCATCTTTGCAACTTGATATCTCCATTCAGCACTTAACCTTGCAAACATGCAAAAAAATTTAACTTAATTTTTTTGAAAGCTTTTCATAGTCTCGCACCCCTAACCTAGGGTTAGTCTTGAATGCCAATGACAATGTGATCCTTAGTTTTAGTAGCTTCACCTTCTTGACTCATGATTAATATTAACTACCTGCAAACATGCAAGAATGTTGGATTTAACCACAACTATCTTTCACATCTGCATAGCTTGGTTTGAGGGTCAATATTAACATTGTGCAATGATGCAATGACAAACTTTTTGCTAGTTCACAACTTTTCTTATGTATCTACAATATAGGTTGCAATGTTGCAAAATGTATTGATCTAAACCAATCTGATGGTTAAGGATTCATCTCTAAGGCAATTTGTTCTTTCAACTAGTGACATGGACCTCCAAGCTATATTTTGCATTATTAATTTGATTTCTATCTTCTTTCTTGCCACCTTTGACCAAGGAAAATGCCATTATTGATCAGATTGAGCATTCTTGAATATTTTTGTTGTCTGTTCTACATTTGATTGAAAATCTATCTTCATGGGCTAAAACCTACTAAGAAGAAGGTAAAATGAAAATTCTTGTAGAAGTTTCAATATAAAGAATGGGAATTTGAAATTCATCCTTGAATATCTGCATTATGTCATGAGTGACTAGAACATGATCTTTATCAAGTTAGGTACTAAACTTACGCATTAATAAACATGAATTTATGATAACCCACCTATTTCATTAGGAAAAACAAATGAGGGAAACCTGATAAAGATCTCCTAGCTTAAGGAAAACTAGACTTAAACTCCTCATAAGAAAAGCAAAAGAATACCATCTTGACTTGACATCTAAAGTTCATTTGTTTTAACATGGTGAGAAGAAAAGAGGGGGTGACACTATAAACTATTCAACTTCCTTTTTGTCTTGTTCTTACATCTAATCTACTATTTGTTTATTTTTTACCATGTCCAAATAGTATTTTTCTTCTTTTTGATCTACCATAATCCATCAATCCTCCACTAGATCTTTTGATTCAAACTTGATTTCCTCATTGTTCTTTGAGAGAGGATTTTACATTCTCTTGATTAAGTTCCATTTCTACATCATCTAGCTATTTATCATTTTGTTGAGTTACGAAAAAAATATTCCCAAAAAATTCTTGAATATAATAGATTTTACCAATAGTCATGAGGCCTTTTGCAACCCTTTTACTATTTTGTCTCTTTCTAATAATGCAACAATTTCTTTTGAACAAAATCATTGTCACAACAGTTTGCACCCTTGCCTAAAGTTTGTCCTAAAGGAAACCTTGTGAAACATGAAAACAATCTCCAAGTTGTGGAACTTGAACAATGACATTGATTCTTTGGAGAATGTTGGCTTCCTCACTATCAAGATGCACCTAACTACTCTTGAAGGAAAAGAGAGAAGGAAATGCATAGACTCAAACTACCTAGTCTAATCTAGAGGGGTGATACACCAAATAGTACATTCATTCTTATATCTACCTAAAACTACACAGTTCATCAATATAATCCCAAAGTACATATATTCAATCTTTTCTTTAACTCAATGATCACATGTACATCAAAAATCAATAAAATGTTATAAGGAAGGAGCTTCACTCTATGTCATTCAAAGACAAAATAGATACAACATACAAGTTGAAGAACGGAAGCAACACATTAACAAAAGGCAAGAAGGTTTTCCACATGTATTAATGGAAGAAAGAGGTATAATAGATAAATATATTCAATCAGAGGAAAAGGAAATTATAGTAATAGAGTATGAAATATAGCTGATACAAAATCAAAAAGAGATCGACCCTTGAAAGAGTTATAGAATTTGTCTTTATAGCTTAGGCATAAATAAGAAGACTTTAACTGAAACCCTAAAACTCAACCATTGTATTCAAGTTGTAGAGAAAAATAACAACTAATCTAAGAAAGATTTGATTGGATGCACATCCATATATAGAAAATTTGATCTTTATGTACAAACTCGAGCCCCAAAGAGACAAGAATAGTGACCATAACTACTCTGACCACTAGATGGATAACCATGGTGGTGGAGGAATGTCCTTTGCATTTATTAGGCCTTGAGAACATGAAAAGGTGGTTGCAAGTGATCAGAGGATTTGCTTGACATCAATGAGCCCCTTTGATAGTGTTTTACAATAGCACTGGGTTAGCTTTGTCATCAAATCAATTGAATTCAATAGTCAACCTCACCACATGGCCTTATATCTTTGAAGTGTTCCACCAGATCATCCTATTTTTTCTAAATTTCATGTTAATCCTATGATGATGCACTTCCTCTTTGTTAGATAGGACCTATGTCATCTCATCACTTTCTTTCTTTGGCTAATATTTATACATCTTTGAAAAATGAGAATATGAAAAGTGTTGATCTACTCTAAGAGCAACAACCGTGATTGATACACTAGTAAATTTTAGCAAATATGTGATTGTGTGACTAAAACTTATAGTGACACCACTAAAACCTTTAGTCATGTGACTAAAACTAATCACATTCTACTATTTTGTTGCAATTGACAGCTATGTGTGACTAAGTATGTGACTAATTTGATCAAGAAGTAAAATCACAAGATCAATTAAATAGAATGACTAAATAGACTATTAAATATACAACTAAATAAGTGGCTATACAATTAGTCACCTACAATTAGTTGCCTAAGCACAAACTACTAAATAAACCAACAAATAAATGACTAAACAAGTGATTAGATAATTAGTCATTTAATTTACTTCCTCTCTTCAATTATTCTATGGTTTATCTATCAATGGATTAGGTTGATTTTATTTTCCATAATTCATTCATGGCCCTTGGATCTTCTCTTTCTTTTTGATACTCATTGTGGTTTCACTTTGAATCTACCAGGATACATCACACTTTGTAGAATGGCTTGAGAGATTTTATTCACCATTTTAGAAGATGTAACATCATTTGAAAATTATGAAAGGAGTCACTATATATTAATTACTTCTAGATGATCTTTTTTTTAAGTGGTTTAATTATTGTCTTCCTTTGTCATGCGCATTTTGTATAATGTTTTACTCAAAAAAAAATGCTTTTTTGTTTGGTAAATTAAATTTTGATCACATTATAATGGATAGCTACCTACAATTCTCTAGATAGATATATTTAAGATATCTATACTAGTAATTTTTTTTTTAAAGGAAAAAGTAGACGTGCCACTATATATATATATCTAGTAGAAATATGATGTTTAGTTTATTTGATTTATTTTGCGAATTGAGAATTCCTAATTGATGTACAAATATGAAATCTCGAATCTTCCATGCATCTATTTCTAATAAAGAGAAAATTGCAAGAGAAGTCTTGTGACAACTCAAACATTGTGATTGCTGCAGATAACCAAATGTTATTTTTTGTTGTGATATATTTTTTTAAAAATTCAACTATGTAGTTTTTTTATTCAAATTTATTAACCAATATTTCATGCATTGTATTTCATATAAATCCATATCTAAAAAATAATAATGGAACACTAAAATCTCTTTCTTTTAAATAATACTTATAAAAATGAAATAATCAAAATACCTCCCTTAATAATAATAATAATAAAGCTCAAATCTAACTAAACATTACCTATAAAACATAAAACACCGCTAACATAATAATAATAATAATAACTTAAATCTAACTAAACTTTACCTATAAAACATAAAACACCACTAACATAACGATAATAATAATAATAATTAAAAAAAACTCAAATCTAACTAAACTTTACCTATAAAACATAAAAAACCACTAACATAATAATAATAATAATATAAAAAAACTCAAATCTAACTAAACGTTGCCTATAAAACATTAAAAAAAACCAATAACATATAAGACCTTGAAAAATAATTATTTTGCCATTTGTGAGAGATGATCTTCCTCGCCCAAAACTGCCCTGCTACTTGCTAGCCTCTCCCGCCAAAAATCTGCAACTCCACGGTGTCATTTCCTACAACAACCACCAAAAAACTTTTTGCCATGCATGTTGACTCCTCTATGTGTGCGGATTTTTTTGTGTACAAACCTTAAATTGAAATCCAAATTCCTTTGAATCAAACGCTAGATTGCTTCAAAATGATCATGCTTGAATGAGGTTTTCGACTGCAGTAGATTGCAAGTAAGTATATTGGATCACATCTAAGACTGTTTTACATCCCTACAACTTTGATGGAATTTCTAATTATTAAAGATTAGGACTTACTTACTCATATAGCCATTCCCCCTCCACATGCTAAGATCAAATATTTGACTCCTAAGGACTATCAGATTACAAAAGTCTTATTAGGAAAGCCCACAATAGATATAGCTAAAGTAATGATCACTATGGGCATCAGGGAGGTATTTAGGCATTTTGATGAAAATCATAATGAGTTGATAAAGTTGTGCAAAGAGAACAAGCTACTAAGAGGCTATCTGCATGGAATTGTAGGTCCATTAGATCAAGATCAGTTAGAGGTTACTCTCGCTATGGCACTAGAAAGGAGAAATAAGGGGGGTGTCCAAGTTGATTCATTTTTGGGAGCATGTTAGCAATGGCATGAAAATTTTTAGTGGAAAAGTGTAGAGAGAATATAAGCTAATTTGCACCTGTTGCATAATGTTTATTCTAATGTGGAGAAACTAGTATCTATAGTAGACCAATATTTTGGGCTTATGGATAAGGTACATACCTAGGGAAAAGACATTCAAGCACTCCAAACAACAAAAGGTTAAAGGTATCATACACTCACAGAAGTCTATACAATAGATGAGATTGATAAACTTGAGGATTGGATTGAAAAGATAGTTGTCAGAAATAAGGTCATGGAAGAACTTCATGAAAATGTTTAGAAGTTAAAAGGCCAATCTCAAGAGAAAATTATGGACGTAGATAGGTATTGTGATGCTATTTCCATTGGGATTTTTGAAGATGAGTCAAAGATGAAGCTAAATTTAGTGCAAGCAGTGGTTGAACAATTCCAAAGAACTTTTGAGGATGCTTCATCTAATGAAGATATTAGGTAAGCATTCAAGACTAAAGAGGTATTGTTGAAACATGATGGTAGACTTGACAATTTTGTAGAAACTCAAATGGATATCAGTAATTATTGGGAAATAATTAGGCATAAATATGAGGCCTTAGATTTTTTAGAAGCTTCCCAAGTGATGGAGATTATAGAGAAGTTCAAGAGAAAACATCCTAACATTACTCTGGTATAAAGGGGAAGAGAACCTAGAAGTTAAAAATTTAGTTTTGACACTAGGGAGAATTTTGGATTTTTTGAACTTGCTCCAAAGGTGCACAACTCCAACGGTGCACCAAATTTTTTGAAGAAGTCACAGGTGTGCCGATAATTAACTATCAGTTCCAAATTTAGAGCTTTCCATGAGCCAAAAATATATTCAGATGACAGTTTAACTCCTAAAAACATTCTGAGAAGGCCAAGCTTCCATTTTTAGAGCTTTTAGTGACTCCTAGATCCTCGTAAAACTTTGTTTGTCTTATCTATTGCTTCTTTCTTTGTTTTAAAGATATGTAAAGGCTCATGCACCCATTAATTGATATAAACAAAGCTGGAGTCCTACTTAGCACCATTTAAAGAGTTAGTTTGTACATAATTAGATTTGTTCTATTAGTTTTAAGCATATAATTGCATGAAGAGACTTCCCACTTTCAACACAAATTGAGGAGATGATTTCTTATAAATTCAGGAATGTAACATGTATTCTAGGTTGTTATTTATTATGTAATAATATATGCTATTGCTGCTCTCATTCTGAATGTAGTTATTCTTGCTAGAGTGTGTTATTTTTGTGGATTCTTGTTCATGATAATAATGGAGACAATAGTTTTGTTGTGTTGATTTGATTGTGTGATATTTTAGTTCTGGTGATTTGTCACATGTTGACAAATTTTGCTAACATGCCAAGTTAGAGAAGAGATCACCAATTCTTCCTACATAGCTTCGTGTCTTGCATGAGCACATTTTTGTAGCCTTGCAATTTGATAAGAAGTGAAACATCTTTCAGTTTTACTAATTTTTCATCGATGATTGCATCAGTGGATTTGAGGAAGTGTTGTTCTTGCTTTCATTGGTTTCCTACCCAATATTTTCTAGATTTTAACTCGCAGACATGTTGTTACCGTGGTTTTTGTCTATTAGGAATTTCCCTTTCATGATATTTTCTTTCATCTCTCGTTACCTTATCTTCATTATTTTCTTTTCTAACACTTATTCAAATTAGGAATTCATATAGTTGCATTGTTAGATTGCATTTATTTAAAAATAAAAAATACCAAAAACATATCCCTTTTTGTGGTTAACTTTGAAATAGCAAGTAGATTGATCATCTTATCCAAAATTGGTTAGAACTAGCAAATGCTTCTTTGTAAACAAACACATTTATCTTCAATTGAGTAGATTCTAGTAGGTAGCAAGATTTTCTAGAACCTTGGGATTGATCCCATACCAACTTTTCAAGAGAGGAGTTTGAAAGGATTCCTATCATTAAGCATTGTGCAAAATGATATCTCGACAGATACATCTCGCACATACTATCAAAAGATGTTTTCCATGCAATCTCTCCCATTGACATCAATAACAAAGACATCATTATGTCAATCAATTGCTCAAACTCTTCAACCAGCTCAAGTGTCCAAAGAAATTGTACTATATCAACTATCAAGAGTCCTTGATGAATCTTCTCATGATAGATACTCCCCCATACAGGGAGCATCCGCATTCAGTCCAGATAAAAAATAGTGCTTTGTACCACTAGATTGATGCACTCTCTACATCTTATACTCTGAAGTAGGTAAGGGCATAATCCCAAGCATACTTCAAAAATACTCAAATGTATCCTTAGGTAAAAGTTTCATAAAAATGTCTACAATATGCTCTTTTGTATTCACATACTTTTATATGATTTCTTTCTCTAGAACTTTCTCTCTCAAAACATGATAATTAATGAATATATGCTTAGTCTTAGAATGTAACATAGGATTCTTAGACATACTTACTATATTTGTCTTATCACAGTGTATTATAATAGGTTCTGAAAAATCTATCCATGTGTCCTTCAACATTTTTTTAATCCACAAGATCTAATTACAATTGTTTGTTGCTGTTACATACTTTTCTTTGCTTGTACTTTGTGATATATAGCCTTGTTTCTTGCTTATCCAAGAAACCATTCCTCCAAGAAAAAATTCTCCACCAATTGTACTCTTTCTATCATCCATACTACCTATCTAATCCACACCAGTATATGCAAATGAGGTAAAGTCACTTGATTTTTCATACCACAAGCCAAAATTAAGTGTACTCTTCAAATGTTTGAATATTCTTTTTACTATTGCATAATGTGCTTCTCTAGGATTTTCTTGACCAACTACATTTTCTATATATGGTTTGGTGTGAGTCATATATTGCAAACCTCCAATCATGAATATGTGCTTCTTCTACTCAATTATAGGTGTCTCATCTTTGCTAGACAACTTTTGACCAATTATCATAATTGTTCGAATAGGCTTACATCTTTCAAAGACAAATCTCTTCAACAAGCATTTCAAATATTGTCTTTGATAAGAAAAAACTATCAGTGTTCTACAAAATTTGTAAACCCAAGAAATATGTCATCTCGTGAATCATACTCATCTCAAATTCATTCTTTATTTCATCAGAAAATTTATCACTTGCTTCATCATTAGCTCCAAATATTATGTCATCCAAAAATATCACAATAACCAACAATCCATTCTGAATTTCTTTTAAACAAAATTTACTATATGTAGTACCCTTAGCGAATTCCAACTTTGCCAAATACTTGTCCAACCTCGCTTACCAAGTTCTAGATGCTTGATTTATTCCATACAATGCCTTCTTCAATATTCATACCATGTCTCCTTCTCTTGTCAAAGGAAATCCTTTAGGCCAATCAATGTACACTTCCTCTTCAAGTTCTCCATTCAGAAATATTGACTTCACATCCATCTGATACACTTTGAACTTTTTACTTGCTTCATAAGCTAAGAACAATCTTACCTCTATACCTTCTTGCTATGAATATCCTTTACATACCAATCTTTCTTTGTTTTTTACAACCTCACCTTGTTCATTCATCTTGTTTCTTAAAACCCATTTAGTTCCTATAACATCTTATCTTTAGGTCTAGGAACTAATTTACGTCTCTCATTCTTCACAATCTGATCTAGTTCTTCCTTCATTGCTTGAATCCAATGATCATCTCTACATGCCTCATCTGCAATCTTTGGTTCAACTTGAGAAATTAAACACATTTCTTCATTTAATATATTTCTTTTCATAATTCATTTTTATTTGCTTCCAATAATCTAACTAGCAGGATGATTCTTTATCAAATTCCTATTAGGTGTAGGCATTACTGACTGAACTCTTAATTCTTCTATAGGCTTAGATATTTGTTCTTCTCTCTATTCCACAACTTGAATATCATTGTACAAGTCATTATTAGTCACATAGAACAACTCAATATTCTCATGGTTAGTCCTTGGATTAATATCTTCATCAAAATTGTAATCATTAGCAATAATTACTAAGGCTATCTCTTCTATTATTTCCTCTTTCTCAGCCAATCCAAGTTCATCATCACTATCATTCAAGAATCTTTCCATAATTTCTTTAGATTTTTCATCATCATAAAAAATGAAATTATTTCTAGTCTTCCTTACTCTCTTAGGACATTTTGATGAAAAATTACCAAATTCTTTACATGTCCAACAAACAAAAAATTTCATATCTTTATCTTCTCCCTCTTTTCAACTGCCATAAATGATTCCATCAAACTTAGGATTTTATTTTCTGAAATGACTTGTTATTGATCTCCTTAATTTGTTAATCTTTTCCTTCAAGGACCTGATGCTATGATACTAATTATTAGAAAATAAAGTCCACAAAGATAACTGAGAGGAGGATGAATAAGTTATCAAATTAATATAACTTTTATCAACCTTATTAAACCTTAAGCACGTGAGAAATATGATCAACAACCATAATAAGATACACTTACATAATAACACTAGATATGTTAACTAGAGAAAAACTTGATTAGTGGGAAAACCCTAGTGAGGGTGATACCAACAAAATGATGTACTAATATAAAAGGTCCTAGTAAGAGGATGGACTCTAGTAGGAGCCAATTAAATATATTTAGCACATCTTAGTCCCTATTAGGAGACTTTGAATCCCTCTTACAAGATTCCAACCCTTTTAAAAGTTGTGCCAACCCTATTAAGAGTTGTAGAAGATAAATAGACCCATTGTCCAATTAACCTCAGGGGCAATACCACCAAACTCACTGTCCAACTAGTCTCTATTTTATTCCTAGTAGAATAATATAATGTAGAATAATTTTAACTCCTTCTCTATCCTCTTGACAAGACCAAACATCTTTTGATCTCAATACCAAATGACCAACTTCGCATCCAATAATCCCTTAGATTGATAACTCGCATTTACCAAATACTTTGCATGTCACACAATTACTTTCTCATATCAATTCTTTAATTGAAGTAAAATAACCTTCCTTTATACCAAGTCCTCAAAAAAAATCCTTGGGTTAGCGTTGAGGCTTTCCCAATTAATAATAAAGGACCTCATTAAGATATTACAATTCATTACATATTTTTCATGATTATAAAATTACTGTCGGCTCACAATAAATACTTCTTACATGTGTGACCTTTGACCTCACACACTTGTTGAAGTCATCATCAGGTTGTCTACTATCACACTAATTGTGCTCATCTTGATTCTATCCACATTAAGAGATACAATCCAAACATCAAAAACCACTTCTCAAGTAGTCTGTCTACACAGTATCCTTAGTAACTTTTAAATAACTTCCGCATGTCTTTGATTATCTAGAGATGCACTTCTCCACTTCATTAGGACACAATGTAGAACATATCTTCAACTCCACTTGACCTTATCATCAATACATAGTCTGTGCAACCTTGTTCTTTGTCTTCTATTCTTCCAGTATTTACAAAAACAATACTATGCTAACATCAATGAAAAACATAGTCATGAATGCAACATGTCAATCTTCTTGATTTCTTTATCAATGCTTAGGATACTCGCCAAGGGAATACCATCGACACTCATGCTAAAGACATATCTATCAAAAGATATAATCCTTTTACCAGTAACCGCTTTCCAAAACTCTCTCTAAAAGTAACTTCTAGAAACCCACTCATAACTCAACCATAACTACAAATATCTTTTGTGAACATAGACATAGCATCATGATAGGATCCTAAAGCTACCTTAAAGTAGACATAACATATCTCATTGACCTTTGACTGAACCAAACATTCTTCCTCTATAACTCTAAAATCCTTCATAGAATAAGGTGTATATTGACATCAATGATAAACACTCTCATGATTACAACACACAAACTTTGGATAATGTCTCCAATATGGCTTGGTACTTCCCCATAGAAATATTATCAACATTCATGCTAACAATCTTCCCCTTTGGCATTAATGGAAATATAGATGAATAACATCTAAATACCATGAATAAAAAATATATTTCTTTGTCATCTTCTTTTACTCTCTCATTCATGCTTCCCATGAACATAAACATGCATCTTAGTCTCAAATAGGATGTAAAGATTTTTCCATGTTCAAATAGCCATTTAGTAACTAGCATGCACAAGGAACATGTTAATCTTCCCCATTAATAATATTCTCTCTGTGTTAATATTTTTACATGTATTACTCCCATTCATCAATAATATATCGAGATATTGTGTTTCATGTACACTTCTCTACCCATAATTTTTTTATGTATACTCTACTCTCCCCCATTGACATCAATGAAAAAAGTATCATCTCTAAGTTCAATCATTCCCAAAGAAATTTGTTCAAGCTCAAGTGTCCAAAGGCATTGTAAAATACCAACACCAAGAGTCCTCAATGACTCATCTCAAACACATATACTCCCCCAGAGGAGAAGCATCAAGCATCTAGTCTAGATAAAGAGATAGTATTCTACTACCAACTAGACTAATGCAATCTATGCATCAACTACTATGAAGTAGGTTGGGGCATAACCCCAAGCATACCTCTTAATTAATCAAATGTGTCCTTAGCTAGAGGTTTTGTAAATATGTATTCTATCTTCTCCTTTGTGCTAACATATTTCATTTTGGTTTCTTTTTTTGCAACTTTCTCTCTCAAAAAGAGATACTTAATAGATATATGATTTTTTTTTAATGTAAAATTGGATTCTTTGATATGCTCATTGTACTTGTATTATCATAATATATGATAATAGGCTCAGTAAGCTCAATTTTAATGTCTTTCAACATTTGTTTCATCCAAATAATTTGATTACAGTTATTTATAGTTGCTACATATTCTTCTTCTATTGTACTGTGTTAAATGTAGTCTTGCTTCTTGCTCAACCAAAAGACCAATCTTCCTCCCAAGAAGAATGCTCCACCATTGATTTTCTTTCTATCATCTACACTTCCTCCCCAATCATCATCAATGTATGCACGTAACATGAAATCACATAATCTATCATACCATAAATCATAATCAAGTGTATCATTCAAGTATTCGTAAATTCCTTATACTGTTACAAGGTGTGTCTCTTTAGGATCTTCTTGTAGTCTTGCCATAATTCCAATTGCATTAGCTATATTGGGTCTAGAATGTGTTAAGTACTATAATCCACCAATCATAGATCTGTATTTATTTTTCTCTGCACTAGGGGATTCATCTTTGCTAGATAAATTACAACCAAATTTTACCATAGGTTTACAATTCTATATTCTAGATCTCTTCAATAAGTCTTTAAGGTACTTATCTTGTGATATGAAAATTCTATTTTTATTATGTACAATCTACAATTCCAAGAATTATTTCATCTCTCCAATCATACTCATCTCAAATTCCTTCTTCATTTCTTCTGAAAAAGTCTTGCTTGCTTATCATTGCCTCCAAAAATAATGTCATCCATAAATATTACAACAATAAAAAAACCATCATCATTTTTCCTTAGGTACAAATTACTATAAATATTATCTTTTACAAATTCCAAATTTGTCAAGTGTTTGTTCAATCTTGCATACCAAACTCTAGGTGCTTGTTTCACTCCATATAATGCCTTCTTCAATTTGCAAACCATTACCTTTTCATTTGTCAAAGAAAAAATGTTAGGTTGTTCAATATATACATCTTTAAGTTCTCCATTCAGAAAAGATGATTTGACATCCATTTGATAAACTTTAAAGTTCTTGTTAGCTGCATACACCCAAAAAAGTTCATTACTTCTAATCTAGCAACAAGTGCAAAATTTTCTTCAAAATCAATTCCTTCTTGTTGTGGATATATTCGACAAACCAGTCTTTCTTTTTTATCACAACTTCACCTTGTTCATTCATCTTCCTTCTAAATACCCATTTAGTTCCAGTGATATTCTTATCTTTAGGCCTAGAAACCAATTCCCAAGTATTTTTTCTTTTCAATCTTCTCTAATTATTTGTTCATATCTTTAATCCAATAATCACCTTTACAAGCTTCATCAACACTCTTGGGCTCAACTTGAGTAATCAAACATAATTTTTAATAACCTTGTTTCTCTTCATAACTCTTCACACTTCCAATGATTTGTTCAATGGGATGAGTCTTTGCTACATTTACATTAGGTGTCATTTTTTCAACTTTGATTTCTATTTTAGGTTCAGATCTAGGTTCTTCTCTCTGAACTTGTTGTAATTTAGTCTACAACTTAGTGTTAGTTTCATAAAATAATTATTGATCAACATTCTAAATTAGTCCTTGGATTAGTCTCTTCATCAAAATTATAATCAAGTATCCTTTCTTGAATCCTAAAATTTTGGTCAACTCTGACATTATCACTTTCCACAATATTCTTCTATCTCTAATTAAAAAATCTATATATTTTTGTTTTCAACAAATAACCAAGAAATTTTCCTTCATCACTTCTAGGATCAAACTTTCCAATGTCATCATCTCCATTAATAAGGCATTTAATTCCAAAGATTCTAAAAAATTTCACAGAAGGTGTATGTCCAAAACAAAGTTCATAGGGTACCTTACTAGTACCTTTCCTAATATATACTTTGTTCATAGTGTATATTGTAGTGTTCACTACTTCTCTCCAAACTATATGTGCCACATTGTTCTCAAACAACATTACTCTAGATATTTCTATCACTAATATGTTTCTTCTTTCTTCTATCACATTTCATTGTTATATCTTGGGCGCTGAAAGTTGTCTCTTTATAGCATTATCCTCACAAAATTCATTAAAGTCATTTGAAATAAATTCTCCCCATCTATCAAATATTAAGAATTTAATCTTCAAACTAAATTCATTCTCAACTATAATTTTGAATATCTTTAATTTCTCAAAAGCTTTAGATTTATCTCTTAGAAATGAAACCCACATCATTCTGGTAAAATCATCAATAAGTATTATGAAATACCTTTCACCATAAAAGACTCTTGATCTTGTAGGACCAATCAGATTTGTATGTACAATCTCTAACTTCATTGAAGTAATGAATGTCTTTCTTGGAAATGAACTTTTGTTTTGTTTTTCCAACACACGTTCCTTTCACATCATGTTAGTAGGTTTCAAAATCTTTGACTGCAAATGTAGTTCCAATTTTTCCATAACCAACTAGCATCCACTTAACCAACTAAACATATCATTTCTATAGGGTTTAACTAAAATAAATTACCTCTTGTCCTTGTACAAGTAACAATCAATTTACCATCTTTATCCTTGATAATGAAAGTATTTTCTATAAATTAAAACTGATATCCCTCATCAAAAAGTTGTCCAACACTCAAAATATTGTGTTTCAAAACATACACAAAGTAAACATCACCAATATTAGTCTTTCCATCAAGTGTAATGGATCATTTTCCTTTTATGTGACATGCTACATTATTTCCAACTCTAACTATACCTCCATCATAGCTATTGGATTCAATTAATTTATTCACATCTCTAGTCATGTGATAAGACACTACTACATTTGGACTTGTTTTGTGATGCTAGGCCATCATAATTACAATGTCTACATGTCACCCTAGTGACAGAGCCATGAATTGGCTCCCATCAAACTAATTTCAGACTTTTGTTATCACAAATTATGATAGTGAGGGCATCTGTTGTAATGGTGATGATAGATAGTCTTAACTTGGTAGAAGAGAGGGACAAAATTTGATGTTCATGACATCACAATTGTGACATATATGCAAAAACTATTTTGTAGAAGCAACGGTTATCTATCATGACATGTCATCCTAATTATGAAGATGTTTTGATAGTTGTGTTGTGTAAGGGATGGATAACCATCAGAACTAATCATCACTTTCAAGGTGGGTCCATCGTAATTGTGACAGCTAGTTGAATTATTAAAGAAAAAATTGCACTTTCAATGCTATGATTGCGGGCTTAGTGTAACTCTATTTTAAAAGGTACTCGATGCTGTTATTGATGATTATGTGTAATATCATAAGGTCAATACTGAAGATCCCTGAAGTTATGATTGAAGGTAAGCATAAGAGTGGAGATCTATTTCCTAAAGGCTATGATGTTATAAAAAAAAGTAGTTGATAGCTAAGCATAAGTTCGTAGTTTAAAAGAGACATGATAGCTAAGGGCTCTAATTTTCTAATAAGCTATTGAGTGTAAGAGTGGAGGTCTCCAAAAAGTAAGTTCATGGACTTACAATTAAAGGAAAATCCAATAGATTGTAAAAGTGCAACCCTAAAAGTGCAAATTTTATCACCAAATCTAGGGTCCCCAATGAGTGAGATTTGTCAATTGGTGAATATTTTTTGCTAAAGTTATCCTTGATTATTATAGACACGTGTCTTTATTTTGAGAACTTTCTCTAAAACTTAGTGTCCTTCAAAAAATTTGCCCAAATTGGGATTTAATCCATTGATTAAGGATCATCCAATGGTTATAAAAATAGAGTTTTTATATGTTATATGATATAATATTAACTTATGCTTATTTAACTCTAAAGTCCAATAATTAATTAGGCTACATATAATAATAATAGAATAATAGTTTCTAGGTATGTGTACTTATGCACCTATGGCTTATTAGCTTTATTTTCTTCAATAATGAAAAACTTTGCACTTTTGATGCTACAATTGAGGGTTTGGCATAAGCCTATTTTAAAAGTTGTTTGATGCTATGATTGAGGGTTAGGCATAACATTGTAAGATCAATTCTAAAGATCATTGGAGTTATAATTGAAGGTAAGTGTAAGAGTGGAGGTCTATTTCTTAAAGGCTATAATGTTATGACAAAGGTAGCTGACAGTTAAGTGTAAGTTCATGGTTTAAAAGAGACATGATAGTTAAAGGCTTTGGTTATCCAATTAGATATTGAGCGTAAGAGAGTAGGTTTCCCAAAATTAAGCTCACAGACTTATGATCAAAGAGAAATCCAATAGAGCATAACAACATAACCTTAAAATTACAAATTTTATTGCCAAATTTGGGGTCCCTAGTGAGTGAAATTCACCAATTGGTGAATAATCACCACTAAAGTTATCCATAGTTATTGTAGACACGCCTTTATTTTGGGAATTTTCTCTAAAACTTGGTGTCCAAAAAAAGTTCCTAAAATGGGATTTGGGACATTGATTAAGGATCATCCAACGATCATAAAAATAGGGTTTTTATATGTTATACGATATAATAGTAAGTTAGGCTTATTTAACCTTCAAGTCTGATAATTAATTAGGCTACTAATAATAATAATAAAATAATGGTTTCTATGTATGTGTATTTATGCACCTATGGCTTAAAAGCTTTGATTTTCTTCAATAATGAAAAATTTGCCAACATTTTATAGAAATTCAATAGGATTGAAAAAAATCACCAATAAGATAAAAGAATTTACTACTTTGGAAAAAACTCGCCAATAGAAAATAAAATTCTCCCCCTAAAATAATGTTGGATTCACCAAAGTTTTATAGATTTGTACAAAGGGGGGTTTCTTAAAGTTATCCCTAGCTACTACAAAAAATGTGGCATTCAATGGTTCCACTATCTGGATAGAGCATTGCCAAAAATAGTCAGAGAAAAATTGGACAAACAAAGAGAACACATAAACAAGTGAGATGAGAAATAATGGATGAGGAGAGAAATCACACGTTATCCACTATAATAAATAGAGTGACAAAAATAGTGGGAGAAATGACCTGGTAAACTGAAGATAAATTTCTATAAAAGGTATAACATACCAAGCTCACTGGCTTGGAAAAGTAAAGGAAGAAGATAAAAGAAAACTTCAAAAGATGAGGAACAACAAACAAACCCTAGCTTAGTTTCAAGTAGTCACATGGATTTTTTTTCAATGGGGCTAAGACCTAAAATAGACCATGATTCTATAATAGAACAAAATCATCAATGAGAGTAGTAGAAACCTCCAAAGAGACTATGACAAATGAATTCACTATGGAGAATGAAGCAAAAAACCAAGGTATTGAAGAAGATGAATTGATTCAATATCTCTCAATAGAGGAACATGATGAAACTATAGAATATCAACTACTTGATGTTGTTGAATACCATGTTAGAGTTTTTATTTTAGTTTTTTGAGAGCAATATCAATAGAACTGAAGTTTTATAAACAAAACATGTTATCATCCACACAATGGAAGTAGTTACAAATTTGGATAATAGTCTTGCATCATGATGAGACCATAAATCTAATGATACATTAACATTTTTCTTATTATCCTAAATACAACTATAGAATTGAAGATGGGTTTGCTAGGTTTGATGTTTGATGAGTCTACTTCTTCATTTAATTATTTTAAAAGTATGAAAATAAATGATGTGTATCTAGAGAATGTTTTTATTTCCCATATTACATCAAATAATGAAATTATACATGAAAAAAAAAACCAAATAATACAACATTGATAAGTTGGTTATGTTGACATTAACGTCAATTTTTCTATCAGGGACTCAACACTTAGTCAAATGGTTACATTGCTATTGAGCTCTACATTTTCTATCAAGCTTATCATTAACTCAGTAGTGTTAACCAACTATTTTAGATGCTCTTGAGTGAAGTATTCAAAATGCAATGTCTACCAAGCACTTGAGTCAATTTACAATGTTTGTCAAGCCCTATAGTTGCTACCAAGCTTCAAAGACAATGTACAATGCAAAAAAAGCATAGCAGAGGCTACTGAGCTATTCAACAGAAGTAATGAAGATCGTAGTGTTAACCAAGCTCTAGTATGTTAACCAAGTTCTTCTATATCTACTGAGATCATAGGGTTAATAATGTGAATCTAGTGTTGACTAAGTCATGCAATGTCAACCAAGGGATTCAACAACTACTGAGTTTCTCAGTGTTCATCGAGTCACGTAGTGTTGACCAAGTTTGAGCTACTTGGAAGTGATTAGTATGGATTGAGCTTCAAGTTCAACTGAGTGCCAAAGATTATCAAGTGTTGACAATGTTTTTTGTGTATCAGAACATCGTCAAGTTTTTCTTCTAAACCTAAGTTATAGAAAATGGGTCAACTTTGTGAATTATGATGAAATTGGTAGTGTAGCCGAGTCCAATAAGTTATTATTTGGATTGGTATGTATGTAATGCATTGTATCATATCCAAATATGTAATTGAGGAAAAGTATGATGTACATGAGTGTGAATTGAAGAAGGCTACAAGCAGTATAAGGGACAATAGAGATTTATCTATCACAGTCAATTGATCATTGCAATACAAGGAATCTCAACCAAAAAAATTGGAGTTCTAGATCAGAGACCAACCACTAGTTCATCCTAACAAGTGCATCAATCAAATCCCTTAATAGGGTAGACTTAATAGTCTTTTGATAAGTCTCCTAACTAAGTGCATACTTCATTGTATGTTTCTAAATCCTTTAACAAGGTGGACCTCATAGTCCCTATTGCTCCTAACAAGGTAGATCACAAGAAGTGGTCAATTATAAGCCTTAACATGTTAACTTTATACTATAGTACTAAAGCTTGTGGGTATCATCCCCACCCCAATTTTACTTTCTAATTAGAAGGTTTTTGGGTCACCATATCTTGTGTTAAAGTGTTATGAATGTTTTATTGTTTTTATTCTTTCATGCATGCAATTAGATCAAAATATTATATGAAGGATTAATTGGTGAAATAAGATAAAGTTTTTTTGGTTCTTGATTCATCCCTCCCCTCTTAGTAACCTTGCCTACCTTATATTTCCAACAATTGGTATCAGAGTTCTTGAGTGATTTGAGTATTTTTTGCTAAATATTTCTTGCATTTTCAAAAACTCTACTGAGCATGGCATTATCAAGCAACAAAGTCAAGAAAGGTTCTAAAATGTTAGTGTATGGAGTCAACTACAAGGCATCTTCTTTCAAGTTGAGTCTGGCAATTGCAGAGGTGCTCGACCCAGTTGCTGCACAATCTCAAATTCCACCCAAGATATTACTTGTTCATGATATCCATTCATTTTGCCATTGTTCTATTTAGGAACTTGATGTTGGGATTAAAGATAAAGTAACTGAGAGGGGGGTGAATCAATTACTAACAAAAATTAATCTGCAAATCCCTTAAATGTCTTAAAGATTTAGTTATTGCTAATACTTGATAAACAAATGTTGTAACTTGGTAAATTAAATTATTACTTATCTTCAAGCATTCATGCATGTAATTGAAAACAAAGTGAACGCAAGATACACCAGATTTAACATGGAAACCCAATATGGAAAAAACCACCAAGTAACTAGTCACCAATTTTTCATTCTTCTGAAGTGAGCCCTGTTAGGAGCCAACCCTGTTAAAGGTTACAATACACAGTGTTGGGTGTGACCCTGTTAGAGGATTTAATCACCCTGTTAGGAGTGGCCTTGCTAGAGGTCTTTAGAACAATTCAATTGAATTGTCACCTTGTTAGAGGGTTTACAAAATGGCTATTAAACCAACTCTATTAAGAGATTTGAAATCACTGCTACAATGGTTAGAAAGCAACAATGAATTGACCCAAACAAGATGCAACTAAATTTGTTGTTTATAGGTCTTTGTTCAGCATCATTAGATCCTCCTTGATCAAATATGGCTCTGCTACTCCTCAATAATCACTGATCATCCTTCAAATTTTCTTGCACAATAATTAGTCCCCATATCTCATTAATTCCACACTTACATCTTACACATTCTTAGAATTCACAACTTGACCTCTTACTTATACCATTTAGATTGTCAAGTGAGCTCATTCACATGTTACATTTACCAATAAACCATACATCAGTCAGCTATAGATATTGGTCTAAACAAATAAATGTTATTTCATAAAACAGTGAAATCCTTTACTGGCCAACTCTGCTCGGTAGATATTGCTTCCAAAAATTTCTTGAGTTAACCTTCTTGACTCGGTTAACATTGCAATATCCTTAAAGTTCTTTGGCTGTTGAGTTTACTTAGTAATAACTACTTCTACCACATTTCCTTTGATGACCAAGTGAGATCGATAAGAACTATTTTTGCCACATTTCCTTTGATAACCGAGTGCGCTCAGTAAGAACTATTTCTACCACATTTCCTTTGATGATCGAGTGAGCTTGATAGATTTTGTCCTTTTGCCTCACTGACCATCTAAGCTCGGTAGACACTGTCTCTTGCCTTGCTGACCTTCTGAGCTTGGTAGACATTATCCTTTGCCTTGCTGACCTTTTGAGCTCGGTAGACACTGTCCTTTTCCTTACTGACCTTCTGAGCTCGGTAGACATTGTCCTTTGCCTTGCTGACCTTTTGAGCTTGGTAGATATTGTCATTTTCCTTGTTGACCTATCGAGCTTGATAAACACTATCTGATGACTGATATGACATTTGTGTGACATCAACAACAACACACATTTGAAGAATTGCATCCAACAATCTCCCTCTTTGGCATTGATGACAACACAACATGTCATAGCAGAATGAAATTTGAAAACAAGTCTTTTAATGATAGAATAAAAAACTCTCTCTTTCATAATAATCTCTTCCTCTTACACAAACTCTTATTATTTTGCAAATTTTAGAAAGATATGACAGTATATTCTCCCTCTTTGACAACACATGCCAAAGATAACTCAAAACAACTGAATAGTATTGTACCTGATGTACTAATTCATATGCAATGTCTTCATTGGTTTGCTACATCAACTAATAGATCTTCAATTTTGTTCATGTTGATGCATCACTAAAACTATATTTGAGTGAGTTTCAACTAGGGGAATGACCCCTAACTTACCTCTTAGATACAAGAATGCATCCTTAGGTAAAGGCTTTGTGAATATGTCAGCAATTTGTTCCTTTGTATGCACATATTCTAATCTTATTTCCTTTTCTTGCACCAATTCTCTAACAAAGTGATATTTTATGGCAATATGCTTGGTTTTCGAATGCATCACTAGATTCTTAGAGATGTTAATTGCACTTGTGTTATCACAAAACATAACAACTGGTTCTTTGATTTCTTGCTTCATTACCTTCCAATAATTGTTTAAACCAAACAATGTTTGAGCAATTTACTATTGCTGCAACATATTTAGCCTTTGTTGTGGATTGAGATATATAATTTTTCTTTTTGCTTGTCCAAGAAACCAACCTTTTTCCAAGAAAGAAAGCTCCTCCACTTGTGCTCTTTCTGTCATCAATATTTCCTGCCCAATCTGCATTAGTGAACACCTTTAAATCCAATTTTCCTCCAATTTTATACCATAATCCATAATTTTTAGTTCCTTTTAAGTATCTCATGATCCTTTTGATTGCCATCATGTGATTTTCTTTTGTTTTTTATGAGAATCTTGCTACAATTCCTACTACAAGGGCAATGTCTGGTCTTGTGTGCACTACATATTGCAACTTTCCAATCATATATCTATACAATGTCTGATCCATTTTTGATTCATCATCCTTGGTCAGTTTTAATCCAGTGCACATAGGAGTCCCAACTGGTTTGCAGTCTTCCACCCCAAACTTTTTAAGTATCTCCTTGATGCATTTAGATTGAGTGATGTAGATGTCATTCTTATTCTATTGAATTTGAAGACCAATAAAGAATTTGATTTCACCAAACATTGACATTTCAAATTCCTTGTTCATTTGTTCTAAAAATCCATTGTAGAGATCATCATTTCATGTGAACAAAGTATCATCTACAAATATTTTTGCCAAAACAATCTTATTATCTGGTCCTTCCTGTATGTACAAACTATTGTTGTCATTAGTTCTTTGAAAACTAATATGAATAAGATAGTTATGCAATCTTTCATACCATGCTCTAGGGGCTTGTTTTAGAACATATAATGCTTTATGTAATTTGCAGACCATGTCCTTCTTTTCTGGATCACCAAAACCTTCAGGTTGTTCAATGTAAACCTCTTCATCCAATATGCCATTGAGAAATGTTGACTTGACATCCATATGATAAAATTTGAATCTTTTGAATGCAGCATATGCAAGTAAGGTTCTGACACCTTCCAATCTTGCAACAGGAGCAAAAGTTTCTCCATAGTCTACACCTTCTTTTTGAGAGTATCCTTTGCATACTAGTCTAGTTTTGTTCCTTGATACCATACCATCTTTATTTAGTTTCTTTCTGAATACCCACTTTGTTCCAATCACATTCTTGTCTTTAGGTCTAGGTACAAGAGTCCATGTTTTGTTTTTCTCTATTAGTTCTATTTCTTCATTCATAGCCTCAATACAACTCTCATTGTCTAGTTCATCTTTGACATTTCTAGGTTCAAAATCAGCAAGCAAACAAGTGCCTTTCAACTTACTTCTTGTCATTGTTCCTTCTGATTTATCACCAATAATCTGACATGGTGCATGATGCTTTCTGACATACTTGGATAACACGGGCTCCTTTCCTTTTGAATGACTTGCATTGTTATCCTTTTGTGTCTCAACTTCTGGTTCTAATTCTAGTTGCTCGGGCTCAGTAGATGCTAACTCGGTAGCTTTTGTTTGTAACTCGGGTTCTTGCAGCTTAGTAGATGTTGACTCGGTTTTAACTTCTTGTGACTCAGTTAATGAAGATTATGGAGTTGAGGATTCCTAATTAATAGGTATACTTGGCATTGTATCAGGTTCAATGTAAACAAATCTTCTATAGTCTTCAAGTTCCTTTTTGTTTTCTTCTTCTGTTCTTTTTGCAAACTCATCAACTTTCACATGTGCACTTTCTATAACTTTGTGAGTAGATAAGTTCAAACATCTATATGCTTTTCTTTTGCAAGAGTATCCAAAAAATATTCCTTCATCACTTTTAAAATCAAATTTACCTTTTCTAGATTCTTTCAAAATGTAACATTTGCTTCCAAATACTTTTAGATAACTTACATTGGGTTTATAGCCATACCACAACTCATAGGGTGTTTTGAATGAGTCCTTTTTTAGCTATACTTGGTTCAAGGTATGAACTACCATGCTGATAGCTTCCTTCCAGTATTTGATAGCAATGTCTTTCTCAATCATTAAGGTTCTTGCACAATCCATTATAGATGTATTCCTTCTTTCTGCTATTCCATTTTGTTCAAGTTTCAGGTGTTGAAACTTGTCTTTTAATTCCCCTTTCAATGCAAAAGTTATTGAACTCATGTGAAACGAATTCACCACCTCTATCAGACCTTAAGCATTTTAGTCTTTTGCCTATTTCTTTTTCTACTCTAGCCAAATACCATTTGAACTTTTCAAATGCTTATGATTTCTCTCTAAGGTACATGACAGTCATCATTCTTGAATAATCATCAACAAACAAAATGAAAATTTTTTCACTAGTATAACTTTCAATGCCAATAGGTCCACACAAATTAGTATGCACAATTTCTAGAACTTCTTCAGTCTAATAGTTCTTTCTTTTAAAACTAATCTTTCCCATTTTACCAATTTGACAATTCTTGCATAGACCAACCTCAGGTTTCTTTATGTTAGGAATACCTCTTACTTTCCTAAACTTACTGATTTTTATTAAGTTGTCAAAGTTTACATGATACAACCTCCTATTCCATAACCAACTTTCTTCAATTTGAGCAATGAAACATGAACATTCACCCAGTTCAAGATAAAATAAGTTACCTTTTGTTTGAGTGCCTAATCCAATCAGTTTTCCTTTGCCATCTAGCAATCTTGCTTTTCCATGCATAAATTCTACTTTGAATCTATTATTAAGTAGTTGTGCCACACTCAACAAATTATGCTTTAGTCCTACCCAATATGCATTATCACATACAAGTTCCTTGGTTAGTGAGATTCTTCCTTTTCCTCTTATACAACAAGGTTCATTGTTACCAAATCTTACACTACCACTATCATAGTCTTCAAAATAATCAAACTTAGTTTTATCACCAGTCATGTGATGAGAAAAACCACTATCTATGATCCATGTATCATTTTTTCTTAGATGAGAAATGAGTGCCATTTTCTCATCATTATCAAATTCATCTTTCATAGTAATGCAGACAATTTCATCTTCTTCTTCATCATCAAAATCATTAGAATATTTAGCCATAAAACATGTTTTCTTACCTTTATCCTTGAATGATTTGAAATCTTTCTTGCCATTGTACTTGTGACCTTTATTCTCATCTCTGTTCTACTTATTTGGGCACCTAGCAGCAATATGTCCAATTTCTTCACAAGAAACGCAAATTAGAGGAACCTTACCTTTGTATTTCCCTTTGCCTCTTGAATATTTTCTTGCTAGTAGAGCTTCAACCACTTCAAGATCACTGTCTAAACTTTGATCTAATTCTTCGTCACTATCTGATTGCGGATCTTTCATCTTTTTCCCTTTGTCTTTGAGTGAAAGCTTGGCTTCAAATGTTGATTCAACATTCTTGGTAGATGGAACATAATTGTCATAGTTGTCTAGCTCAAATGAAGTTAATCTTCCAACTATGGCCTCTAAATTTATTTTATTATTTGCCTCACATCTCCTTTCTTGAATTGCGGAGACTCTGATTGCATAAATGGGAAGTAGAGTTCTAAGAACTTTACTTATAACTGTCTCCTCACTAATATCTCCTCTAGATGCTTTGATTGCACTAACACATGCTTTAACTCTTTCAACATACTTTGCAATGTTTTCATCTTCTCTCATCCTCATTTGATCAAATTGTCCTCTCAAACTTTTTGCTTTGGCTCTTCTCACATTATCGTCTCCTCCATAGATCTCTTTCAACTTGTTCTGCATTTCAAAGGTAGTTTTGTAATCCTTGATGTCATCAAATTCTTCATAACTCAGATCAGATGCTATATCTATCATTATGTTGTTGTGATTGTTCCTTTCAGCAATATCATTGACATATAATGTACTAGAAGGTTCTTCATATTTTTCATCAAGGTACTTCAGCCCTGTGTCACCAATAGAAGCTAGATGAAGCCTTATCAGTATTTGCCATGCTGAGAAGTTGTCCCTGTTAAGTCTTGGAATTTCCCTTTTGTAAGACATCCTGATCTTTAGCTTAGATCCTTGAAATCTTTTCTTATAAGCACCAAAATCTCTGATACCAATTGTTGGGATTAAAGATAAAGTAACTAAGAGGGGGGTGAATCAGTTACTAAAAAAAATTAATCTTTAGATCCCTTAAGTGTCTTAAAGATTTAGTTATTGCTGATACTCAGTAAAAAAATTTTGTAACTTGGTAAATTAAATTATTACTTATCTTCAAGCATTCATGCATGTAACTGAAAACAAAGTGAACACAAGAGACACCAGATTTAATGTGGAAACCCAATATGGGAAAAACCACCAAGTAACTAGTCACCAATTTTTCACTCTTCTAAAGTGAGCCCTATTAGGAGCCAACCCTGTTAAAGGTTACAATACACACTGTTAGGTGTGACCCTGTTAGAGGATTTAATCACCCTATTAGGAGTAGCCTTGTTAGAGGTCTTTAGAAAAATTCAACTAAACTGTCACCTTGTTAGAGGGTTTACAAAATGGTTGTTAAACCAACTCTGTTAAGAGATTTGAAATCATTGCTACAATGGTTAGAAAGCAACAATGAATTGACCTGAACAAAATGCAACTGAATTTGTTATTTATAGGTCTATTCAGCATCATTAGATCCTCCTTGATCAAATATGGATCTAATACTCCTCAATAATCTCTGATCATCCTTCAAATTTGCTTCCACAATAATCAGTCCTCATATCTCATTAATTCCACAATTGCATCTTACACATTCTTAAAATTCACAACTTGACCTCTTACTTATACCATTTAGATTGTCAAGTTGGCTCATTCACATGTTACATTTACCAGTAAACCATACATTAGTTGGCTACAAATATTACTCTAAACAAATAAATGTTATTTCATAAAATAGTGAAATCCTTTACTGGCCGACCCTACTTGGTAGATATTGCTTCCAAAAATTTCTTGAGTTAACCTTCTTGACTCGGTTAACATTGCAATATCCTTAAAGTTCTTTGGCTAATGAGTTTACTCGATAAGAACTGCTTCTGCCACATTTCCTTTGATGACCGAGTGAGATCAGTAAGAACTGTTTCTGCTACATTTCCTTTGATGAATGAGTGAGCTCGGTAAGAACTATTTCTACCATATTTCCTTTGATGACCGAGTGAGCTTGGTGGATTCTGTCCTTTTGCCTCACTGACCATCTAAGCTCACTAGACACTATCTCTTGCCTTGCTGACCTTCTGAGCTTGGTAGACACTGTCCTTTGCCTTGCTAACCTTCTAAGCTTGGTAGAAACTATCTGATGACTGATATGACATGTGACATCAATGACAACACACATTTGAACAATTGTATCCAACACTTGAAACCCTAGAAATGAATGAGGTGTTCAATAAATTATGTGTGGATGGTGCATTGGAACCCAAGCATCAACATTTAGAAGCCAAGGGTTTGATGCATATTTCACATATGCCAAGGAATTTTCAAGTCAAATGGATCAATTTTATCCTAATCTATGTTCACAATGGGCAATTATTGTTGGATCCATCAATTTAGATTACAAAGAAAATGATACATAGAATAACTGGACTACCAATGTTAAACAAAGCAAAGATAACCAAAATCATAGGTCAGGTTGAATTGGCTAAGCAAACTCTTGCTGAATGGGATGGACAAGGCATGAAGCTTAATGGAATAATAGACATGGAGCTAAAGTTCAACATACATATGATTGCTTACAAAATATATAGCTCTAGTCAGTTGGACAATGTATCATGTGAAGTTGTTGATCTTGTGTACAAGGTAGTAAATAATAATATATCCTTTGACCTTTCCAAGTTGTTTAACCAATTCAATAAGAACATGGAAAGTATCAGAGTGTCAAAGACTAACCCATGTAAGTTTGGTTCCCTTTTGACATATCTATTCTTCTTTGTTCAAAAGTTTTTCCCTTCCAAAATTTCAGTAGTATGGAGGAAGGATGTCCAGTTTTATATCAAATAAATGAATATATAACATAAATGGGTGAGAATTTTGATAGCATTATGGATAATTATTTTCAAACATTCAAAGAAAGATGAAAAATAGGTTTAGGATACCTAGAAAGCTTGTGGAAGACTATGAGCAATATATTTGTTTCATGGTTGACTATGACAAAGTTTCAAGTAGTCAAACCTAGAGTGGTATGGATTAAGCCTCTAGAGTATGAGGTTAACATTGGCAACACTTTAGATATCATTGAAGCTCTATTGAATGAGCCTATGGATCCAAAAACCACCTATTTTGGAATATATGATGAAGAAAAGGAAAGAAGTGAGCTTGAGATCAAGCTACCTCAAGTAGTGACCAAAGGAAGGAAGAGGATAGAAAAGTTAATGAAGAACACTAAGCAAGAAAGTTCTACTCTCATGCTGACAAGAGGAAAAGGAGATGATGTAGAAGATAATTATGAAGAGGATGAAGTAGAGGAATCATAATCTTAGAAGGAGGAGCCTCCCAAGAAGAAGGGAAAGGTCATTATAACAAAGCCTGCCAAATCCTCCCCTATTGTATTCACAAGTAGGGTAGCCAAATCCAAGAAAAAGTTGAAGTTAGGTGAAGATGAAGCTGAACATATTATCTTCAAAAGATCTACATCCACACTTCAATAAAGATTGAAAAAGATGGAAGAAGGAACTAGCATGGCATGTTTTAAGTTTCTCATGTATGAGACAAGAAATGAAGAGAAAAGGTAGATTGAGGACACTCTTGTAACTAAATTGGCCATATGGAAGTATTCACCAGATGAACTCTCACAAAAAATTCCTAATGAACTCATGAAGGTAGTAAAACCTAGATGGGAAAATGCAAAGAAGACTATAAAGGACATCTTTGAATAGACTTTGAGGCAACTCATACCGAGTCTCAATGAGAAGGCAGTAAAGGAATCCTTGAAGAAAAATGAGAATAATTTTATTCTCAAGTTAAACACATGCATGATATTACTTAAGGATATTGAATTATGGTGAAGGTAGCCACTACTACATGGAAAAACATCTATCAATTGCATCAACCTAGTGAATTTGTTATGCACATTCATGACAAGGATGATAAAGATGAGGAAGAAGAAGTAGAAATAAAAGATAATGAGGTAGATGATGTCAATCTTGATGATGAGGAGGAAGAATAGGAAACTACTAGAGGAAGCCTTCCAAAGATACAAAGCATTAAGGAAATAGATGTAGAGAAAATTGCAGTAGCATTCATGGCTTCATTCTATCACTCTCTGAGCATAGCCTTAGCACAATCTAGCTTAGAGATAGCTTCTACTAAGTTGGTTGTGGATACTATTACTACACCAAGCACCCAACCAAGCTCTAGATCTATTTTGTTCAGTGTTACATTGACTAAAGTGCCCAACACTTCATCTATCGAGCAACAAGTTCCTCCATCATCAGGCTTGATTGAGCAATGACAAGGTATTCTTTTTGTTAGTGTTATTTCTACATTTTTTTCTAGTCCATAAATTTTAACAATTATTTCTATTCCAAGTGTATCCATAGCTAGTGAAATGACAATTGAGAATAAGTCTCAACCGAGCACTGAAGTTTTGAATAAGGGTAAATAAATTGTTTCTACCATTCTAAAAGAAAAGGGTAAAGAAGAGGAAATTGATCTGGATGAGGATATAGTTATTCCAAATTGGGATATCTCTACCCTCATTCCTAATCAAATGAATACCCTAGGAGAACTATTATAGAAGAGAGTTAAGCAATAAAAGCTTAGAGAAGAAAAGAAGAAATAAAATCAAGTCCTTGAAGACATAAAGAGCATTTTTTTTATGCTTTGAGTATTGAGGTTGATAGTACACAACCTATTCTTGATCAACTAACTAAAATTATCCACAAAATCAATGAAGATCATAATGAACAGGAAAAACTACTACAGAGAGTTGAAAGAAAATTTTAGAACTGGGTATTGGAGAAAGTTGCAGAGAAAATTGCAATAGATCAAGTAGAGTTATCTACTATTATTGTTTCACTAGAAACATCTATTAATAATGTTATTTCACTATTTGTCAAAAAGTGATACATTTATCTTTGCAAAGGAGATCAAGGATAAATTTTCCAAGATAGATGAAGATATCAAGGCAAGTGCACACCAACTATCACTTGACCCAAGTTATAGTTCTACACACTTCACAAAGCTCAAATATCTAATAAACCTACATGCAAAATTATTAAGGGAAGAATCCATAATCATGCAAAGACATGCATCCATGACAACAACTTCTCCATAGCCGATCACATAATGGAATTATCAATAGAAGTTAAGATTTCCTTGCATGAAAGTAAGGTACTATAAGAGAATTGGGACAAGACTATGGTACTTATTTTGAAGGTACATTCTGATGTCTTGTCACATTTTGGTATTAGCATATAGATATTATACACCTTTGGCATTTATGTCAAAAGGGGGAGAAGTAAATATGCTTAATATAAAAGGAGGAGAAGATATAAGATATTGTATAAAGAAGAGAAGTATACTATACTCTAGATGTATGTACTTAGGAGAGATATATGTATGGGGGAATAGTATAGTACTATGCAAATACATGTAGTGATAAGCTGATAATATCTTTATAAAAGCAATTTTCTAAATCAGAAAAACAAAGTATGAAACTGAGCTACAGCAGTAGGAAGTCAAAATCAAGTTGAAGACTCAGGATGATAATAATAATAAAAAATTACGTATAGTTTTGAATTCTCATATTTTTGGTTTGATAAGTGTTTTTGTCACTAATTCCAAAGGGGTAGATTGTTGACATTAAGGTTAATTTGTCTATCAGTGACTCAACACTTAGTCAAATGATTACATTGCTACCGAGCTCTACAATTTCTACCAAGCTTATCATTCACTCAGAAGTGTTAACCAACTATTTTACATGCTCCCAAGCCAATTATTCAGAATGCAGTGTCTATTGAGCACCTGAGTTAGTTTATAGTGTTTTCCAAGCTCTACAGCTACTACCAAGCTTCAAAGACAATGTACACTGCAAACTAAGCATAGAAAATGCTATTAAGCTATTTAGCTAAAGTAATGAAGATCATAGTTGTAACTAAGCTTTGGTATGTTAACCAAGTTCTACTATATCTACCAAGCTCACAAGGTTAACAATGTGAATCTAGTGTTTCTCAAACCATGCAGTGTCAACCAAGTGATTTATTAGCTACCAAGTTTCTCAGTGTTCACCAAGTCACATAGTGATGGCTGAGTTGAGCTACTTGGAAGTGATTAGTATGGACCGAGCTTCAAGTTCAACTAAGTGCAAAAGATTGTTGAACATTGATAGTGTTTTTTGTGTATCAAAACATCATCGAGTTTGTCTTATGAACTTGAGTTACAGTAATTGGGCCAACTTTTTGAATTATGATGAAATTGGTATTGTAGCTAACTCTAGTAAGTTGTTATTTGGATTGGTATATATGTAATACATTGTATCATATCCAAATATGTAATTGCAAAAAATTATGATGTACATGAGTATGAACTGAAGAAGGCTACAAGCACTATAAGGGATAATAGATATTTATCTATCATAGTTAGGTCAGCATTGCAATACAAGGAATCTTAACCAGCAAATCAAAGTTGTAGATTAGAGATCAGCCACTAGTTCATCCTAACAGGTGCATCAGTCAAATCCTTTAATAAGGTAGACTTAACAGTCTTTTGCTAAATCTCATGACTGAGTGCATAATTTATTGTATGTTTGAAAATCCTTTAACAAGGTGGAACTCATAGTCCTTATTGCTCCTAATAGGGTAGATCACTAGAAGTGGTCAATTGTAAGCCTTAACAAGTTAACTTTATACTATAGTACTAAAGCTTATGTGTATCATCCCCACCCCTATTTTACTTTCTAATTGGAAGGTTTCTAGGTCACCATGTCTTTTGTTAAAGTGTTATGAATATTTAATTACTTTCATTCCTTCATGCATGAAATTAGATTAGAATATTATATGAAGGACTAATTGGTGAAATAAGATAAAGTTTTATTAGTTCCCGATTCACCCCTCCACTCCCAATAATCTTGTCTATCTTATATTTCCAACAAGTTATTCTAGAGCATACATCTATAGGAATTCCTAAATCATCCATAAAAAAATACTCGAGAACATGTACCTTGTAACACATGTCCTTTGGTGAAGTGGATTCTCTCAGCTATCTAGGGACTGCAAGATTATCAATGGAAAAAATACACCTATTTCAACTTGAACTATGAAGAAAATAATATTCATATTCATGTGGATATGTGTGACAAAATATATCAAAAAAAAGGTTCCAGATGTGCAAAAGTGACATTGCTTTCCCATCTTCTAGTGCATGTTATTTTTCCCTTGCATCCAAAATAAGGTTCTCCCACTCAGAATCAAGATTTCACATGTAGTTGCATTCTATATGCATGGACAATAGGTGGAGCTAAAAAATGCACCAAATTTTTTTTTAATAGGTCTAATAATTTTTTTAAATTATAGACCATCATGAATCTTAGTTCTCTAGCCATTATGGCTAAGAGAATGTCCTCAACAAGCGAGCACATAGAAAGTCTTGATTTTCTTGCATACTAAAGACATTACCCTTGCTTATAAGAGTCAAAGTTACAATGTTCATGATGGTCTATAACTTAAAATACCTAATTAAAGACCTCTCACAAAAAGGCAAACATGTTGTATTTTTCAGCTCCACCTAATATTTTATGCATATGAATTGAGATTTCATATTGAACTATGGCCTCCTGCATTGCCTGAAACTAAGAGATTAACATGGTTAGTTTTCATGCAACCATACATTAATTTTGAGCTTCAATTGGTTTCAAGAATAGTTTAATATTCTTTAATACTCAGGGCCAACCACGTGAAGGTGGAAGCTCATTTGACCCCAACCCCCCTCCTAACATCTAAACTCTATGTAAACATCTAAATTCAGTCTATTAATAAAATGTAACATTCATGAATTATCAATGATAACATTCATTAACATATAAGTTTCATTAGAACATTCACATGAACATTAGAACATAAGATTCATTAGAACATTCAATAGAACATAATTAAAACATTGAGACATAAACATCAGTCATTATCAAATAAGTTACATAAATTAGAATCATTTCTTTTTTCGTCTTTTTGTTTTTTTCCTTCTTTATATTTTTGTACAGGCACATCCATGTTGTCATCGACATTTCTTCTCACTTATGGATGTGATCTCATTGTCCTTTGCAAATATGGGTTCTTGTAATAACAAATAAAAGGGTTAAATTTTAAAAATTTGACTTTAAAGACTTTAAAGAACATAAGTGTAGCACTCCTTACCTTGTCCAACCACATCATCTTGCCTGACAGCTTGAACCTCAACAAGCTCATCAGGAACAACCTCTACATCCCCTACAACTATAATACAAGATGTTTTCTTAATACCAACACATATTATAGTTAAATTTGTATTACTACACTAAATTCAATTTTAAATGTTTTCTTGTATTAATAATTCAAAAATCTAAATCTAAATAGAAAATATATACCTTGAGTACTACATTGCACATTTGAATTGATGCCTCCATGGTGCTCGGATGGTGTATCATGATTGACAGGTTGCAATCCAATTTAAATAATTAGTGCATTTATCAACAATATATACATATAAATATAAGACAAATACTGAGAAATTTTAATCATTTATTTTAATATGTATAAATATATTCACTTTAAAGTTTTAAACCAATATATAATAATTATTTCCTTACTTAAAATAAAAATAATGACTTATATTTTTGGAAATTAATATCAAATATAGTAATTGCTAAAGCATTCAATTTGAAATAAAAATAAATTCACTTATTTACCTCATCGATAGATCTAGTAGAAGAGCCTTGTGCACTCATTGCTCAAAGTCATTTTGCCATGGATGTATAGCCTTGTATGTAGGTTATTTTCTTGTCCTCTTTAGAAGTTGTTTTCTATAACTCTAAGGCCTACATTTTTTCTTGGTATCATGAAATTTTTTTGTAGTCAATTTCATCAAGACCAAATTTTTTACATTTATAAATATTTTCATATAATTTTTCATTTATTTATACTTACAATTTGTGAATCAAGTTGTGAATATCCACCCAAGCCAAGGTTGTGATGCTTGTGCTTTGGTTTCCTTTGATGTGTCAGGCAACCTATGTGAAGTTTGAAATATGTTAGATCACATAAGTATTAAGAGTAATTAGTACATAATATCATTATTAATATTATGACATACCTACTTTCCACGGGTGGTACTATTTCTCCACCATGTCTTGCACTTTTCTTAGTGGCATCCTTTTTAAGATTCTCCCACTCAATAATAGGAATATAAAGGGGTCGCTCATAATAAGGGTTGTGTTCCATTTGAGTATTGTAGTTGTACCTAATATACTTCAAATCTTGGTCCGCTTTCTCAAGGAGCCTAAGTTTTTGAAAGACTTTGGTTCCAAAAACTATTGTCATAGCATCGATGAGTTTATCCTTTAACTCTTTGGTTTGTAAATTCCACCTTTTAAGAAAAGAAAAGAACTATTAGATTCATAAATGAATTGAAGCTACCCTTTAATTTACTTGAAGAAATTGATCAAAGGAAATCTGATCTAGCAATGAAATTGAAATATGATACCATGTACATATGGTCAGCCCAAATATGCACAAACATTAATCATTATTTTTTTCAAAAAATAGATTATTCCCTACAAAATAATAATGTGATTAGTAGTTATTGCAAGGGACTGCATAGGAGGTTAGTGTATTTGATTGTGAGTATAAGATTGTATAGTAAAAGAAATGATCAATCTTTAATGTACTTAGAAGTTGGGATACTCTCAAGGGAAGTCTATCTTCATTGCTCATGAGAAATTGATCACAATTCTTTAGTGTTTATGTACATCTAACACGGGTAGATCCAAGAATGTCCTACTCAACTCCTGCATAAAATGAATCCAATATTACAAAATTCCCCCAAAGAAATAATTGTTCAAGTGAAATAAACACATGAAAAATGAGAGAGAAAAAGAGGAATCTACTTACCAATACGCGTTGCCATTTCATCTGTAGCCATGCTACATATTGCCAACATTACACTTAGCATTACCTCTACAGTTCTATTCCTTGTAGTAGCATAGGATTAATGGTAGGTTCTAAAAACTAAGAATGATAGTATTGAAATGAGAATGTTGAAGTGAAGAAGATTGATGAAACTATTATGGAACAATCATTATTTTATCACTGGTGTCAAACCTACCACTTCTTGGTGAGAAAATTTCTTACTTTGATCTAAATGTTATCACTTGTTTGATTGATTTAGAGGATTTCAAAAGAAAGGATAATAAGAGACCCTAGAGAAAGGTTGAGTGATTTGGTGTAAAAAATGAGCACTAAGACCAAGAAAGACATTGATGATATAGTGTATTGTTTATTTACTTAATTCTATAATGAAATTATACTTGAGAAAAGACCAGAAGGAAGCTAAGTAAAGAAAAGTGTCTACCAAGCATGATCGAGAAAATAGTGCAAGCAGAGGAAAGTTAGTGTAAGCTAAGTAGAAAACAATATGTGTCGAGTGAATAAAGTTAGTATGACCTAAGCAAGTGAAATCTAGTTGGTGTCGAGTGAAAACAGTTCAGTCTATATTGAGCACTAGTAAATACATAGTGGATGTAGAGCAATCCAGTGTTGGCCAAGCATCATCACACAACATTTTTTGAGCAAACAAACCTATTATTGCCGAGTGTCAGTAAAATGTGTTAAATCAAAGATTTAACAAATCTGAGCTTAAAAAGTTGATTTCTTGAATTGTGTGAAGCGTGTGGAAGATTTCTATGATTATATAGTGACATAGGATTCAAGATAAAACATTCTAATGTGAATTCAAAGAGGATTGTAGAGTAAGTTTGTAGAAGGGACTAAAATGGAAAAGTGGTGCAAGAGCACGTAGGCAAACATTTAGGCACACCTTGGTTGCAAGCAAAGACAAAGGAACAATGGAATCCTTAAAGGTTGATTGGGATGTACTAATGCCTATAAAGGAAATATGTAATGAACAATTTAATGGTAACTTGAAAAGTCCTAAAGGTTTTGATAAGGCATTTAGGCACAAAAATAATGTAAGGGTGCCCAAGAGTGCCAACAAGGGATCTAGATTGGTTAGAGGAATCAAATAGGTCCTAGGGGGGTCTTAGAATAAGTCCTAAGTGGTAGGAAGCATTAAAGTAAGAAATAAAACCATTAAATAAGGTTCTAAATTCAAATTTTGGATCCTAATAAATATATCCTAAATTAGGAGGGAAAACATGTTTTGAATGTTTTAAACCTTTGTTATGAATTCCAACTGATGGAATATGGTTGGGGAAGTTGTAATACATCATATATATATATATATATATATATATATATATATATATATATATATATATAAAAGAAAAGGCATAGGACCAGCAAGAGAGAGCATTGGTTTGGATTTACCAACAAATGTATGGATTTTCCAATTAGAATGCAATAAAACTCCATTTTTTAGAATTTTCACATTGGTTTTCTTTATTGCATTGGTTCCATAGTGTTGTATTTATGTTTTGAATCTATTGGCATGATATCTAATCCATTTTTCATGCATTAAGACAAGTAGGAATTCATTTTGCCAAAAGCATTGATTTCAAGCAACTTTTAGGCAATTTGCAAGTTTTTGGCACTTAGGAAGCAATTGATCATTCCATGGATTTAGGAATATGATCCCATGGAATGAACCTATGTTCTTATGTAAATAATCCTTTTAGCAATGATTGGATATGATTTTGCATGGTTGGAGGCCTCTAATGGAGTTTGGGTGGTTGTAGGTTCCTAAGGTGTAGCAACATTATATATGTCCTTTGGAGAGGGGTATTTTATGGTAGATTATCTCTACACTTTCCTTGGATATGGTGAATCAACCTTTAGTTGATTGAGTTTAGCTGGAAAGTCACATGTTGAGAAAGCCCTAGGTACTTGTAGAGGTTGGCAAATCAAATTAACTTGATTTTTCTTTGATTAGATTCATTTGAGAGGACTTTTAAATTCTAGAGAATTGGAAGTATGGGCAGCATATACTTGCTTTGGAAAACCACCTTGTTTTATTCTTTAAAAAGGTGCCTAGTTTGGGGATCTGGTTGTTCGTCTAAAACAACCTATACTAAGTTTGAGATATCTTAAAGAAGGTTGTAATGGATATCTAAAAACCTATTTTATTTCAGAAGTCCTTTAGAGATTTTGGGAGAAAACTTGATATCTTTCTCGTTGGAGACCTAGTTGGGGGTAATTAGGCCTACTAGGCAATTTTGAGAAATTTGAGTGTTAGGATTGGGTTGAGGGTCTAAGACCACTTGAAACCTCTTGAATCCATCTTAGATAGGTGAAATACATCCACCATAGCCTTTGGTAGGGTGTTGGTGTTGTAGAAAGGATATTTTTTGTTTTGTAGGTTTGGGGAACCTTGCATTTCCCTTGCACATTTTCACATTGTGAACTTGGTTTTGCCCCATCACACTTGTATATTGCATCAATTGGTATCATATCCTAGGACCATCCTAGTGTTAGTGAAAGAGAGAGTTATTAGGGTCATTGGTGTATTTGACCTTTGTTGAAGCCTTAGAGTGTCCCTTACCTTTTGAGAATTCCTAGTGAGTATTGGTACTTGTAGAGATGTTAGAAGGAAAAGATGAGGGGATTCCTCAGAGGGTCACTAATGCTAAACTTTCCACGCTTGTGAAGGAACAAATGGTAGAAAATAGAAGGATAAGAGAAACCCTTGAACAAGAAAGAAGGGAAAAGCTTGAAAAGGATAAGGAGATGAAATTCTTGGTTGGTAGATTAACCATATTGGAAAAGTGAGGAAAAAAAATATTGGAAGAGGAAGGTGACTTTGAAGAGTAGGAAGAAGAAGATTTCCTTTTGAGAGAAGAGGTACAGTTAGATCTAGAGGAGGAGAGTATGGTTAGGTTTTTTAAAGCCATAAGGAGTGGAGATGCAAACGAAAAATTAGGCTTGCCTTTATATGTAGGTAAGATGGATGATGAAGAACTCATTGATTGGTTCAGTGCTATGGAGATCTCCTTTGAGTTTGAAAATGTAGAGGACAAAGAGAAAGTAAGGATTTCTAAGACTAGACTGAAAGGGCATGCCTTACTTTGGTGGGATTGTATACAAGTAGAGAGATGGAAGAATAGTAGACCCAAGATTACTTCTTGGTATACTATGATGGACAAAAAAAAAAATTTAAATTACCTAGTGACTACAAGGTATAGATGTACAAGAAGATGCAAAGTCTTAGGCAAAGAGACTTGGATGTACAATGGTACATTGAAGAATTCCATAAGTTGGATATCATAGTGGGTCATGATGAGGATGTAGAAGAGAAAATAGCAAGATACTTGGGGGAGATTAGATTCGACATCCAAGATGAATTAAGTCTTACAACACCTAGATCTATTGAGGAATGTTACAAGTTGGCCATAAGGGCTAAAGAGAAGTTCATAAGAGAGAAGAAAAATGGTGGTAGAGGAAATACAAAAAAAGGTAGAGGAGGCAAATCTACTGATGAGAAGGAACAATCTAGTGAGGACAAGAGCAAGAATGCTACTACAAAAAAAGAGGAAGTGGTAAATCTAGTTATGGCAGAGGCAATGGTGTAGTTATTGGTAAATTGTTTAATTGTGGAGGCATTAGGCATCGGTCCTTTAGTGTACTGAGAAGGAGGTTGATCACAATAAGGTAGAGAAGAGAGTTCACTTGGCACAAGGAGGGGAAGAAGAATGGAAAGACAAAGGCAAAGCTATAGAAATTGGACTACATATGGAAGGAGAATCCTTGGTGGTGAGAAGAATCCAACAGTAAAAGAAGGCTCCAGTATCCATCTTTAAGAAAAATTGTGAAATTCATGGTAAGGTTTGTAGAATGATTATTGATTTTGGATCATTTGACAATTTGGTTTCTTATGAGATGGTAAATAAGCTAGATTTGCAAAAGTTTCCCATTGAGAGACCATATAAGGCTTCATGGGTAAGTGATGAGCAAAGCATTATTGTTAAAGAGAAAGCAATTGTTGATTTTTTAATAGAATCATATATTGATAGAGTTCTTTGTGATGTGATTCCTATGACATGTTGTCATATTATTCTTGGAAGGCCACGACAAGCCTCTAGGGATACTATACACCATGGATTGACAAATGTGTACATTGTGCATAAAGATGGTCTGAGATTTCACCTTAACCATTTACCAAGTGCTAATGGTGATGGTGGAAGGATTTTATGTGTTGGTGAGAAGAAGTATATCACCTTATAAGACCAAACAACAAGAGTTATTGATCTAGAACACAAGATTTCCATGGTAATGGTGAAGAGCCATGTTGTTGATCATGAAGGCTCTAATTTGCAGCAAATGGTGTCTAAAAAGAGGATATTGGTTGGTTCTTTATGGTGTCCTTTGGTGGCAATCAGAAAAGATGATGGTGGAATACCCATTAAGAGTAGAGATAAGGGTTTTTTGGATCCTCAAAGGAGGGAGGTAGGGCCGATTGAGAGGGTGCTAGATAAATGTCCTAAATCTAATGTTTTTATTGGTTCTAACATTTTGTATGTAGGAAGTACATGTGGCACAAGTGGAGTATTACTAGAGAAGAGTTGGAGACATCCAACTAGGAGATTGGGTGGCTCGAAGACAACTCCCCTTCACTCTTGTGGCAAGAGTCTTCTTCAAGGTGGGGTATATGGTGTAGGAGAACCTAGGAAAACATCTAGGCACACCGTGGTTGTAAGAAATGACTAAGGATAAATGACATACTTATAAGGTTGATTGGGATTTATTGAATCCTATAATGGAAATATGTAAATGAACAATTTAATGGTAACTTGAAAAGTCCTAAAGGTCCTGATAAGGGATTTAGGCATAAAAATGATCTAAGGGTGGCCAAAAGTGTCAACAAGGTATCTATATTGGTTAGAGGAATAAAATAAGTCCTAAGGGGTCTTAGAACAAGTCCTAAGTGGTAAGAAGCAATAAAGTAAGAAATAAAACCATTAAATAAGGTTTTAAATTCAAATTTTGGATCCTAACAGCTATATCCCAAATTAGGAGGGAAAACATGTTTTGAATGTTTTAAACCTTTTTTATGGATTCCAATTGATGGAATATGGTTGGGGAAGTTTTAATATGTCCTATATAGCTTGTTAAAGGCATAGGATAAAAAAGAGAGAGCATTGGTATGGATTTACCAGCAAATGTATAGATTTGGCAATTAGAATGCAATAAAACTCCATTTTTGAGCATTTTTGCATTGTTTCTCTCAATTGAATTGGTTCCTTATTTATTATATGAATCTATTAGCATGATATCTAATCCATTTCTAGTGCATTAATACAAGTAGGAATTCATTTTGCAAAAAGTGTTGATTTCAAGCAACTTTTAAGCAAGTTTTGCAAGTTTTGGGCACTTAGGAAGCAATTGGTTATTCCATGGATGTATGAATCTAGTTCCCATGGAATAAACCCATATTCTTATGTAAATTATCCTTGTAACACTGATTGGACAAGATTTTTCATGATTGGAGGCCTCTAATGGAGTTTGGGTGGTTATAGGTGCATGAAATGCATGCCTATGGTGTAGCACCAGAATATATGTCCATCTAAGAGGGGTATTTTATGGTAGATTATATTTACACATGCCTTGGAGATGGTGAATAAACCTTTAGTTTATTGAGTTTAATTTGGGAAGTCACACATCGAGAAAGCCCTAGGTTTGAGAGTTTGTAAGAGGCCAAATTGCGGCTTTCTTACTTACAGAGGTTGAGGAAACAAATTGACATGATTTTCCTTTGATTAGGTTCATTTGAGATGAATCTTGAAATTTTGGAATATTGGAAGTACGGGTAGCATATACTTGCTTTGGAAAACCACCATATTTTATGCTTTTAAAAGGGTGCCTAGTTTTGGGATCTGGTTGTTGTCCAAAAAAAACTATACTAAGTTTAAGATATGTTAAAGAAGGATGAAATGGGTATCCAACAACATATTTTATTTAAGAAGTTCTTTGGATATTTTGGGAGAAAACTTGACATATTTCTCCTTGCAGACCTAGTTGGGGGCAATTAGGCCTACTAGGCAATTTCATGGAATTTGAGTGTTAGGATTGGGTTGATGGTATAAAACCACTTGAAACCTCTTGTATCCACCTTGTATAGTTTAAATACATCCACCATAGCCATTGGGGGGGTTTTGGTATTGTAGAAAGGATAGTTGTTATTTTGTGCGCACATTTTCACATTGTCAACTTGGTTGGGCCCCATCATACTTGTCTGTTGCATCAAAAAGTGGGAAGATTAATTAAATCTTACTTAATCCTAGAATTGGTGATTTGGTTAAGCAAAAAAAAGACCTAAATTCTCTATTCATAGAGATAGTGGGCCAAAAGCAATAGTTGTCATCTGCAAGAACCTAAGGAACACATGAAGTCTAGGGTGTTGCTTCATATGGTGGCCGAATCGAAGAGTCTAAAATTGGCATGCAAAGAAAGAAGGCTTAAAAAGATGAGTACTTGAAGGGTGAAAAAGTTTTCAAAGATGAAGAGGATGAAAGCCAAGTAGAATGGAGGACTAAATGTGAGATCTGTGATCTGCAAGTGAGTTGTTATTGTTATTAGATCAAGTTCTATTGTTAATCTCTAACAATTATATCAATGTGGATAAATCATTTGGATTAAGGTTTACCTAACAGTCATTAGTAAATCCTTGAATAGGGTGGCATTCTAATGGAATGTTCTAAAGTCCTCTAACAAGGCCCACTCTTAATAGGGTGATTGAAATCCTTTAACCAGGTCACATGTAATAGTGTGCATTATAAACTTTAATAGGGTTGGCTCCTCATAGATCTCACTTCAGAAAAGTGAAAATTGGTAGCATGTTACTGCTAGCTTTTCCCAAATTGAGTTTCCACATAAAATCCTTGTATCATAATGTGATTGATTTTTTGGTTTTGCATGTTTACATTTTTACAAAGTTATTTTGACATACGACATCAATATGCACATGTTTAAGATCTTGAATGGTCAATGCATGCATGAGGATAAGTTACAGTACTGAAAAGTTTTATGTGTACATTTGGACCTTGGATAACTGATACAAACCCCACTCCCCAGTGATTCCAAAGTATTCCAGCAATTGGTATCAAAGTACCAAGTGCTTGTTGTAGCACTAGAAAATGGGCTAAATGCATAACATACTATCAGAAATCACAAAACTCAATGATCATATGTTAGCACCCACTAGTCTACAATGAAAGCCAAACTAATAAAGAAAGAAAACAAACTTAAAATTCCCTCTTTCATTTGTAGCTCCCATGTCCTTCTTTCTACTCCAAATGATGTAACTCCAAAGTTGCCTATAGTGCACACAAAGTTGAAGCAAAGTCTATGATGATGGTGATAATGCTATGAGAATACTTGAAGTTGTGATTTTTCGCTTGAGAGAAATGGTATGAAAATGCAAATAAGCTAAGGACTGGAAATGAGAGGGAGAATACTCATTTTATAATTAACATGGAGGATGAGAGCATTGGATTTGTCACCTTGGATATGCGATGTGGCAAGAGATTCCTTCAAGAATCCATGATGCAGATGACACAATATGTGAATTGTAAGATTATATGACACATGGAAGTCAAACTTGGCTAAATCTAGAAGAGAATCTATGATGCGTCATAAGACACCTCAAGCCCACTTAAAGCCAAGAATCTATGACAAAGGGAGCTAAAGATGACATGCGTAAGGAAATAAGAATATTGGATTATGAGATATCTTAGCCAAGTGTCAAAGTAGAATCAACAAGGTGTCACACCCATGTGTCATGATGATGTCAATATTTTATGGAATATTTGAATTAAAAATCCTTTATTCCACAAAATAGAAATTAGTAAAAAATGGAATTAATGAATGAAAATGTGACTTGGGAAATTAAGAATTTCCATGGTTTGCAAATGATGAAAAAATTAATTAATAAAAATTATTTAATTGAGGATGATAATTAGGAAGAATAATTAGTAATAATGACATAGGATTAAATTATGGGTTATTTAATCCTATAGAGAAAATTAGTAAATAATTGGCCAGATTGATTAAATAAATGTGATAGTATCCTTTGATGAAATGTGATGATGATATATATGGGTTGAATATGATGATGATAGATAGACCAAAGCCATGGTCAAATTGATTGATTAATCAAAATTGATAACATGCCAAGGACACATGACATGAATTGATTGATACGTAACATTTAACTGACATTGTAAAATGCTACAGGATCTAGATTGATTGATAAGGTTGAACATAATAACATTGACAAATGTTGTCAATGTTATTAAAGTGGTCGATGATGCCATGATCCAACATAAATCCTCAATGATGTCAAAGATCAGATGACATGAATGATAGTTTGACCCAGTACCGAGAGCCACGATAGTACTAAGGCTAGATTGATAAGATTGATAGGTTGATAGGTTTTGATAGCTTGATAGATTTCTAAGGCATTAAAAGCCACAAAAATGCCTAGGATTGGGCAAATAATGATTGAATTTTGATATTTGATATGTTTCATGATGATTATAACTAATTTTGAGTGATTTTGAGTTGATTTGAAATGGTTTTGAAATGATATGAAATTGATGTGAAAGAGGATATAAATGATGAAATATGATTGATTTTTCCAAAAGATCAAAGTTATTAGAATGAGAAAATGGGACAAATTAGTATGGAATAAGTAATGAAATCATAGATGTAGACCATTTTTGAGCATCTACATTTTGCCTCTCTTTGATACAATGTGATTTAGAGCATTGTGTCAAAGAATAACTAGTGAGAAAGCCAAAACATGCCCTAGTAGGGATGATATATATGGGTGACCCATCAAGAAATTGACTAAGATAAGCATATGATAAGTCAATTTGTTGACAACAAGAAGAAAAAACCATAGAAATTAACAAATCACAAATCAGAGCTAAAATATGAAAGTTATGAGGCCTAGAGTGCAGAATGGGGTCAATCAAGAACCTGAGAGTAATTGCATGGGTTACCACTCAAGAAAGACACAAAATTAAGAAAATGATAGTTCATTTTTTTTACAAAAAATATACAAATCCAACACAACTAATGGATTGCAAATCTGAGTTAAAATGCAAAAGTTGTGGGCTCTAGAGTGCAACATAGGGGCTCTGGGAGCAGTTTTGGGCATCCTACTGCCCCAAGTGCACCCAAAACTTATCCAAGTGCATCTAGTGCACACTTGGTAAGCCAAAGTGTGCCATGATAGTACCAATTGTGCCCATGATGCACTTGGGAAGCCCAAGTGAACTCAAAAAGTGCAAAATGTGCCCTAAAAGGCTCAGGGGGCCAAAATCAAAATGACAGGGGTCAAGCAAGAGCCTAAGAGTAGTTGTAAGAATGACCACTCAATACAGTGACCCAATAATGAAAATGATAGATCATTTTTTTCATGAAAAATACATGAGTCCAACACAACTAACATTTCATAAATCAAAGTTGAAACACAAAAGTTATGGCCTTCGGAGTGCAACATAAGAGCTCCAGGAGCAGTTCTGGTCATCCTTGGTCCCCAAGTGCACCCAAAACTCATTCAATTGCATCCAGTGTGCACTTGGTAAGTCCAAGTGCTTTATGATAGTACAAGTGCACCCAAGATGCACTTGGGAAGCCCAAATACACTCTAAAAGTGTAGACTATGCCCTAGAAGGCTCTGGGAGCCAAAATCAGCCTGATTGGACTCGAAATGACCTAAAACTATGTGTGCATGCCCAAAATGATGGAAAGATATTAGAGCATCAATGAAATCATCAAAAATGGTCAGATTTGGTAAAATATGGTTAGACAAATTTTAGATTAAGGTTAGACAAGGTGGAAAGTCACAAAAAGGTGATAGACAGAGTAGGATGATATAGGAATGGATGAATGCAAGATGAAGATGATTTGGTGTATCAAGATACATGATGATAGTGATGGATCAAGAGGTGAATGATAGAAGATTGAGGTGAAGAATTTTTCTTTTGGAAAGTGCACTATATGTCAAATGGAGCTTTATTTTGATATCGCAAATGGAATGCAACACATCATGGCATAAAGGGCCAGAGTGCAAATGCAAGCCTTTTGCATAAACAAGATAAGGGACCAGGGATGTCTTGCAATATGAAAGATATGATCAAGGAATGATAGAGGGGGAAAAACCAGATGGAATCCTAATAGATGGAGGAGCAATAACTGATTACACATGGCACCTGTTTGCCAGGTTTTCACCATGGTAATTGCCCAAAGTGCCTATTTGCCAGGTTTTCATTTGTGGACAGAGTTTTTCTCTTGACTCAAATTTTTGTGCCAAGATGCTTGTTTTCTAGGTTTTCATCAAGGCATCCATTTTTTCATGAATTTTTTCACTTTTTTCTTTGTTTTTTCTTCCATGACTTTTTGCTATTTTTTCAGGGCTTTTTTCAATTTTTTTGAAATTTTTTCAAGACTGTGAGACAGAATCAAGAACTTTGCTGACCAATGCTGAGAAGAAATTTGTTGTTGCTACTGCTAGCTAATAATCTCTGGATCCATGGCTGACCATAACTACATAGGAGTCATTCTGAGTCTGTAGATAAGATCAAACCACTAGAAAGATCTTGAGATATACCATTGTGTACAATATGTAAGACCATATTTGCCTCTTACAAATCAAGGCATCTAAGGATAATTGGGTCAACACATATGTTGTGTGGGATGTCACTAATGATGACATACACAAAGGCTTGTTGGATAAGGATTTGATCTTGGGTGTTGGGCAAATTAGGTAGCTGGATGTGGGGATAAACAACTAGATATAAGGGAGGGTTGGGAGGGCTGAGACCAATGAAATTCCACATGAATGCTGATTTAGAGAGCTTCAAAAGACTTTGTGGCATGTTGAATACTAGAACACTAATATTCATGGCATCATATTTTTCATCTCGTATCCTTGGGAGCTTCTTAGCTTTTGATTTTTTATGGTCTAATGGCACCTTTTAGTTTTCACCAAGAGATCTATCCTTGTTATATTTTTCTCTTTTTTCTTTGTAACTAGAAGGTGGAGTTGGCTCCCCAAAGTATGCCAATGTGTTCTCTTTAGAAGAAATTTCTTCTTTATGATTGTCAATCATAATGCCTTCATATATTTCAAAGTCTATTATAAGAGTGTCGTCATTGTCGAATTGATCAAAAATTGGTGGTCCACATTGGTCACAATCCAATAGTTTAGCATAACTTGAGGGGATGTCATCATCAGTGTTGAATGGGTTTTGGTCAAAGGTATGGATATGGGCAATAGATTCTGTTGTATCATTGGGGTTATGTTCAGAAGCAAGAGGATTGTTGGTTTCAAGTGGGATATCCTCATATGCCTTTTCATTGTTCAAAACATCCATAGTCTTATAAGTAGGTGTCGTAGTACTAGGAGGACCTATTTGTAATGGTTCAAATCCAAACCCCAAACTAGGAGGTCATCCTTTTATAGTGATGGGTTCAATTATACCTTGTTTCTGAGATCCAAGAACACTACATCCATCATAGCTTTGTTTTTTGAATTATAGTGAACCCAAGTCCATACTTTCTAGGAGATATCATAGCGGGTTCTTGTTCTTCTTTTTCTTTCTTGATACATACAGATGTATTCTCATTGATAGAAGTATCACTCTTTGTAATGATCTATGAATGTTGTGCTTGAAGTGTTTGTGATTTACCATGAGATTGGGAAGAAATTAGTGACTCCCTAATGTGGGATACTTGAGACATAAGGTATTCTACACACCCATTGTCTTCAATCTTCATCTTTTCCTTGGCCTTATTGAGGAGTATATCAGCATCCACATACTTAGAGGAATTTGTGGGTCATGCTTCATTATTTTTTGGGACTTGGTATGTAGTAGCATCTCTTAGATTGGCACAAAACTAGAAAGGATCTAGATCGCCAGGGATGGTAACCTCCACATTGTCATAAGAAAACTTTAGACATTGATGATATGTAGAGGGTACTACTTTCATACCATGAAGCCAAGGGCATCCTAGTATCATGTTGCAATTCATTTCTATATCTAAGACATGGAACAATGTATCTTCAGTAGCTAGACCAACTCTAACAAGTAATGTGATGACACCTTTGGAGAAGCATTCACCATTATCATAAGATTTTATTTTGATTCTTTAAGAGGTATCCACATCATCTTTAGAATAACCCAAACTTTTGACAACCTTAATAGCATAGATGTTTAGTCTTGCTCCTCCATCTATTAAGACACGTATGACTTTGGCATTATGGATGAAGACTTCAAGATGAAGGGAATCATTGTGATTAGGTTTGTCCTTAGGAATATCCCAAGGGGAAAAGGTGATATGCTGTGAGGCTAATAGGTTCCCAACCATGGCTTGGAACTAGGCAACATCCATGTTATCTAGGACTATTGACTCTTTAAGGGCTTGATCCAAGATCTTTTGGTGTTGGGGAGATGCACACAGTAGGTCCAAGATGGATATTTGTGTAGGGGTCTTGCCAAGATATTCAACAAGGCTATAATCAAATGAAGTAAGAGCCATAGGTCTACTAGGGGGTGTAAGTCTAGTAGAAGTGATAGGTCTAGATGGGGCTCCATCTAGGGTGGTCTTGGTACAGTGTGTAGTGACAATGCAGTGAGGGTCTTTAGCCTTTAATGTGAATGTAGATATGTGGGAATCAGACTCATTAAAGCAACTGATGGTGTAGTCATATCCAGTGCGTGTGTAATTCACATTACCTTGTGAGTTTGAGTTTGAACTTGAGGGTTTCTCATTGTCATGATTGCCCAAAGGATCTTTGAATATAGTGTGATCAGAGTTGGATGCTAGTAGTGATGGATCAACTGTGATTATACCATCATCAATAAGGTCTTGTATTTCATGTTTCAATTGGAAGCATGATGATGTTTTATCTCCTTTGGTGCAGTGGTAATCACAGTATTTGTTGTCATCCCACCAATTTTCTTTAGTCTATGGTTCATCTTTGATTAGGGGTAACTGTAGGAAGTTATTACTTAGTAACTATTGTAGTGCAGTTTCAAGTGGTATCCCCAATGGTATGAATTTCTTGTCCTTGGTTCCAGGATGTCTTTGAGGTTTGTCTTGCGTGGGAGTCTCAGTTTTTTGTTATTGAGGTATTGTTTGATTGGGAGTTTTTGAATTCGTAGGGCTTGCACCTTTCAAAGTCAGTTGAGGTTGTGTTGTGCTAATCGTGCAGGCATCCACAATGCCATCATTGGTCACATTCTTGTTTTTGGAGAAAAATTTTGCCTTGTCATTAGATGAGTTGGTGTTTGTGTTGTCCTTATTTAACTTGAGGATTCCCTTATAGATAAGATCATCTTCAATACTAGCCCCTTTTTTCATCAGTTTAGAAATGGTGCTTGGACTCTCTATTTTGAGTTCATAAATTAAGTTTAGGACTAAGTTTTCATTGCACAAGTTAACTTGTTCTGCTTTAGGAATGTCTAGCAAGCATTGACTGTCTAAGCTTCTCCAACGAAGTAAGAATCTGATGAATGGTTCTCCTACCTTTTGTTTAGTTGAGCACAAATCAAATAGTGTCACCTCATTTGTAATGTTAAAGACAAAGTGGGAGATGAGCTTGTCTGCAAGTTTCGACCAAGATTTGATATTACTGAGAATTTTGGAGTACCATTCAAGTGTGGGCCCACCAATTGTAGCACCAAAAAATGGGCTAAATGCATAACATACTCAGAAATCACAAAACTCAATGATCATACGTTAGCACCCACTAGTCTACCATGAAAGCCAAACTAATAAAGAAAGAAAACAAAGTTAAAACTCCCTCTTTCATTTGTAGCTCCCATGTCCTTCTTTCTTCGCCAAATGATGTAGCTCCAAAGTTTCCTATAGTGCACACAAAGTTGAAGCAAAGTCTATGATAATGGTGATAATGCTATGAGAATACTTGAAGTTGTGATTTTTTGCTAGAGAGAAAAGGTATGAAAATGCAAAGAAGATAAGGTTCGAAAATGACAGGAAGAATGCTCATTTTATAATTGTCATGGAGGATGAGAGCATTGGATTTTTCACCTTGGATATGTCATGTGGCAAGAGATTACTTTGAGAATCCATGATGCATATGACACAATATGCCAATTGTAAGACTATATGACACATGGAAGTCAAAATTGGCTAAATGTGGAAGAGAATCTATGACGTGTCATAAGACACCTCAAGCCCACTTAAAGCCAAGAAACTATGACAAAATGAGCTAAAGATAGACATGCGTAAGGGAATAAGAATATTGGATTATGACATATCTTAGCTAAGTGTCAAAGGAGAATCCATGAGGTGTCACACCCATGTGTCATGATGATGTCAATAGTTTATGGAATATTTGAATTAAAAATCTTTTATTCCACAAAATAAAAATTAGTAAAAATGGAATTAATGGATGAATATGTGACTTAGGAAATTAATAATTTCCATGGTTTGGGAATGATGAACCAATTAATTAATAAAAAATAATTAATTGAGGATGATAATTAGGAAGAATAATTAGTAATAATGACATAGGATTAAATTATGGGTTATTTAATCCTATAGAGAAAATTAGTAAATAATTGGCCAAATTGATTAAATAAATGCGATAGCATCCTTTGATGAAATGTGATGATGATACAGATTAAATATAATGATGATAGATAGACCAAAGCCATGGGCAAATTGATTGATTGTTTGAAATTGATGACATGCCAAGGACACATGACATGAATTGATTAATACGTAACATTTAACTAACATTGCAAAATGCTACAAGTTCTAGATTGGTTGATAAGGTTGATCATAATAACATCGACAGACGTTGTCAATATTATTAAAGTGGTTGGTGATGCCATGATCTAACATTGAAAGCCTCAATGATGTCAAAAATTGGATGACATGAATGATAGTTTGACCTAGTACTGAGAGCCACGATAGTACTAAGGCCAAATTGATAAGATTGATAGGTTTTGATAGATTGATAGATTTCCAAGGCATTGAAAGCCACAAAAATGCCTAGGATTGAGAAAATGATGATTGATTTTTGATATTTGATATATTTTGTGATGATTATGACTGATTTTGAGTGATTCCAAGTTGATTTGAAATGTTTTTGACTTGATTTGAAATGGTTTCAAATTGATATGAAATTGATGTGAAAGAGGATACAAATGATGAAATATGATCAATTTGGCCAAAAGATCAAAGTTAGTAGAATGAGAAAATGGGACGAATTAGTATGGAAGAAGTGATGAAATCGTAGATGCAAACCATTTTTGAGTGTCTACACTTGTGAAGAGAAAGTTTGAAGGTACTCAAAGCTAAAGACCAAGATGTATAGAAAGTAGGTGCCCAAGTTAAACAAGGAAAACTTTCCTACATGGAAAATCTTGATGAAGCTACATCTAGGAGATCTTGGAGATTATGCATAGTCAACTATCACCGCTAAGCATGTTGATCTAGCTGGAGCCCCAACTGCTGATCAATTGAAATATAAGAAAGAACATAATCATGCAATGTTAGAGATTGCATCTTCGCTAAGCTTCTCAAAGTTTGATGACATCAAATGATGTGATACTACTAAGAAGATGTGGGATGTCGTATAGGTGATCTATGGAGGAGACAAGAATGTGTTGAGAGCCAAAGTTGAAAGCCTCAGAGGAAAATTTGATGAAAACAAAATGCAAGAGGGTGAGACTATAATCCAGTATTGTGCAAGAATTAAAGATATTGTTAGTGCTATTTGAGGATTTGATAGAAAGATTGAAGACGAGACTATGGTTAGAAAAGTATTGAGAACCATCCTACCTATCTATGCTGTTAGATTCTCTACTCTACAAGAATTGAGTAATACTCGTAGTAGCAATTTGATCCTTGAAGGACTGGTTGGTAGATGCACTACTTTTTAAATTTCAAATTTTGATAATTTCAAATCTAAAAATTTTGAATCTTATTTTAACGCTAAGCTGGCACTAAAAGAGCCTAAAGATAAGAAAAAGAAAAAGGCCAAACCTAGTACTAGTGACAGTGATATAGATGATGAAGAACTAGAAGAATTGGAAGTATTGATGGCTAGAAACTTTCATAGAGGCAAATGAAAATACAAATGTAAGTTACCCATTATATGCTTTAATTTTCATGAGGTTGGTCATATTGCAACAAGATGTCCTGATAAGTCAAATAGCAAGAATGAACACACATTCAAAGATTGAAAAGATGAAAGTAACAAAGCTTACAAGGACAAGAAAAAGAAGGCTTGTTACGTTGATGAAGAAGAATCCAATAATGAATATGAAGATCATGATGATGAAGTTGTCCATATTTCTATGAAGGATGATTCTAATGAAGATGAGTTGACTGCATCGTTATCTTTTGTGACCAAAAGTGATAGATGGAGCATTGACAGTGAATTTTCACATCACATGACTAGAGACAAAAGTAAGTTCATTACCCTTGAGTATTACAATGGAAATAGTGTTAGATTTTGGCAATAATTTACCCTGTAAGATTGATAGATAAGAACATAAGTGACAATGCTTACTATGTGGAAGGACTTATCTGTAATTTTTTGAGTGTGTCATCATTGAATAGTTCAGGTTGTAAAGTTGAGTTTGATAATAGAAAAGCTAAGGTATATGACACTAATGGAAAACTAATTGGAAGTGGAGATCAAACTAGAGGTAATCAATTTTATCTTGATATGAATGATGCTACTTTTCTTGTTGTACAATTTTATGATGTGTGGCTATGGCACTGGATGTTATGTCATGTAAATTTTGATAATTTAGTCAGTATTAGTAAGATGAAAAGAGTTAGAGGTTTGACAATACTAAAGAAACCTGATAATGTGATTTCAAAAAAATCAGTTAGGTAAGATGACAAAGTCTAGTTTTAAAAGTAAGACTCATACTTCAAAAGAAATTCTTGAATTAGCTCATACTAATTTATGTGGACCAATTGATGTGCAAAGCTACAAAGATGACAAGTACATTATCCTATTTGTTGATAATTACTCAAAAATGATGATAGTAATGTTCTTAAAAGAAAAATCTAATGCTTTTCAATTGTTTAAGTGGTATCTAGCAAGAGTTGAAAAGGAAATTGGCAAGAGCTTGAAATTTCTAAGATCTAACATAGGTGGAGAGTTTATATCAAATGAGTTTGAAAACTTTTTTAATAACAAAGGAATCAAGAGACAAACTTATGCACCTAGGACCCCTCCACGAAATGGGATTGCTAAAAGGAGGAATGGATCTGTAATAGATTGCGCTAGAACACTTATGGTGGAGAATAATGTTGCTTTGAAATGGTAGAGAGAAATTTTAAGTATAGATGTCTATACCTTGAATCAAGTACAAGTGAAGAAAGGTACAAATTCAATACCTTTTGAATTATGGTATGGACACTCACCCAATGTTAATTATTTTAAGGTATTTGGAAGTAAGCATTACATTCTTAAGGACAACATAAATGGTAAACTTGATGTTAAAAATGAAGAAGGTGTATTTGTAGGATATTTAACAAGAATTAAAGCTTATAAGTGTTTAAATACTAACACTAACAAAGTTGTGAAAAGTGAAAATGTAAAGTTTGATGAATATACAAAAGTGTATGAGGATGAACCAAAGAAGGAACTTGACAATTATAGAACCTTTATATACTACTATGAAGACATGTATGATGATGATTTTAATCCTACAAGCCAAGTTGTAAATCAACAAGAATTAGTGATTGTTGATTCACATACAATGGATGTCGAGTTGCAGTCAGAAGCTGAGGTACATTCTGATATTGAAATTAATGTACATGAAATGAATGCCAAGTTACCTAATATAGAAGTGAAAAGTGAATATGAAATTGATAAACCCATTGTAGAAAGAAGAGCAGAACCAAGATTGTCAAATTATGTTAGAAGACATCACCCTGCTCGACAAATTATTGGAGATAAAGAAGACATACCAATGACAAGGAATAGGTTGAGAAATGATACATGTTTGTTAAGCATGCATGATCCTAAGTCAGTAAAGGAGGCATTAGAGAATGAAGATTAGAGTTAAGCCATGAAAGAAGATATTGATTAGATTGAGAAGAACAAAACATGGACTCTAGTACCTAGACCAGAGAACAAGAATGTGATTGGAACCAAGTGGGTGTACAAAAACAAACTAGATAAGAATGGTGAAGTCACAAGGAATAAGGAAAGATTAGTTTGAAAAGTGTATGCACAACAAGAAGGATTGACTATGGAGAGACATTTTCCCAAGTTGCAAGATTGGAAGGATTAAGAACTCTACTTGCCTACTCTCATACAAAGGTTTTAAAGTTTATCAAATGAATGTGAAGTCAAAATTTTTGAATGGTATACTAGAAGAGGAGTTTTACATGATCCAAACAACAAGAACATGGTGTGTAGATTACACAAATCTTTATAAGGTTTAAAGAAAGCTCCCAGAGCATGGTATGAAAGGCTTCACAACTATCTTGTGAAGATTTCTTTTGAGAAGATTGATGACAACAACAATCTATACTTGAAGAAAAAAGGAGCTAAAGGGATTTTACTAGTTGAAAATTTTGTTGATGATATCATATTTGAAGGACAAAATGCATTGTGTAAGACATTTGCAAATGAAATGAAGAAAGACTTTGAGATGTCTATGTTTAGAGAGATAAAGTTCTTTGTTGGATTACAAGTATATCAAATCAAATATGGTATTTACATCAAAAGAAAATAATGATAGATTTTGGTATGAAGGATTCAAAACCTATTAGTACTCCTATCGTGAGAGGACACAAATTACCTGAAACAAATGATTATGCTGAAGTAAATCAAACATTGTACAAGTCTTTGATTGGCAAATTGCAATATGTAGTTCATAGCAAACCTAACATTGCATTAGCTATTGGGATTCAAATCCTAAGGAGAATCATTTGATGGATGTTAAAAGGATAATGATATACTTGAAAGGAATAGAAGACTATGGTCTATACTACAAGAAATATGACAAGTTTGAATTAAGAGCCTATACTAGTGTTAATTGGGATGGAAACATTGATGAAAGAAAGATCTTAGGATAGAGATTGGTCACCTAAACTAGTAAGAAACAAATTTTTATATCACAATCTATTGTTGAAGCTAAATATGTGGTTGCTATAGTAAATTGTACAAATCTGGTATGGATCAAATAGTTACTCAAAGGAATGAAGGAGGAAATTATTGAACATATGGTACTTTATTGTGGCAATAAAAGTGATATAAATATACCAAAGAACCCTATGATACATTCAAAGACAAAGTAAATTGCAATCAAGTATCATTACTTGAGAGAGTTGGTTCAAGGAAAAGAAGTGAGAATGGAATATGTGAATATAAAAGAACAGATAGCTGATATATTCACAAAATCTTTACCTAAGGATGCACATGAATATCTTAGAGGTAAAATAGGGGTGATACCCCTATCCAAAGATACTTAAGAAGCCAGAGTAGTGCCCTACATCAATTGAGTTAAATGACATATTTTACAAATTGATGCAGTGGATCTTACTTTAGGATCTACCTAAAGTAAGGAAGGAGCTCAAACTGAAGATTTATAGTCACATGTAAGGTGACAGAAGGAGAATCTAAATTGATTATATCTACATGTATAGATGACAAGTTTTTGGCATTGTTATCAAATAGGGAGATATAAGGCTAAGGGAGATATTAAAGAAAGAGGGAGAGCTTACTGAGAATATATTGAAGGAGATATTAGAGAGATTAGAGATTAGATGAAGCATACATATTGATATAGAGAGAGATTTCAATACAAGGCATAAAGTTTCTTTTTGGTATTGTTGTTGGTATTGGTTTGCCATCAATGCCAAAGAGGGAGATTGGTAAAATGAGATTGCTGAAGTGAAGAAAATTGATGAAACTATCATGGAACAATCATTATTTTGTCACTAATGTCAAACCTACTACTTTTTGGTGAGACAATTGCTCATTTTGGTCTAAATTCTATCATTTGTTTGATTGATGAAGAGGATTTGAAAAGAAAGGATAACAAGAGAACCTAGAGAAAGGTTGAGTTATTTGGTGTTTAAAAGGAGCACTAAGACCAAGAAAGACATTGATGATATAGTGTATTATTTATCTACTTAAGAATATAATGAAAGTATACTTGAGCAAAGACTAGAAGGAGGCTAAGTAAAGAAAAGTGTCTGCAAAGTCTAACCAAGCAAACAATGCAAACTGAGAAAAGTTAGTGTAGGCCAAGCAAAAAATAGTATGTGCCAAGTAAAGAAAGTTAGTATGAGTTGAGCAAGTGAAATCGAGTTGGTGTCAAGTGAAGACATTTTAGTATGTACCAAGCACCAGTAAAGACCTAGTAGATGTCAAGCAACCCAGTATTGCTTGAGCATCAGAAAATAGTGTTTGTTGAGCAAATAAAATGTTATTGTTAAGTGCCAGTAAAATGTGTCAAATCAAAGATTTAATGAATATGAGCCAAAAAATTTGTTATCTTGAATTTTTTGAAGCGTATGGAAGATTTCTATAATGAGGCGGTGGCATAGAATTCAAGATAAACCATTTTGAGGTGAATTCAAAGAGCATTGTAGAGGAGGTTTGTAGAATGGACTAAAATGGAAAAGTGGGTAGATTTATTGAATCTTACTTAACCCTAGAATGGACAATTGTGGTTAAGTGACAAAAGACTTAAATTCTCTATTTATAGAGATAATAGGCTAGAAGTAATAGTTGTCATGTACAAGAACCTAAGAAAGACAAAAAGTCTATGGTTTTGCCTCATATGGTGGCCAAATAGAAGAGTCTCCAATTGGCATCCAAAGCAAGAAGGCTTAAGAAGATGAATGCTTGAATGGTGAACAAGATGTCATAGACAAATAGGATGAAAGCTAATAGAATGGAGGACTAAATGTGAGATCTATAATTGCAAGTGAGTTGTTATTGTTATCAAATCAAGTCTTATTGTTACTCTCTAATAATTGTATTACTTTAGATAAATCCTTTGGATTAAGGTTGCCTAATAGTAATTAGTAAATCCTTTTACAGGGTGACATTCTAATGGAATGTTCTAAAATCCTCTAACAAGACTCACTCCCAATAGGGTGATTGAAATCCTTTAACCAAATCACATTTAATAGTGTGCATTGTAACCTTTAATAGGGTTGGCTCTTCATAGAGCTCACTTCAGAAGAAAGAAAATTGGTAGCATGTTATTGGTGGTTTTTCCCAAATTGGGTTTCCACATAAAATCCTTGTGTCAAAATGTGTGATTGATTTTGTGGTTTTGCATGTTTACATTTATGCAAAGTTATTTTGACATAGGAAGGCAATATGCATATGTTTAAGATATTAAATGGTCAATGCATGCATGAGGATAAGTTGCAATAATGAAAAGTTTTATTTGTACATTTGGACCTTGGACAACTAATTCACCACCCTCTCAGTTATTCTAAATTATTCCAACAATTAGAGCATAAAAAAAGATTGTTAAAGCTATTAAAAAAATTGTTCAAGAAAAACACAAGTGTAGGATAGAACATGCAATGTACTTGAACCACTTGAAGCATCTACATCAAGAACATGACCCTTTAACCTATTTTCTATCCTCTATAAAAATAACACATATGAAATTTATTTAGTGACATAAATAAAAGAGTATACTATAAAAACCATTATTAAACTTTTTTTATAGTTAAAAACTACATTAATACTTACTGTATATGTGTGAACTAGGTGCATCAACTCATCCTCTCTCACCTAAATTTGAGGAGTCTAAGATCAAACTGATGCCAATTGAGTTAACTTTCTTGATAGTGCAAGAAGGATATTTTGTAGTGCAGCCATAGGATTAGTGGCTGATGCAAAATCAACAATGAATGGATCATGCTCATCCTGCGGCTCCTCGTGGACTACTTATTCCTTTCCCTTTTCTTGATCAGCACTCATTTGTAAGAACAATATAATTAGCACTATAATTAAAATAAACCCAAAATAGTAGTGAAGAACAAAACATAATAAAAAATATGCATTAACATATATCTTGTATCTAATTTGTTCAACAACAATGAGTTTTACCTATCAAGAAGAAGAATCCCTGTAAGAACCATCATTGTCATGTGTATCATGTGGTTGTTGATTCATACTATAGTCATGTATTTCAAAAAATCATTGAGACATGTTAAAACAAATATTATTATTCTAAGTTAGCAAAAAAAAATTAAAAATTAATGGTGTGTTGGATTCATTGATTGGAGTTGATTTTAAATGTGCATAGTACATACAACCTCACCCATGATAGTGGTTTTTTTTTGTATGTATACAGTTCAAATTGTAATCAATAAGAATCTCTTTGGCTATACGTATTAATTTTATTACACATACAAATGCATGATTTTAGTTGATGCAGGTTGTGTACTATTTATAAAACCTACAATATCCTCTGATGCTTTTGGCCTTTTGTCAATGTATATAGCCATTGTTTTACTTTCTTCACTAAATTTTTGTTATATATAATTTTCTGCGAGTGCATACTTACACGTACTTTTTTTAATCTAACAATCTACATCTGACTATTATAATAAAAAAGGTCTGACATACTCCATCAATTCAACAACCTTGTTTTAAGAGACCTTTATGCCATCCATGGAAAGGCCCAAACCATGTAATGAGGATGGTCTTATGCAATATATCCTCTCTCCAACACAAAAATCAGTGTTTATTGGAGGACGTTCATCAGGGACCCATTTTTTATGTAGATGTTTATACCTAAAGGGCACATTAGAGGCACCTTCACTCTCATCATCATAAGAACATGACCCCCCTTGAGCAAGGAAAAATTTCATGCACTTATTGAATTTATTTTTGATATTTTGACCTCGAGTCAATCTCCTTGATTTAGACATACTAAATATCTCACTTTCTTCTTCCATTCCTACATTTTCCTCACTCAAGGAAGACAAATTTGAGAAATACATATTCACTGGTACTTGTACTCCATAAAATAAGAGAGATAGGTGGAAATGAGAGATATTTTGCAAATGGTAAAAGCCATTAATCTCTATGGGGTGTACTGACTTATACCTAATGATCCATGAGATTGTATGGGATGCTCGTGAAAGAGCTTCGAGTTTATGCATATGTAAATCAATTGTCTTATGTTAGCTAAAAAATTCATGATACATATACTCAAAATTACATTTAATACTAGCATCACATATGAATTATAAACATTAAAAGGTACATGACAAGTTAATCAAATCAATCATTGATCTATGAAGAACTCAATATTGAATACCATAGGAATTGATCACATAATTGTACATTTCATTCATGTCATCAATAATCAAACCCCCTTTCAATGTTTTCTAATCAACCCCCCCCATCATTGCTATTATTCTTCATCCATCTCATCATCAGGATCACTGTCATCATCGACATCATCACCACCACTATTGTGGTTGTCATCATCATCGTCATCATCATTATCATTATTGTCATCATCATCCTCATCATCATCATCATTATCAATAGAAGCATCATCATCCTTATCAATAGAATCATCATTTTCATAAGGAGCATAATCAACTAACTCTCGATTGTGATCCACTCCTTCCTCTTCCTCGATATCTTCTTCTTCTTCATACTATACTTTATCATCCTTCATCTTGGATCATGTATAACAACAAATGACCAACCCAGTTTAAGTGAAACCTCAAAGTCAAATACCTGCTCACATTGGCTTAGAAGAACATAAGGATCATCCCCAACTAGCTCAAACAACCTTGTATTAATCACTGGAAATCCATTCTCATGCTCAATAATAGTGTTATCAGGATCATTTTCATTGAGTCATAGTCTATACCTTTTGATGATGAAGAGAAATAGTTTGAAGAAATTAAAGTCACAATCAAGTATATCAACCAAAATTTCATAGTATCAATTTTGAAACTCTCGAGGATGTAAGTCCTTTCTAGATGAAATATTGGTCACCTAGAAGAATGCACTTATCCTATAATCACAAGTTCTCTTCATGTCATCAAACTTTTTTATGCGAAATTTATAACCATTTCATAATATACCATTGTGGTGTTTCACCTACAATAATGTCAAACATGTAAAAATTATTGCACCATGAGTTCAAAAACATATGGTTGATTAACAAACTTATAAGTACCTCCAAATCTCTTAAACCATATGCTAGATCTATTTCCTTTTGTGTAACATTGGTATCTCCATTATAATGATCTTGTATAACCAATGAAGACATATATTCGCATTTTAATCTATGATCAAAATGTTGACATCATTCAATCTATACCGTCATCCAATTTTGATTGTTTGCAATAAACAAATGTATTGCATCCCACTCTTTAGCAACTGTATAAAACTAAATAGATGAATTACAATAGATTTATTTTGGATATTAGGAATTAATTAACTACAATAACATCTCATAATGTATTACCTTTCACTTTCATAAATCTATCATTCTATTGGAACAATTGATTAATTGGGTATTATCTTTGTTGTTATACAAAGTGTCATATCATTGTCAGTTAGTGTATGTCGAGCTCACTTGGGCATTGAAGATAGTTTCCTATGTCTTTCAAGCATTCCACAGTTTTCCTAGTTGAAAAGATAGTGTCTACCGAGTTTACTCGAGCATCAAAGGAAAGTTTGCAGAAGTTGAGATTTAGCTGAGCTCACTCGGTTAATGAAGGAAATGTTGGATGGAACCAGTGTTAACCGAACTCGCTTGGTTACTAAAGGAACTTTGTCAATATGCAGTGTTGACCAAGTTCACTTAGTTAACACAGCAAAATCATTTCTGAGTTAGTGTTTATCTGTTACTATAAATAATAATTATTTACACTATACTTAAGTATACTTAGGATAAATGCATTATTTTATTATTTATTAGGTTAGACACTTAGGAGTATGCATACTCATATGATTTGTCATGTTGACAACACAAGAGTTAGCAACTCTATTTCAGCACATGGTGTCTACAACACTAGATTTTGCATAATTAACTAAGTTTTCATGTAGATAACATAATTTTTCACACTCTAATTAAGCATATGGTGTCTACAACATTGGATTTTGCATAATTAACTAAGTTTTTGTTTAGACAACACAATTGTTCGCACTCTAATTAAGCACATGGTGTCTACAACATAATTTTACTTGACACACCTATGTAAGTTTATCCTCTCATCATTGCACTAACTTATGTGCTCAATGGAGGATAATCCACTATTGGTGGACATGTGCCTAGTTGTGACGCTTGTCATATTGCTAACTCCTAGTCAGTCTAGAGGCCTTTATATATAGGCACTCCTAGTGTACTTGTACAAATTCAATTTCATATTGTTATTCTGATCATACTTTATTGGTCCATATTGTGCTAGTGCTTGAGCTTCTTGATCTTGGATGATTTTTCCCTAAGGAAAATTCTTACATGGTATCAGAGCTATACCAAATTCTTACACTATCAAGCAAGGTCAGCTAATGAAGGATTTTCTTATTTTGGCATATTCAGTTCAATTGAATTTTTTTTGGTTCTAGCCAACTAAGGAGATGAATATTAATTATTCTAAGTTCTAATCTAGCTAGCTTGAAAATGTGAAAGATATAAATAAAAGTTCAAGTTGATCGTTAAAATATTGGAATAGAATTGAAGATTTGATGATGCCAAGTAGAAGTGAATTAGAAGGATAAGCAGAATATCCTTGTTGTGATGTAAAAATACATTCGATCAAGAATGATCAAGTGTACAAGCCAGAATTTAAATCTATAATCAAAAATTCAGCTACATTAGGAATTAAGTCATCTCATTGTTACTCTCTAACCATTTTAGTAATGATCTAAATCTCTTAATAGAATTAGTTGAACACCTATTTCTAAATCCTCTAGCAAGGTGGCATTTCTATTGAATTGTCTAAAGACCTCTAACAAGGCCACTCCTAACAAGGTTATTGAATCCTCTAATAAGTTCCCACCTAACAATGTGTTTTGTAACCTTTAACAAGGTTGGCTCCGAACAGAGCTCACTTCAAAAGAGTGAAAATTAGTAACTAGTTGCAATTGGTGGTTTTTTCCAAATTGGGTTTCTACATTAAATCTTGGTGTCAAATGTGTTCATGCTATTTCTTTTATGTGTTTGTAACCAAGTTCAAGTAATACTAATCATAGTTAATATCTTAAATGTTTTCATTTTAAGCCTTTGCTGAGCTATTTTAGTGTTTACCAAGTTACAGTATTTTTCTGCGTGTTTGTCAAGTTTTAGCAGAGTTAAGTTTTCACAGAGTTTACTTGTACTGACGTATAAGGGATTTGAGATCTATTTTTGTGGTAACTAATTTACCCCTCCCCTCTCAATTACTCCTCATATATTTCTAACACATTCCCCACCAAGTACTCTCCTTCAAATTTTTCAATGGAGTCAAGATCCCAAATGCAATCTACATGGGTCTTTGTTGCAAGATTAAGAAGATATTGATTAATGTACACCATCATCTAGTATACCATATATCCCTCAACTATAGAATGCTCAGGACATGCTCTTTGTCAAACCAAACCCTTCAAAAATTTCAAGTGTCTCTCAACCATCCACATTGACCTGGGTTGTATAGGTCCACATAATTCAATCTCCTCAACATGGTGTATGAGGTAGTGTTCTTGTACACTTAAAAAAGTCAAAGGTAAACACTTTTTCATTTCACACATTAGTTGATGAATTATTTTCTTCCAATATTGTATATCTTATTTATGCATTTCTTTAGATGATAACCACCTACAAGAGATTCAAGACAAATTTCTATAAATATGAGACTTTATAATATATTACTTGTTTGACATATTGAACAAATATCATTGCTTACCTCATGTATTTTCCAAGATCATGTATCACTTGTTTGATATTATTGTCAAAGTCGTTTGGGAGCAATAGTGGTAGCACATACTGCAACAATTGTCAACTGATCATTTCATTCTTTGCTAACGTAATAAAATAAAAATTGAATGCAATTTCACAAATATATTGAAAATGCAAAAGACCATGACTTACCTTGATGAAGGTATGTCAATCATCTGTTTTCATCCCTCACCCAAATTCACTTTTCTTTGATATGAGATTGCTTATATTCACAAAAAATCTTATAGGAAATTAAATTTTTTGTATTACTTCTTTTATAGCATTACTTTTTTTCTTTGTTAATTACCAAGGAAGGATACTTGCATTAATCTAGTCTCCATTGCTATTTGAATCAATAATATTTTTCATTACATGATTGGAATCATGAATGTCACTACAAATTTTGGAATTTTTTTCTTTTTGATGCCTTACATCCAATATTTTCCACAATGTCTCTATTTCATTCTTCTCAATATGCATAGTATCAAACAAATGCATACTTTCTAGCTATTCATTGTAGGGAAACCTACTAAATTCTATGGGATAACATTTTAGTGAACCAAGGGGGGAAACATCAAGGAAGGAGGGAACTATAAAGCTAGAAAAGAAGACAAGGACAAGAAGAGACAGGATGCCAAATGGTCCTTTCCACCTGAGGACTGGCACAAAGCCAACTTTGATGGGGAAGCTAAAGGGAATCTTGGTCCCATTGAAAGTGGAGGCATTATTAGAAATAGTTTAGGTAGAGGAATTGTTGCTATATCCTTAGCTCTTGGTCACCAGACTAACCACTTCATTGAAGCCAGTACGGCCAACCATATTGTTAAACTGGCTTTGGCTTGAGGGTGATTCCTTAAACATCATCAACTGTATCAAATGTCTCACCACACCACCCTAGACTATTTCCAACGTCATTGAGGATATCAAATCTAACCTAAGAAAGTTCAAAAAGACTTACATCAGCCATATTTTCAAGGAAACCAACCCAGTTGCTAACTAGTTTGCCAACTATGCAATCACTAGAAATTCGGTGACGACATGGAGGAATGGTGATGAATTTCCAATTCCAGTGACTGAATTACTTTGACTAGACCGAACCCAGGGCATGAATATTATCCATTTTTAATTATGACAAGATTTTTCAAATTGCATGTTGGTAGAAGAGTAATAAGAAGTAATGTGGAGCCCTTTTCAAGATATAATTATGCATGTGAAAGGTATGCTTTGAAGGAAGACTCAAACAGATCCACTAAAAATCATTAAAATGTTTTCATTTTTTGCATCCTAGCCAATTCTATACTCTGGAATACTACTAGTGGTTTTGAGTTTGCTGAGACGAAGACTACCATGGTGGGTGAAAAGATTAGAAGAGAGCTTCAGGGGAGTTGGAGAGTTGGAAGGAGAAGAAGAAGGTCTGGCATAAGCTCAGAAAAGGTGGAATAACCAAGTTCATGGAGAAGTTGCATGGCTTCAATGCTGGGGTTATGAAGGTCATGGTGGATTCTTGGAGCAACGGGAGAGTCAAAATTGATGGTGTAACCCACAAAATCACTAAGGGCTTAATTGCAGAGGTGACAAAAATCTCATTGGAAAGCATAAAATTTTATAGGGACAAAAAGATGTTGGCCAATGCTATTAATGATTTTGTTAAGAATGACAAGGAGAGAGACAAGCTCATCAAGATTGAAACCTACTACAATATTGAATCCATCAAGAAATTATGGAGGTATGTCCTCAAAATCCTCATTGAGTACATTACTCTTGATCCTAGGTTCAACAGGATAAGAACACACCATTTTGTTTTACTGAACCACTTTAGGCTTGGTGTTAAAAAAAAATTTCCCTTCTATCTTTACACTTCCATGTCTAAGGGTATTGAGAGTTTCAAGAAAAAATTTGTTACTAATCCGGCCCTCCACAAAGGTCTTCTTCTCCTGGTTTACAAGTTTTTGAAAACCCATACTAGAGGAAAATCCCTTGGTGACCTGGGTAGTGAATCAAAGGATATTGCCAGTTTGGACTCAGAGGATGTTAAAATCATTAAAATAGAGGATTCCAAAGCCACCTTTTTTGCTCGCAACCCTAGTATGCCTAGTAGAAAGAGTCCTAGGAGCTGCCCCACTTCCCCCCAAGCCTAAGCCTCAGGAGGAGAAAATTGATTGTGGGGAAGAGGAGGAGACAAAAACTGATTTAGATGAAGAGGACAAGGAGCTGGGGAAGGACAATGTGAGTGAGGAGGGGAAGCAGAGGGATAGCAAGGAGGAGGCTACCCCTATCTCCCCTCTATGTAAGCCTAGGAAAAGAAAGGTTGACCAGGCCCTAATTCAAGAAGAAGCCCAGATTCCTAAAACCCATGGCCCTGACTCTCCCATATCCTTTCCTGAGGAGATGAATGAAATTATGGTGGAAAGAAGTGGGGAGGTGGAAAATAAGAACAAGAGGAGGGCTTGGAGAAATTTCAACATGGACAAAGCTAGGCTGGGTATTGTAAGAGAATTGGTGAACATCTAAGTGTTGGAGGACCTTGATGGTAGAACCCATTATGATGAGCTAATTGACCCTGCTATATTGGTCATCTCTGACAACACGTGGGAAATTGGCTTCAATTTCCTGAATAATGCAAAGAATTGCCTGGTAGACAATTTTTGCTCTATCAAATGGTTGTTTTAGGAAATTGAGGCCCTTAAGGAAAAGAACAACCAAGACACCAATTAGAATACCCATAAGTTTCAGGAGACCACAAGAAAGAACACTACCTAGGTTGGTAACCAGAACACCCATGGTGGCCAGGACACTAGGGATGAACAAGAGGACAGACTCTCCTTGGTTGAACAGAAAGTCCAGAAGTTTGAATCCATCCACCAGGTGCTGACTAAACAAATGGTGGACACCCTACACACTCTAAATGAGAATATTGTCAACTTGGTGACTCTCTAATGAGAGCCAGCTTAGGTAGGGATATTGCATAGAATAATGGGAAGGATTTTGGGTAGGTGGAGTTTTCTCAGACTAAAGTCAGGGACTAGGTGAACAAGGCGGACTAGGTGGAGACACAAAATAGGAACCAAGAAGGAGTGGATAGTTAGAAGGACAATGAAGCTGCAAAAACTCTACATGACCTGGAGAAGGAAAACCAATAGTCTACTTCACTTTTGGTTTTGTTCTTTGTTTTGGTTTTTGGCCTTTGCCTCCTAGCCTCGGGCCTTTTGTCAGTTTTTGGCTTTTAGCAGTAGTCTCATCTTGGCTAGAATTTTTATTTTCCTTTTTGTTATGCTGTAAACTTTTGGGTTTCAGGATCCCTGTAAAACCTATTTTAATTAATCAAAAACATTTTAGTGCCTTTGGAAGGTGGTCAGTGATACTTGGATGGCCTTCACGGTCATCAATTACTTAATTAGCCAACAAAAAAAAATCAAAATATATAATTTTTGAACATAAACCATTAGGTGGAGTGATACTACCTCAAATTCTATTATATTCCAACTTCCATAGGTGAGGTGTCATTCTTCATGGCTTTGATGTAGTTTCCTTTTTCCCATTGAAAAGATGTTTTTTGGCACTTCGATACCTATGATTTCTATGGAGGAAGTGCCTATACTCATCAAATACCTATTTTCTTAAACTTTTGGAATAATGATATTTCATATTTGGACCACGCATTGGACATGCAAATTTTCCCTTTTTTTGAAGACCTACAAGATAACTATAACCATTTCAACATACACATTGAAATTAGAGAGAAAACCTTGAAAAAAAATTGGACATGTTCTTAATGTTTTTATCTATACATATGGTTTTCAAAGAAAAATTTGGTGTACTTAATGTGTATAACTGCAAAAAATTGGACATATTATACATAATGTTTATATCTGCACATAATGTTTTGAAAGGAAAAAATGGTGTAATTAATGTGTATATCTACAAAAATATTTGACATGTTGTACTTAATGTTTATATCTGCACATATGGTCATGAATATGGTAGAATTATGAACAAGTTAGTCTTTTAGAACCTACTTTTCATCTAATAATTACATTATAACTACTTAGATTTATTGATCTATCATTTGTGATTCAAACCCAAAAACACATATGAAACTAATAGTTGTTGTGGGTTTAGCAAGACTTAAATATGGTGTTCAATTAAACTCATAAGTGGTTGGAAAACTCAAAATAATTTTGGGAAAATGCATTTCACCTCAGCTTGCTCAAATTCACCATTATTACTTTTCAACATCCCACCTTTTCATTTTATCCATATTCAAATTAACTAAAATTCTGCATGCTAATAGAACATAAACTTTTACAAAAGTCATATGAAAAAATCAAGCCCTTTAGATTCTTTCCAAACTAGGAATCTCATCAAAGATTTATCAACAAAAGGAGGAGATGGCTTAAGAACAAAGAATATATTTGTATCAACGACAATTTTTTATTTAAAAAAAGATAGATTTATCACAAATAATTTCCCAATACCAAATCTCATTAAATAAATTTAACATTAACAGAGTGGGGAATCAAGAAGTTGGGTCCATTAAGACACAAACATTAATGGACAATGCATCATGAAAACTAAACAATTAGGATTAAGAAATGTCCTCAAAATTTCTCCTATTTTAAAAAGGTTCCTCGTATCTAATAGCTCAAAAAGAAAATTGGAAGATGAAACTACTCATTAGAACCCAACGGGATAAAATGTGAGTTTAGAGATATAATATGCTTACCAGTTGGGTTATAATTCCTTTTGTAATTTCCTTAGAAGCAAGAAAGTTCAATCACCTGTCTAAACCTAGATGTCTTGCTTGAACTATTTGATCACATAGGTTTGTGAGCTTCTTATTATGTCACTTCAAAATTGAAATTAATAAGATAAAATGTAAAAGAAAAAACAAAGTTAAGACAATAATAATGCATTTTCATCTGACATGACTATCTCTAAACACCTTACTTTGTAGCAACATCATATCTTCCATATCAAACACCTCTAAAATAGACATATTACCCTCTAAAATAGGCATATTATGTCATTTTTGGTTAAGTCAAACATCTTCATTACCTATTTGGAAAACATGAATTGTTCCTTGATCTTGTGATTTGTGAGCATGTGTGTTTCGGGCCATATTTGGATGTTAATCCTTTTGTTTGTGATTCTTTTCATAAGAAAGTTTTGTCAGTTCTAATAAAGCTCTAATTTTAGAGGCTCCTTTTTTGCACGAGAGTATAATGTATCAAAATTTTGGGTCCAAAAGAAGAGTGACTATTAGATCGTGGCTTACAAATCATTGCAGGGATGATCAAGAACTAAATGTTCATCATTAAGACTATGAAGACATTCAGTCTCTTCATACCAATATTTTATAAATTATTAGACTTCTATATAGAACTAAGAATTCTTGTTACTACAATTCATTGAATTTCCATATCAAACTTAAGATTCTTGTTGTTAAAACTCATCAAATTTCTATATAGAACTGAAAATTCTTGTTGTTACAACTCATCAAATTTTCTATAGGACGAAAAACAAACATTCTTTGCTCACAACATGAAATATTGCAATGGCTCTTATTTCTTCTACATTTTCTTCTACTCTGAGCTTGGCCCTCAAATCTGAGCCTTCCATGCCCATTAATGGTGCTCTCCTATCTAGCAAAGCATTGCCATTAACACAAAGATAAATCTTGAATGCATCTATAAATTAGGGCTTAATTGCTAAAGTTGAAAACCCATTTCTGGAGACTCACAATTATCATGTAAAATTTTTGGGAGGATGATTTATTGTTGCCCATTTCAAAGCATCTTCACAAGGCAAGCTAATTTATCACTTTTCTATCTATGTGTTTAGTTTATTTTCAATAAATTTGGGTTGAGATGTTTGGGAGCTAGTGTTATTTTCTATGTTAATATGACAATATTTTAAGAGAATAGTTATAGTTGAGTTGGTGGTGACTGTAAGGCCTAAATTTGATAGTGGTATAGTTTTATTTAAGTTTTCTTGTTGTTATGATATTGGTATTAGAATTCAATTGTGTAGTTTTTAAATCAAATTCATTGATCTATATTTCATAAATCATTTCATTTATCAAAATATTCATCTTTTATTACGATTAATTCAATTCAATTCAAATCAAATGTTTCTACAGTATTTTAGTACTAAACTAAATAGTTCTTGAAATTAAAATTATAGCATCCTTCCATTGCTGAACATTGTGGGAGACTTATCAGCAAGATAAAGGACATGTTTATTGTTGCTAAAAACAATGTTTCTCAACTTATTTCCATGGTTGATAATATTGAATGCCTTGGAATAGATTGACATTTTTAAAAGGAAATAAAGAAAGCCCTTGATTTGGTTTACAAGTTTGTTTCTATTTCTTCTTATAATAGCATGCCATCCATAAGATTATTATTATTACAAGTCAATAACATTTTATAATGCAATGCAATAGTTTTTGGGGTGAATACAAAACAGATCTCAACACCACAACCTTGGGCTTTTAGATTCTTAGGCTCCAGAGATACTATCTTTCTTCAAGTATTTACTAGAAAAAAATATCTATCTCTTTATGTTTATGTTTGATCTAAATAAATGTAATTTTTTTACTAATAACGTGTGTTTTGAAATTCTTTGTTTTATAGATTTTTTTGAGCATAATAACTGTAGCATAGCCAAAGACATCAAACTCAGACTAGGAAAGGTAGGGAAATTGTTCTTCTAATTTCCTATCATTGTTACATCCAATGAACAACATTAAACTTAGGATTTAGAAGAAAACTCATCTTTCTATCTATCTTATAGACATACCTTTAAATAGTATTAATAAATCAACATAATGTACATAAAATGTCATTGATAGTGGCTTTATTTCCATCCTCTAAATATAACATAACAAAAAAAATAGTTTATGTTGTTGCTTGTATTAAAGTATTGAAGCATATGCACTTATGTCAGCATCCACTCTTAAGATTTTCATTTACATGGTAAGCCTAAGAAATTGTTCAACTATGATACCATGATTTGCAATGAGGCTCAAGAATCTCAAATATAATTATGGTTAGAAAAAACAAGAATATGATTAATATTAAGAAATAGTCAATTCCAATACCCATATTTCTTGCACATCACATGCTTAACTCAAGTCCCTACTATCATACGAGTTTCAAGTTGTAGATTATAAAGCTTAGTGATAGGGAAAAAATCTAAGTTTTCTTTATAAACTTTGTTAAACCATGTATCATCATTACCAATATGCACTATGGAAATGCTATAGTTAGATGACCACAAGTAATAGTATTTTAAATAGGAACCTTTATGGTGATTTATCAGCTAATATCTTCCTAATTTAATAACATCACTTACTACATAGAGAGTTCAATATACACAAAGATTTTACTAGCAGTGATATAGCAATTTAAAAACTAAGTGTGCTATATCTATGAGCAGCAAACAATTCACAAGATTGCATCAATACTCACAATATGATAGGCCACAAGTATTTGTTAAAAGAAGAGGATTGTATGTGCCTTTGTAAGGAGTGTCTGTGATTTGAATTTGTGGAGGTTAAATGGCATGAATGTTGGTATCTATTGGAAGCATGAATGTTGGTGATACTTCTATGGGGAAGTATTGTAGAAATATTATTAGATCATTATCATGATGATATGTTACATTCATGGCTATGTTTTTCATTGATGTCAACATAGCAATTTTTTGTGGTATCTAACAGAAGAACAACAGAAAGATCAAGTTGGTACGGACAAATTGTTGAGTGATTTCACTAAGAGAGGTTAAAGGGAGATACTACTAAGTGTCTAATATATGTGGCTAACCTTGAAAGCATAAGATATTAAGTCTAGAAGAAGTTATGCAAGTTTTGTTGATGACTATTCTGAGATGGAGTTTACAGAAGCATGTTCTAGTAAACTTGTTATATCTCTTAGCAAAATTGTTATTCTAAGAAGCAAGATTGAAGGTAAGTAGAAGACATGTTGGAGGTGACGTGGCTAAGCTTGATCATCATGATAATACACATACAGAAAGTTATTCAAGTTACAAGGTGATAGATTAATGTTATCACTAAGTGTAACATGTCCTTAATGAGGTTCTATAATAATTAATTGAGCAGGTGTATTAGCCGACTGAGGGAATTGTTTTAGGATTTGGTATAAAGGAAGGACATTTTCCTTTGTTATGTATAAATGTATGAATGATTGCAAGAAGCATGAAGAGAGGAATGCAAAGATAAGTAGAGTAGAGTGAAGTTGGAGAGAACTTCGTTGCCAAGGTTTTATTTTGAGATCTAATATTTTATATTTGGATCCAAAGTTCATGACATAGTCTAAAAGGTATGACAGTGAATAGTCTCCTTGACAAGTTAGAGGAAACATGTTAAAGCACAATATGAACAATTATTCTACAAGGAATAGTTGAGAGATTAGATGGATAGTGAGTTCAGTGATCTTGCCCTAGAAGTTTCTTGGACAGTGGGTCCTTCTATCTTCTACAACTCCTAACAGGGTTTGAATCTCCTAACAAGGACTCTTATGTAATGAATGTGTTTATAGACTCCTAACAAGGTCCATCCTCTAATAAGGAATATATATCAATATATCTCTGTGGGCATCATTCCCACCAAGGTTTTCCCTCTAATCAAGAGTTTTCCTAGTTAACAGATCTGGTGTAATTGTGTATGTACATCTTGTTATGGTTGTTGTTTACTTTGATTGAATGGTTAAGATTAATTAAGGTGGATAATTATTTTAAATGGATAACTGATTCACCCCCCCCCCCCCCCCCACCCCCCCCAGTTATCTTGGTGGACTATTATTTCTAACAATTGGTATCAGAGCATTAGGTCCTTGAAGATAAAGTTTAACAACTTTGGGAGATCGAATGTGTACATGTTCAGAAAAGATAGTCTAAAGTTTGATGGAATAAATTATGACAGCTGGAAGGAAAAGATGAAGACACATCTACTTTTTATGGGTCTAGGATATTGGATCTTGAAAAAATTAGAAAAGATAATTATTGCTCAAAAGTACCAAAGATGAGAGAGAAATTTTCATGTGCGACATGAGAGCTAGAAAAGCACTATTGTCTGCACTTCCTAAAATTGAGTACAACCAAGTAAAAACACTTGATACTTCTTATAGATTTGGAAAGCTTTGCAAAATAGTTTTGAAGGTGATGAAAATTATAAGAAATTGAGACTACAAAGATGGATTTGTGCATTTCAAGATGTTAAAATGGTAGAAGATGAATCTATAAGAAGATATGTAGGCAGAATATTAGAAATTACTGCAAGTATCAAATCGAGAGGAGGAACCAAGGAAGATTATGAGGTGGTCTAGAAGATATTGAAGAGCTTAACACCACCATTTAAGCAAGCAGTTCAAATGATGCAGTTGTTGATCTCTTGTACCAAAGATTTCACAAAGGAAACATTACTGGGGAGACTTGAAGCGGTTGAAAATGAGCTTAGACAATATAGAGAATTGACTAGAATAGAAACAGCTTTCAATGTGTTAGTGTAAATAATTAATATTTACACTTTACTTAAGTTTACTTAGGATAAATGAATTATTTTATTATTTAATAGGTTAGACACTTAGGAGTTTGTGTACTCATATGAGATTTCTTGTTGACAACATAGGAGTAAGCAACTCTATTTTAGCACATGGTGTCTACACCAATGGAGTTTGCATAATCAATTGAGTTGTCATGTTGACAACACAGTTGTTTTCACTCTTAATTAAGCACATGGTGTCTACAAAATAATTTTATGTGACACACCTTTGTAGGCTTATCCTCTTATCATCGCACTAACTCATGTGCTTAATGGAGGATAACCCATTCTTGGTGGACATGTGCTTAGTTGTGAGACTTATAATATTGCTAACTCCTAGACATTCTAGATGCATCTTAGAGGTCTTTATATATAGGCACCTCTAGTGTACTATACAATCAATAAATCAACTAAATATCATATTTTTATTCTGATCATACTCTGTTAGTCTATTTTGTGCTAGTTATTGTGCTTCTTCGTCTTGGGTGATTTTTCCCTAAGAAGGTGGAAAACAAGGAAGCATGTCACCATATGAGTAGACTTTTGAAGTAGCATCCTCACCATATTACATATGGATCCCTCTTCCATATTCCTATCCATAGTGGGAAGCATATTTGTACCTATACGTGGTGTATCTTCTTCCTCAAGGGAGAAATGTTGTTTGTTAGCATTGGATTTTCTTTTGTCTTTAGACACTTATCATTACGAGATCTTTCACTAAGGGGGGGATTTCATGGAGGGATTCTCTATTGTATATGCATGATGTATGTCATAATGGGGGGGTCTTGATTACTCCATCCATACATGCATCTTTCTTTATTGTACATATCTCTCTTTTTGGAGGAGGGTTTTTCCCATGAGGTTTTCCTTCTTTCTTTGTTTATAGAGAGATTTCATTGCATTTCAGCATTGCTTTTGTACGTGGGTACCTAACATGACAGAGTAGTTGGGACCCATCATGCATTTCATCATAACTTTTGTAAGCTTAAGTGCATTCCCCTAAGTTGCACTTAGGGGGGGGTGTTAGTGTAAATAATTATCATTTACACTTTACTTAGGATAAATGCATTATTTTATTATTTATTAGGTTATACATTTAGGAGTTTGCGTACTCATATGAGTTGTCTTGTTGACAACACGGGAGTAAGCAACTCTATTTTAGCACGTGATGTCTACACCACTAGAGTTTTCATAATCAACTAAGTTGTCATGTTAACAACATAGTTTTTCGCACTCTCAATTAATCACATGGTGTCTACAACATAATTTTACGTGACACACTTTTGTAGGCTTATCCTCTCATCATCACACTAACTCATGTGCTTAATGGAGGATAACCCCATTCTTAGTGGACATGTGCTTAATTGTGAGGCTTATCATATTGCTAACTCCTAGATATTCTATATGCATCTTAAATAATGCCCTAAACATTCAACCTAGTTTATCAAGGAGCACAAGTACTAGAGGAGATTTTGCTAGCAATAACAAATCTAATGAGGATAGAAAGATAGAAGGAGTAGCCCTTCTGGTAAGAAGAGAAAAAGATGGTAAGAAAATCTTTAAATGGTGGACTTATAATGAATTTGGTCATTATGCATCTACATGTCCTAAAAGAAAAAAAAAGTTATAAAAGAAAGTTCAAACCTAGAAGAGATAGAGATTGTTTATATGCAAATGAAGAAGATGATTCTAAAGAACAAGCAACAAGTGGTAGTGATGATGAAATACGATTTGTAGCTATTAAAGAAGAAAGTCCAAAGAAAATGGCATTGGTATCATAGGTTGAAAAGAAATCAGATTAAATGATTGATAGTGGTTGTTCACATCATATGATTGGTGATATGAACAAGTTTATTGACTTCAATAGTTATGATGGAGGCATTGTCAAAATTGGAAATAATGAAACTTTCCATGTGAAAGATATTGGATATATAACTCTTGAAGGTAAGACTAGCACTGAGGATGTATATTTTGTTGATAGTTTAAAACACAATCTTTTGAGTGTTGGACAACTAGTGGATAAAGGTTATCAGTTATAGTTCACAGAAAAGACATGCATGATCAAAGATAGATGGGAAGGTAATTAGAACAGGAACCAAATCTAGAGGTAATGCATTTCAACTGAATCCCACTAAAACTGCATGTTTGGTTGCAAACGTAGTTGACAGTTGGTTATGGCATAAGAGATTTTTTCATATAAACTTTGATAGCATTGTGAAAACTAGTATAACAGAACTTCTTTTCCCATCAAGAAGTTTACTACTACAACACAGTTGGAGATTGTACACATAGATCTTAGTGCTCCTAAAAAGACTAAAGGATTCTATGGTGAAAGGTATTTCATGATATTATTGATGACTTTTCTAGAATGATGTGGGTTGCATTTCTTAAAGAAAAATCTGAGGCATTTGATAAGTTCAAGATATTCAAGAATAGAGTTGAGAATGAATCGAGTATGAAGATTAAATGTTTAAGATTAGATAGAGGAGAAGAGTTTACTTCAAATCAGTTTAACATCTTTTGTGAAGCTAATGGAATCAAAAAATAGTTATCGGCTTCAAGAACCCCTAAACAAAATGGCATTGCAGAGAGAAGAAATAGGTTAGTAACAGAAGAAGCAAGATTTATGTTAGTTGAGAATGATGTATCTAAGATGTTTTGGAGAGAAGCTATGAATACAATAGTCTACACTATGAACATAGTGCAAGTCAATAAAGACACAAACAAGACCCCTTATGAACTATGGTCTAGTCACTCACCTATAGTTAAGTATTTCACAAATTTTGGTAGCAAATGTTATATCAAAAGAGATGATGATGTTGGTAAATTTGATGCTAGAAGTGATGAAGGTATGTTTCTTGGTTATTCATTGAAAAGAAGAGCTTATAGATGTTATAATATGAGAACTAAGACTATTGTTGAAAGTACAAATGTAAGAGTTGATGAGAAATTCAGGATACAAGAAAGAATAGTTGACTACAATTTTGATGATGAAAATGTTGTTGTTACTAAACCAAGGAATGATGAAGTATTTTTTGTGACTCACAATAATTTGCATAATGAAGGAGAGCTAAGGTAGGAAAAAATTTTAGAACCTATAACTAAGATAAGAGTTGAGATAACAACTCCTACTTCTGGTAAGAATATGACAGAGAATCATCCACCTAAGAAGATCATCGTCAATAGAGATAAAGGTGTGATGACAAGAAGTAAAATCAATGGAGAATTATGTCTAATATCTCAAGTAGAACCAAAGAATGTAGATGAGGCATGTAAATATGACTATTGGAAGCAAGCTATGAAAGAGGAATTGGATTAGATAGTGAAGAATAAGACATGGGAATTGGTCCCCAAACTAGCAGACAAGAATGTGATAGGAACAAAATGGGTATTTAGGAACAAGATGAATGAACAAGCTGAAGTTGTAAGGAACAAATCAATAGTGTTATGTAAAGGTTACTCACAGCAAGAAAGAATAGACTATGACAAAACCTATGCTCTTGTGGCAAGAATAGAAGCAATAAGGTTATTCTTAGCCTATGTAGCACATAAGAAATTCAAAGTGTATTAGATGGATATCAAGTCAACATTTTTGAATGAAGAACTTGAAGAAGAGGTATACATAGAATAGCCAGAAGGATTTCCTTTAATAGATGACAAGGACATGATATGTAGATTGAAGAAAGCATTGTATGGCTTAAAACAAGCCCCTAGAACTTGGTATGCAAGTTTGGGCAAGCATTTGACAAAGCTTGGATGTAGCAAAGGTATGGTAGACAGTAATATATACTGGAAAGAGATAGATGATGGATTAATGATTTTGGTGATATTTGTTGATGATATCATATTTGGAGGAAATGATGATGAAAGTGACAAGTTTGCAAAAGAAATGAAGGAATTTGAAATGAGTATGATAGGAGAGATGAAATACTTCTTAGGATTACAAATTGTGCAGGATAAAGAAGGAATTTGTATTTCTCAGACTAAGTATTTAAAAGATCTATTGAAAAGGTTTGGTTTGGAAACATGTAAACTAGTTGGAACACCTATGGTAACTAGACACAATTTATCTACAAAGGATGAGACACCTGCTATTGAGAAGAAGTACAAATCTATGATTGTAGGATTACAATATCTGATTCACACAAGGCTAGATATAGCAAATGTAGTTAGAATTATTTCAAGACTTCAAGCTAATCCTAGAGAAGCACATTATGCAGAAGTTAAAAGGATATTTAGATATTTGAAGGGAACACTAGAGTTTGGATTATGGTATGATAGATCTAATGATTTCACTTTATATGCTTATACTGATGTTGATTGGGCAGGTAGTATGGATGACAAATAGAGCACTAGTGATGAAGCCTTCTTTCTTGGAGGAAGATTGGTTTCTTGGTTAAGAAGTAGGATTGTACCTCATAGTACAATAGAGGTAGAATATATTTTAGTAGAAAAATTGTAATCAAGTTATTTGGATGAAGTAGACACTGAAGGCTATAAGGATAAAATTCAGTGAACATATTGTCATACATTGTGATAACACATGCACAGTGAATATGTCAAAGAATCTAGTATTGCATTCTAAGACTAATATCACATGTTGAGAGAGAAATTTGTAGAAAAGGAAAACAAATTGGAGTATGTAAGCACCAAAGAAAAGATTGTAGATATTTTCACCAAGCCTCTTCCCAAAGAGACTTTTGAGTATTTGTGAGGTATGCTAGGGGTTATGCCCCTACCTACATTAGAGTAGAAGATGCAAGAGTGCATTAGTCTAGTATTACAAAGCACTATTGTTTTTCTGGACTGAATGCTAATGCTTCCTATGGGGGAGTATCTATGATGGAAAGATTCATCTAGGACTCTTGATAGATGTTGTTTTGAATAGTTTCTTTGGACACTTGAGCAAGTCAAAGATAGTTGTTCCAGAGATAGATGGTTACTGAAACCTTTAACATTGATGTCAATGGGGGAGAGATCACAACATGAAAAATAAATAGATATAGAAGGAATATCAATGAGGGATAATGAGTGATGAAGAGGATTTGAAAAGAAAGGATAATGATCTTTTAATGTTGGTATTCTTGGAACTAGATGTTCTTCATCTATGTTTCCATCAATGCCAAAGGGGGAGATTATTGGAAGCATGAAATTTGATGATACTTCTTTGGGGAGTATTGTACAAACATGATTAGATCATTATCATGATGATATGTTATATTCATGACTATGTTTGTCATTGATGTCAACATAGTAGTTTTATATGGTATCTAACAGAAGAACAGCAGAAAGATCAAGTTGCTATGGATAGATTGTTGAGTACTTTCACTAAGCAAGGTTAAAGGGAGATACTACTAAGTATCTAGTATATGTAGCTAACCTCAAAAGCATAAGACATTAAGTCTGGAAGAAGTTATGCAAGTTTTGGTGATGACTATTTTGAGATAGAGTTTACAAAAGCATGTACTGGTAAACTTTTTATATCTCTTAGCAGAGTTGTTATTCTAAGAAGCAAGGTTAAAGGCATATAGAAGACATGTTGGAGATGGCGTGGCTAATCTCACTCATCATGATATTACATGTATGAAAATTTATTCAAGTTACAAGGTGACAAATTAATGTTATCACTAAGTGTAACATGTTCTTAATGAGGTCCTATAATAATTAATTGAGGTGTAATAGCCGAATCAAGGAATTGTTTTATGGATTTAGTGTAAAGTAAGGACATTTTCCTTTGTTATGTATGAATGTATGAATGATTGTAAGAAGCACAAGGATTAGAATGCAAAAATAAGTAGAGCAGAGTGAAGTTGGAGAGAACATTGTTGCTGAGGTTTTATTGTGAGATCTGAGGTTTGATATTTGGATCTGAGGTTCTTGACCTTGTCTACAAGGTCTAAGAGTGATTGGTTTGGTTGAAAGGATAGAGGAAAGAGGTTAAATCATAGTATGAACAATTATTCTGCAAGGAATGGTTAAGAGATCAGTTGGACAATGAGTTCAGTGGTCTTGCACCAAAAGCTATCTGGATAGTGGGTCCTTCTGTCTTCTACAACTCCTAAAAGGGTTGGAATCTCCTAATAGGGACTCTTATGTACTGAATGTATTTATAGACTCCTAATAGGGTCCATCCTCTAACAAGGAATATATATATCAGTATATCGTTGTGGGCATCATTCCCACTGGGGTTTTCCCTCTAATGAAGGGTTTCCCTAGTTAACAAATATGGTGTAATTGTGTATGTGCTTCTTGTTATAGTTTTTTTTTACTTTGATTTAATGGTTAAGATTAATTAAGGTTGATAATTATTTTAATTGGATAATTGATTCACCCTCCCCCCCCTTAGTTATCTAGGTGGATTATTATTTGTAACAATATCCTATCAATCATCTTAATACCCATTTGGTTGAAGATTCATTCTTGTCTAAATAGGATCAATATTGATATCGTTTTTACAAACACCCAACCCACAATAATACTATTTTGGAGATGATATAGTAACATGATAATGAGGATTCATAATGAAATAGTCAGAGACTAAGAGAGTGCATCAAAAAATGCAAAAACTTTGAGCAAGAATAATATGTGTATTGTTTGTAACCAGAATAACACAAAACATTGTCAATGATGCCCTAAGGAAATTGTAATGCACTTGTTTGAGTATCACAATTTCTTCTAGTGCATATGCATCCTCTTGGCTTGAGTTCGCCCTAGCTCCTCTTTGCATGCAACCACATTTTGGGGATCAAAAAATGACAAATTCAAAGAGAAAGGGCACAATGTAATGGTACGAGCATGGAAAAATTGGCATCTTTGTTTAGTACTAGTGTATTTTAACTCCCTCAAACTCTCCCTCCACACTCTTTCAACTCTTTCATAGCACTTTGCATGGGAATGATCAATGTCAACCAAGTGGGGAATGCATTTTCTTTTTTTTGTTTATAATCACACGAGCATTGCAATTATGATGTGAAGGTCAGTATTATGATGGAATCAAGGGTACTTGCAAAAAAAACATAAAAATAAAACACAAATAACACTATCATCGCAAATCGCCTTCGCAATTTGACACCAATTGTTGTAGTGAGAACAACCACTATCTAGAATCCAATCAAACTTTTTCTTCTCAATCTATGAAATTAATTTTTTTTCTTCTTTTACTTCCCCTTTCATTTCTTTTTCAGGGCTTTCTTCCTTAATAGCAACAAATCCTATTTCATCATCATTATCATCTAAGAAATTTATCATCTTAAAATCAAATTCACCATCCTCATCAACATAGAAGAAATCCTAAGGTACTCTTGATTTGTGAGGCTTTCTAGCTTTAAAAATTTTCACTCTTTTAAGATATTTAGAAGAATAATGAGCAACTTCTTTAAAAGTCCAACAAATAAGAATTGTGTTACCTTTAGTTTCTTCCTTCGTAAGAAGGGCAAGTCCTTCATCAATATTCGTTTCTTATTTCTCTTTAGATGCTTGACTACTACTAGCATAATATCTACTTGTACTGGCACTTCTTTTCAAAGTAGGTATATCTCTTTGTACATTGAAAGTTGTTTCTATTCTAGGAAATTCTCCATTTTTTTAATCCACATATTAGATGTACGCAATCTTGCAAGAAGAGTCTCTCTTGTAAAATTAGGAGTGCAGGGACTAACTTGTTTAATCATGTGTGATCTCTAATGATAAGAAGGTGTCAAGGTCTTCAAAATTTTCCACATAACTTCATCTATTGTCTTATTTCCTCCACAATTTTTAATTCCTATAACAATTTATGATATTCTACCAAAGTAACTTCTTATAGTTTCATCTTCCAACATCTTAGTATCTTGAAAAACATATCTAACTTTGTAATCTAGCCTTCTTAGCATAATCATCACCTTCAAATATTCTTTGTAAAGTATTCTGAATCTCATTAGCAAGTCTTAAATATTTGACCTCTCCATATTTTCTCTTAGGAAGAGTTGTTAATAGTGCTTCTCTTGCAAGCATATTCAGCATGAATAGATCTTTCTCTTTTTTCTACATAATAATAAACCTTTTCTTCTTCAATCACATCTTTAGGCTTTGTAGTAACTAGCCAAAATTCCAAACTTGTGCATAGAAAATGTGTCTTCATCTTTACTCTCCAGCTATCATAGTTAAATCCATCAAACTTCAAACTTTTTTTTTTTTGAAATGCACCATGTATATCTCCTTAAGTTGTTAGAATTTTCTTTCAAGGACCTCATGCTCTGATGCCAATTGTTAGAAAGTAAATTTCACCAAGACAACTAAGAGAGGTGGGGGGAATCGGCTATGTGCTATATATATATATATATATATATATATATATATATATATATATATATATATATATATCTTTATTAATTCTAAAATAGGTAAAAAATTGATGCAACAACCATAGAAAGATAACCATGCACCATAACACCTAGTATGTTAGCTAGGGAAACCCTTGATTTGAGGGAAAATCCCAGTGGGGATGGTACCCACAAAATGATATACTAATATAAAAGCTCATTGTGAAAGGATGGACCTTGTTAGGAGTCAATGAAATATAATCAATACATATGAGTCCTTATTAGGAAACTTTGAATCCTTTTTAGAAAAATCCAACCATGTTAGGGGTTGTGCCAACCCTGTTAGGAATTGAAGGGAGGAAAACTGAACTCATTGTCCATATAGCCTACGAAACAATCTTCACTAGACAATCTTCTAGATAAGCATATCCAAGATCTCTGAACCAACTAAATAGAAACAAATTTTCTAATACAATTCCTTTGAATCTCACACAACATCAATCCACAATAATCTCTACTCTAATCAAAACATATTCGCATTCAAGTTTGCACAATGATCTCACTAATATAAACCAAACTCTACCACAAGGAAATGACCTTTCCTTTATACTAAGTCCTAAAATAAGTATTGAGTTGGCCTTGAGGATTTACTAATTTACAATAATAATATAGGACATCTTTAAGATATTACATTACACGTTACATTGCAATTATACTCCTTTTAAAATGATTTTTACGTTAGTTGACTCATGGGAAATTATACTCTGAACAATCTTCAATATGTCAGATCAAACTACATATCTTATTTTTCCATCTCAACCATAGAATCTTCAACATGTCTTTGACCAGTTACAAAGATAATCATTTTACCAGTAACAATTTTCTAGAAACTCTCTCTAAAAGCAACTTCCAAAAAACATCTCACAACTCATCCATAATTGTAAATCTATTTTCATGAACATAGACATAGAATCGAGATAGGCTCTTTAAGCTACCTTCAAGTGTGCATAACATATATTATTGACTATTGACCACAACAAATCATTCCTCCTCTATAACTCTAAAATCCTTCAGAGAAGAAGGTGTATGATGACATCAATGAAAAACAATTTCATGAATGCAACACATAAGCTTTGGATCATGTCTCTAGTATTGTTATGATACTCCCCCATAAATATCATCAACATTTGTGCTAACATAATCATATCCTCCTTCATGTGTGATAAGATATTACCAACTTCCACATGAGAGACACCATTGAAACATTTAGAACAAGATGATAGTTGATTACTCCTACTCTTCTTCATTATTTTATTTTATTTTCATAAATGGTCAAAGCCTAAATTAATTATTATTATTATGTGTTGAAATTAATTATTATAAGTGTTAATCTTGAGCAGGTTTGAACCCAAGACCTCCCACATGAGAGGCTCACAAGTTAGCGTTGTGGTGTAGGCTCTTGCCTTGTTGTTCTTCATTATTGATATTGAATAGTTCCTGACCAAATTACATATATATTTAAAGATTTACTGATTTATATCTCAATTTCCCATTAGCTTTAATGCATTAATACAATCATCGTTGACTCCCTTCAAGATAATAATTTAAGAGATTAAAGAGAAATTTGATTTTGTAGAAATTTATTTTGAGAAACCTAAAATATCTTTAAACAATATTTGAAAGGCTCCCATTCCTTCCAAGTCATCTTAAAGATGTCTTCTTCCTTGAATGTCCACCTCTATAATAGTCTGCAGAATTTTGTAACAATTTATCTTTCATTTTTGTCCATCTTCCAATGTCATTTCTACCAAGCTCTAAAAACCATCTCAAAATAACATTATTCAAGGTAGCTTGAAAGAACTTGATTATATGGGTATTAATAGTTTAGTCATATCTTCAACTAAGAACATCAAATTCAAATAAAAACTTATCAAGGTATTTTGTAACTAAACCATAGAAATTATGCTAGAAAAAAAAATGGGGTAAATTCTAAGAGAAATGTCTCTTTCTGAGTCTACTATAGGGAACTCAAAGGTAACAAAAACATGTGGTTTATTTGCTTCTTCATCATCCACCTTAACTATTTATTCTATATGTTCAAAGATGATTGAAGGATCCTATTGATTAGGTCCCTAAAAAGGTATCCTTCGCCTGTCATTATGTCTAATTCATCAGGTCATCAAACTTAATGGATTTGTTGTGTCAATAGTTGTAGCTAGTATACCTTTTTATTTTAGAAAAGGGAAAAAAATCTTCCTAATGCATCTCTCTACCACCACATCCAATATGTAACTTGAGCTTAGAAATTGTCTTTCTTCCCTTCTTAGCATTTTGTTTTTTAATTAGAGATTATTCTAATTGGATTTCAATGCTTGAAAAAATATATATACGATAAAATCAAGTAATAGAAAAAAAATCTATGCTAGAAATCCTAAGCCTTATGAAATGCAATGCCACCAAAAATAATTGATCTCCATTATGAATGATTGGTTCTTGCAAACAACTCAATACATACTCCTAATGAGGAAACTAATCCTCAATTAATAAACCTTTTATTCCAAAGGAGGATTAATTAATTATTAACCATGAACATATATATTTTAATGAAACTAACACCATACGTGTAGAAAAGTATTGGGTGAAAGCCCAAACCTTTGTCACCCTTTTGTAAAAGAAAAGGCTAACAAAAGTATAATTGTTCACCTTCAATGACATAAAATTGGTATTATTATTTTGAATTTGTAAATGAAGTAAACTAATGAAATGTGTAGAAATGGATGAAGCTTAGGATTATAATTTTTAATAATTATTTAAAATAAGAATTGATATATTTTCCTAAATTTTATAGACAATTTTTTAGCTGCTGAAAAATGTTGAAAATTGGAGGCCTAGTTCCCACCACAAAACTACAAGGAAATAAATTTGTTTCCTTTTGTTCTCAGATTATGTTATATATAACATATATAGCTAGAACAATCAAAAATTAAAATCATCTTTAGACCTATATTTCCTCTTTTATAACGATTCAAATTTCAACTCATCTAAAATCTATAGTATTCATCTCCCACCACATTTTTCAAAACAAATCTATTCTAACCAAGAGAAAAATTATACATTCTAGAAGACGACTCTCTCCTCTAGAACTTCATATAATTTTTAAATTTTTTTGATATGACTTAATATTTGTTTCTTTCTCAAAACTGACATCTTTTCAAGTGTTAAAATATGTGCTTGTAGAATTTTTTTTAATTACAGTATACTATATCTAATTAAAACACTATAAACTCTATATGAGAATATTCTTAACTCTAAACTCTATAAATAGTGTTTATATGTTATTAAAAAATATCATAAAAAATAGTAAGAGTTATTGAAATGCCACTTTTCTAAAATAAATTTATTTCTTCATTAATTGGATATAAACTAGTATTAAACATGTATTCAATAGCCATTTCCAATTGGAAAAGTTTAAGACCATATATGTATCTTAGCTAGAATAAATTTATCTAAAACATATGTTTTAACAGAATTTGTTTTATATAGAAATACTCAAATTCAGTCCCCTAATAAGTCAGCTTGAAAGGTGACACAACTTTGTACTTTTACTCTATTCCTAGCTCCTAATTACTCCATAAAAATAACAACATAAAGAAATCTTGCACTAATCTAATTGAAAAAATAATGGTTGTAGGTATAATCACACAACATTGGTTGTGGGTAATCAAACCAGTGAATTAACAACTTATTTATCAATGAAATTCATGCAAAAAAATGTAGCAAAAAAATTAACCATTAACCAATTACTGGAAATTAACTAAGATAGTATTAATAAATAGTCTTCTAGATAAACATGATTACCTATCATGCAATGCTATCAATGAAACTAATAACTAATCTTATTTAACTAGAGGATTACTTCAATCCAGTTGGACATTTCTTGATGGGTCATAACCTCAAACAACACAAACTTAATGTACTTGATAGTCATCATCAAATTTTATTAAAAAGATGCTGAAAATTGTAATAAAAAGGGTCATATTGATAATTGTAATTGAGTGACAATCTAACAATAATTTGAACCATCAATCCTAAAACCATCCTAGATTTTTTAATAGAAAATCATAGAATTTAAATTGATCAATGTTATTAGGTCTGTCTTACACATGTTATTCATTTGGATGCAAATATCACTTATTCGTATGATTAAACAACTACTAGGTGAACTATCAATGAATCTTAAATGAATTCAAAGTCTTCACTAAAAATTGTGTTACTTTTAGGTACAAGATAGACATTGGTGAACAATATTATCAATCTCATAAGTTATCTATTTATCCTACATGCTAGAGTAGCAAAGGAAAATCTTGATTCAATGGAACTATTTCCATATTCAATATTTTACTCCTTGATGATTATGACAAAGTAAATTTCTTGCAATTTAATATAGATAACTTCGCTACATGTTAATCAATCAAACAAGGAAAGTAGACATAGATTCTATTTCCATAGTAGAAAATCATATATTTGAGAATGATTATCACATCGCATAAATTCTATATAGCATATCATATACCATTGTATTATATAGTAAGCATCATTATAAGTCTATCAACATGTATTTCGGCAAACAAATTCTTGGTGAGGCTATCAAAACATCATAAAAACTAAAGAGTATAAAAAATTTATGTATTACTATACTCATCAATTGTATGAAACAAGTTTAATTTGTATTAATCTTTATGTATAACAAAGAAATTAGAAATATTTAATATTTTTGGGAAAAAATATTTTATAAAATCATATTTTCTATAATAGATAGTTTAGATAATTTATTTAATAAAATGAATTAAAATAGAAGATAATATATAAAATATAATATGACTACAATGCTAATGTAAATTTATGATACAATTAATCTTCTATAATTCCAATATAATATTTTGTTATATATGTGAATGCTCTTCAAATAATTTCTAGGTTGCCTAACATGATTTAAATCAGTTAATTAATGTCTTTAAATACAACAAAAGAATACTTTATGTAGGCTAACAATGTAGTGAAAATGGTTCATGGAGAATAAATTTAAAATTTGAAGTTTAAATCTTAAGCTATTAAATGTGAGGTATATTCCACAACATTGAATATAATTTAAGGTGGCCAAGGGAAAATCCAAGAATTTTGGGATTAATCTTTAGAAATAAATGACAATAAGACCAACATATAGTAATATAATGAACTAAATTCACTATAAATTTATTGATTATAAATTTGATATTTTATAAAAAATATTCTACTAAAATACAAAAAGTATCATTCTACACATTAGAAATTCTTAGAAAATCTATTTTTTATGATTTTGTTTTATGGCAGTTATTCATTTTAAAACTTTGGTTGTGAAGTATGAGAGGAATATTCAAAATAATATGAGCACATTACTTAAAAGGTTATAGAAGATTCACCCTATAAAAAACTAAATGACAAATAAACTCTCTCACATTATACCAAGAAATTCAACCCCATGTAGAAGCAAGATGGAAATGTTTATTTGAGATCTACAATTAAGGGAAAGCTAAAATTGTAATTGCACAGTTAAGGACTAACTCTCATCATCTGAGTTGTAAAACAAGTAGATGGATGGTACCCAAAGTGTTAGAAATACATAATACTGAGAAAGGGGAGGTTGAATCAATATTCTACAAATTTTTGCCCACAACTAAATATTGTTAATTACTTTATAATTTGCATATGAAAGTAAACCAACAATGTTGAACAATAAATATAACCATGCACATAGATAACTCATAACACCATTATTTGTTAACTAGGGAAACCCTAGCCAAGGAAAAACCCTAGTGGGGATGATACCCACTAGATGATTCACTAAACAATAGGATCATGTTAAGGATATTGACCCTATTAGGAGTCTATGAAGTACATATAGTGTCTCAAGTCCCTATTAGGAGACTAGGCCTTATTAGAAGCCTCAACTCTATTAGGAGTTGGTAGAACAAATATAATATATGCAAGAAGAGCCCACTACCCTAACATGCAATTATACAGTTCAGTTCTTCACAAGAATAGATATACATACAATACTTGTTGTCTATTGTACTTCGCACTTGTTCTGATCACACATCAAATTTCACATCACATAAAGCTTGTAGATAGTTATCACAAAAGTATGTGTGTCACATCCAACACACAACTTCTTAACTATGCAAGATAAGATTTTTAGGTATACCTTGCATAATTACAAAACTCTGCTCAATCAGCCTTCATGTGTTCACATGCTTGACATAATATAAAATAACTTATGAAATAATATCTACATAGTCGACTCATCATAACTTAGTAATTATTTCATAACCAAAATAATTCCTAAGGTCATACAATCCAATTCTCTTCTATGCTCTGTTCTACATTGTTAAATACCTACACTAGTATTTTAATCATAACTCATGTCATACTATCTCTACACATCTACACACTAGCACATGTCATCATGATACTATCATGAATGTTTCCTCAACTATGCATGAGCTAACTCTCAATGAGTCATCTGTACACTTAACATCTGTTCTCTGTGCTATTGTAAATTGTCTAACACTTAGAAAATTTTCTAACTCTAAATGCATAAATAAAATATTGAATGTATGTTTCCATAAATGACAACCATCAAGACATCTATCTAACCATATTGCCAAAAATCTTCCCCTTTGGCATTGATGGCAACATTTGGGAAAATTGGCTAAGTCCCAAAATGATGTCATACACAACAAAAACAAATAAAAATAACTACACACAATTGTCTTCAAAACATAATCATTGCATTCCTTATCACTCCTTTACATTGATACATACATAAGCTCCCCCTTACATATACATTTACTTCTATACAATTTCCTTCTTCATAAACCCCCTTTGACATCAATGGAAAAGGTGTCAAAATTTGTATACAAAAATTTGGGTGTTCTACTACTAATCAACCTTTTAATCTGGAAAAACAATCTACATAAACAACATTTATTCTTTCTATCTCTTTCTTCTAGTTCTCCATTACTATCTCTAAGATACTGATTAGTGTGCAAAGTGCATAAGATGCAACTTCAATGGCACTCAAGTTAGTATCGGCAAACTTGTCATAGAAAGCCTTAGCTATAAGACATTCCTCAAGTTGCCTTGCAAAATGCTAATTTTTGAAAAAAAAATCTCTAAGACTAGAGAAATTCCTAACTTCTTTCTCTTTATCAAATTCCAAATCTCTGATCATACCATTTATCTTCTATGCTTCTACTCCATAGTCTTCAATTATGGATTATGGGAGTTGTAACTTGACAAAGAATGTTTCAAGTTCACTTGACTTAGCTTTTATTTGACTCTCAAAGTCTACAAGGTACTTGTATGACTATACACATTATCCATACAATCTTTTCCCTACATCAATATGCTTTCTCAATCCCTTTATGTTTCCATCAAGTGCCTTCATATTATTGTACACATTGGTGCACACTATGTTAAATAGTGTTGCATCATGCCTTACCTGAGCTTGTGTTGAAGCTACATCTACTAAAGTTGTGAATTCCTTATCAAAGGTTTTCACCAACTTCATGGCATTCAACTGCAAGTCTAGAATAGCTACATTTGTAGTAACTATCTTCTAAATTCTTTCCAAGACTTCAGTTAATGTCTTCTCCAAAGACTTTATTGATTTGTTCTTCTCAAACAACTTACATAATGTGCTCATCAAGCCTTTTTTATCTTCATCATTTGATGTCACTACTATTACTACTCATGGACTGGTTGTTGATGCTTCAACAGATACTATTGTTGGAGCTACATAAGGTATGTCAACCTCATGTTGGAACACTACTTTTCCCATTTTTGACTCCACATGTTTCAGATTGGGCAAGAATCTCAATTCCTACATCACAATCTTCCATTCTGCTTGAGTTCAGAATCTTCATTTGACTTCTTCCTACTATCTTCCTTTGCCTTTTTTCTTTCCTCTTCCTCTTTCTTTTTGTTTTCCTCCTCTACTTTCTTCTTCTTTCTTCTTTGTTTCCTCTTCTTCTTTTTTCTTCTTGACCTCTTCTCTATGTATCCTTTCCTTTATTATTGCCTTTGCCTCTTTCTTCTTTTCTTCTTCTTCATCATTAGAACTAATGTATTATGTGATATTGCCAACAATAGTTTGGCCAAATTCTAAAAAAGGATTTTTTTTGTATCTACAGTTATGTGTGTACTATCCACTTGCATGGATTCAATACCCATAATGATATGTGCTGGTGAGAGTGCCTAATGTGTCTCCTCTGCTTCTTCCTCATTACTAGAAGGTGTACCTACTTGTACATATGTTGGGCTATCAAGCTTAGACTATGCACTCACCTTAGGCACTGCAGTGAATGTATTTTACAATTACCTCCTCAATTTCTTTCCTTGCATCTTCATAGTTCATGCCTCCCATTAGAAGAACTGCTCTTCTTTTGTTCCTTAGCAAGGGCTCAATACCCTTCAAAATTCTATCTAATTCCTCCTTAGAAACATCACATAGTTTATTTATCATTGTGATCCTCATATTCATATCTTCCTCTAATATTCTTCTTTTCTTATTTACAAGCCTATTATATAGATCTTCTGGTATTTTATTATGTATATTCTCAAACCTTTTTTCCTCAAAATCATGTTCCTTGTAATGGAATTTTGTAACTACCTCTTATCCATAATACAAATTATAATATTTATTCAACTGTACAAAATTAGCATCATTAATAATTTTCATGTTAAGATTTTCTACCTTTGGCTTCCATGCTTTTTTTTCAGCTATTATTCTTCCTTCTTGCGCATTCTGGACTACTAGTCTATCTTTTGTTTCATCCTCTAATTCCTTAGAATCACTGACTTGCATTATTTTTCTTCTCTTTTCAATTCCACTGGTTGCCTGCTTGACCCTTTTCTTGATTGTTGGTGCAAGTTCATGCTTCACCTTCACCAATCTCTCTAATTTCCTTTGTGCAATAGATGATTCAACCTCTGATTGTCTTCTAGATTGATCACACCTTGTTTTGACTGGTTGCACTAAAGCAACTACTGCATATGGTGCAATTGGTGCTTGCACACATGGTTGTGCTACTGTCACACCCTCTGAAGGTCCTGCAACTGCAATAAGAGTTTATGCCAATACTTCAATCTATCCACTAGCTTTCATCTCCAATGCAATTCCTTTAATTTCATTGAACTCTTTCCTAGTCATGCCTGATTCCTTAAGAATGCAATCTATCTCTTTCTCTACCTTTTTCTTTCTTTCCTTATTGTATAGTTTTGAATGAACTATTCTCATACTTTCTTCATAAGTACCCCATCTAGGACATTCAGTATCCTTCTTTGACTGGATTATGATCTGCACATACTCTTCTATGAGCTCAGTGCTCATCTCATATCCCATAGGCTCTATAAATTTAATTTTGGGTATTACTGCTTCCATGTAGGTGTTGTCAGTTTCCACCATGAAGCATATTTCTTCCTTGTACTTATCTACCATATAGGGAGGTATTATATACCTTTGTCTCATCTCATACTAGAAACTCTTCATCATTTTGTCAATGTCATCATCTCTAGCATTTTCTAGCTTAGATTTGTAGCATTGAGTCACCATCTTCATTGCACACTTGCTGCTATCCCAACTTATCAACCTAGGAAACTTCCTTGTAGCATAAAAGAATAGATGAGTCAGTAGGGACTCAAATATGGAAACAACATTCTTTGTCTTCTTTAATTTTGCAATGTTATCCAACAGTTGCAATTTGATAATCTCACATAAATTAACCTTTCTTGCTTGCATAGCCATTACATAAGTTGAATGCAAAAATCTAACTAGTATGGAGTTAATCCTCGATCCATGGTTTAACTTGTACCCTAATATCTTGGTTAACAAATTTACTCCTTTATCTTGAATAGAATCTACCTTCATGTTTCTTCCATCAAACTTCATATTTAGGTTTTTGTCAACCATCTTCTTGACATTTTTCTCATTAACAAGATTGCAGCCTTCATTACTCAATCATGTGACCTTTTGAATTAGGTCATTTTCAATGATAATCTTCTCATCTCCTAACCAAAACATATTATCATGTACCCTAGTCAAAATGATTTGGGTCCAATCATGATTGTCAAACTCTGTATAAAACATATACTTCACCATATTCAAATTCTCTAGGTGTGCATACTCAAACTTCAAAGATAAGTCACTGTTACACATATTTCCCAAATCCTCATGAATCTCTTCATCACCTATGCTTTCAATCTTACAATGGATGTAACCTTTGATATCCTCGACATGTAACATATTTTCTAGAACTTGTGAAAATGCACCCAATAGATCATCAAATAACAAAACAAATGGATATTTCCTAAAACTTATTCATGGTCTTTCACTTATAGCATACACATTCTGACTTGCCATTTGAACTGTAACTGAAAATACTAAAGAAAAAAAAAATTTGATTCAAGCTTTGCAAAATACCCTAAAATCATGATTTAGGGCTTTTGTAACTTTTCGCTTCTCAAACTTCACTTTGCACTTCAATTCATTGTCAAATCACTCTTCAATTTGCTCAAGACACTTCACATGAACAAATGGTACATACAATCTTGCTTGCGATCCTTAAATCATTTCAAATCACATTGCACATTAAATGTGTATCTACCACATATTCAAAAACTATCTTTGTATACCAATAAGTTTGATTTCTTAATTCCTACTCAGTGATCCCACAATAATGGGTTCCACTTTTTGACCAATTTTGACACTAAAATAAATATTTTTGCAACAAACATCATGTTCAAGTGACTATATCTCCAAAACTATATCTAAAAAAAAATTATTTATGTCAAATTTTTTTATCTCCTCCAAAAAGTGGTACATAATGAAATTCAATATTTTAAAGAGTGACAGTCTGTTTGACACACAACATTTTTTCTAGAAATGATAATGAAGTAATTCTTTCGGCGTCAGATTTGTAACATCAATATCTAGAGGATGCATTTGGTTTGATTTATTTTGGTTTAATATTGTATAGTTTATGAAGTTTTGAAGTGACATGAACCATAATTCAAACATATGTTCCGTTTGACACAAATAATTTGAAGTCAATTTATCATAAACCTATATTTTTTTTTTTAATAGAAAGGTATCTCAATAAGCTAGTTTCTACATATTTTTCAAAAAAAAATTGACCTAATTTACCAATTTTTCCGAGGTGTCAAAGTCAGTTGATGTTCAATCGGTAATGAACCTATAATGAGTTAAACTCATATTTGAAAGTTTTAATGATTAAAATATGTATTACAATTATAGTCATTGGAAAGCTTGCTTCGAGAAGCACATTTTGACATTTTTTATTTTACAGTAGGAGATCATTCTCCTGCAATTATGGAAGTCAAAAGAGCAAAAAAAAATGAAAAAAAGGTTAAAATTTTCCTAATTTTGAATGTTCGCACGAACATACCCTCCAAAACTTTGTGGCCGTCAAAAAAATTTAGGCGTATGTTCGAGCGAACATGTCTATAGTCAACGTGTTCGTGCGAACAGTCTAAAAAATCCAAAAAAGTTGCCATTTGTAAAGCTATTTGCCATTAACCTAACTAGTAGTGCATTGTCTATCTTTGCCATGAATTTCGTTTGCAAAGTCGAAGGCATCAATTTGGTAAAAAAATTGTACATCTAAATTATTTATTTATTTCTTTCATTAGTGAAGTTGTTTAACGGATGCATTGAAGTTAAATTAAAAATTAGTAACACATTAATGGTGTTAAGAAATGTATATTCTTATTGTGTTACTAATGGTGTCCTTGTAGCATGTGGCAATCATGGGATGAACACATGATCATAAAAAACTACTAATGCTTGCTTTGCCGGACATTGTTGAAGACCATCGTGTGTTTGTCAAAACCATGTGTGTGGATTTATTAGATTAAATAACACTTCGTTTGGTGCTTAAAATTAACTTTTTATTTTCTGTCTGGCATGTCTATAGTGTTTAAATCCCTAAGAGTTGCATTGGGCATATCCTCTCCCCTCGCCATTTGTGGACCTTGGGTGTAAGAGAAATCCATGTAACTTCTATAGGAGACCTGCCTTGGACCAAGATACTTGATATTGGGTATGCTAGGGGACAACCTCAACGCGGTAACGGGCCAAAAACCAGATCAACATTCCAGCTGCTATATAAAACTCAATTATGGTGAAAGTAGTGTCGGCAGTATTGTTGAGTGATAGCTCTCCTCCAGTACCCTTATGGTGCGTCAAACCCCAGTTCTTGGGGCTAGGAGACCTTCTAAGGAAGTTCATCACTCACTTGCTGAATGAAATGCGCTTACTAAAAACCATGTTTTAGTGGCCAAAATCCTTTCTATCCACTAGCTCAAGGGGTCACCCATGCCCATGAAGACATCCTACATTCTCGTGGTCCTTAGTAGAGACAACAGTCCCTTGGGAAGTCATGCCCCTTGAGACGTGGATCTTGGTAGCCCCAAGAACTGAGTGCACTATAAGGGGGAGCTTGTGGTGTCAAGGTCCTAAGTTGTCCACTCTAGATAAGCGCAGTTGAACTTTGGTTCAAGTAGGAATTTAGTGGATACAGTTCTAAAGCCTAGGTTGTGGTGTGATTGTTCACTTTTAACAATAGCTATTCTTGTCTTAATGTGTCTTGCATGTGTGTAAAATATAATCAAGATAAAAGCCAACATTCAAATTTACACCTTGGAAACTTGCAAAACCTTGTCAAAACATCAAACATTGTCAAAACCTTGTTAAGATTTCACCTAAGTTCAAAAAACCTTACATATACCTCTATCATTAGCATAATCATATTCCTAAATGTCATTTTTGACTTACCCTAGTGGTATATCCCCCTCATATTGCATTGTTCAAACCCTAGCATCATTTTCACTATCAAACCCTATCAAATTGTCCATCAACCAACTTGTCTTCTTGATCACCTATCCTCATTTTGCATAGCCTAAATGTCATTATCAACCCTAGGAAACCATCCCTTGCATAGTCCACTTTGTATACACCTACCTTTAGCATCCTTACCAAGTCCAAAACATAACCCTAACTTTCATTTTGCATATCATAATCTTCATCTTGCATACCTTCAAAATGACACCTTGCATTTGCACTTGCATAACATCCCTAGGACATTTTCACTTTACATATCAAAACCCTAGGTCATTTAGCATTTCCTCACATTGCATAACATCCCTAAACACTTAAAAATCCCAAAAATACTCATATCTTGCATACCCACATCTTAATTATCAAGTTTTGACCTCTTTTACCAACTGCAACCCTATTTTACCAACTGCACACTTCATGGGTGCAGTTGGTAGTTTCAGGGCGCAATTGGTAGTTTTAGGGCACACTAAATATTAGGTGTTTCATTCTAGGTTCCAAAACCCTAATCTACACTTCCACACCTTGCATTGCATCCCAAGACCTTAGGAAACACTCTAAATCACTCAAAACACTCAAAATTTGCATTTTAGGCACCCTGCAACCCTGTTTTACCAACTGTAACCCTTTTTTATTAACTGCACACTTCAAGTGCGTAGTTGGTAGTCTAGGTGCACACTTGGGAGGCATAAAGTTAATTTAGGTTTCCCTTCACTACATTTGCATTCTGAGGTATCATGCCAGGACTCACTAGGACACAACCTTTGGAGTTGTCAAATGCAATAATGGCACCTATAAGGTCTCATCAAGAATCAACCATCAAAATCCTCCAAGGTACATTTGAACACATCAATGTTAATCCCTTGTTTGACGAGATACCACCAATTCCTAAATATCCCAAAAGGATGTTAAGACTTGATTTTAGGACTCACATCATTTGGAGCTACATCATTTGGAGAAGAAAGAAGGACATGAGAGCTACAAATGAAAGAGGGGGTTTCTAACATTATGTTTGCTTATTTTGATAACCGATGCCATTGTCTTTTATGCAGCAATTTATTCTTCAAAAAATA